>JARHVA010008826.1:0-32500 GCA_037957365.1 Torreya grandis | reverse complement strand
CTTATGAAAACAACCTCTGAGAACTAATAAAGGATAACAGAAAGAAAATGGAGGAAGTAATGTCCAACATCTGTGCAGTTGCTATCAATATAGGTAAACGAGCCAATGAGGAGACCAAAGCACTAGAGGGTCCCAGCAAAAGGACAAGGCAAAGTTCCAGAAAGAAAGATACACAAAAAGGAGCTTTGCTGGTGGGTACCACCCAAGAAACTACTTTGAAAGTAAAAGAAGCCATGAACTTGATACTGGAACTGGATGAATAATCTGGTCCTTCTTGTTGGTTTAGAAATTGGTACTGATCTTTGTCCTCCTTTTGTTATCTTTTGTTTGTTGTGCTACCAGATTTCTGTTTTTGGGTTTTGACTGGATGTGTCTCTAATGGTTTCAGGTCCATTTAAAACCTATTTTGGCTACTTTTTAGTAGTGTTTTTTAGGCGTTGCCTATGGGCTTAGACGTTCTTTATTTTGCTTTTTGTTACAGGGTTTCGGGGCCCCTTCAAAACCTATTTTTACCTCAATCTAAAACATGACCTAAATATAATCTTATTATTGAATGACCTTCTTTAATAAAACTTGATGAAGTAAAATTTAGGAAAGAAAAGTTTTTGAATGGCATTCATGGATCATTCATATTTCCTTAGAGTATATAACATACTTGTATGTATAAATATAATGGATTTTTGGATGTAGATTGATTTAACTATGCATATTTTATTAAATGATAAATTATAATATATATAAATATTCAGAATTTAGACATATAACATCTTATTTCTGGTTCTATTTTAGTCAACATATGTGATACAGAACTAGGTTCATTGATAAGTCTATGTTTTGATATTGATGATTGAAATCATTTGAATTCTTCACTTGTTGATTGTTTACATCATTTATTATTATATGGTGTTGTACTCTTATAATTTTGAATCTTTATAGGTATTATGTTTTGATAATAGGAGATACATATATGAGCAGGCTAGTGGGTAACTCATATATGCACCCCCTGATACCATAATGTCATGATTCAATATCAAAAAGTATTATGTGAGTGAAAATGACTAATATTATTTAATCTAAATTCTATAATGATAACTTTTTATAAATTAATTTTATATATGAGATATTCATTATACTTCTAATTTACATGTATATATTGATATCATTTAGATAGAGGAATGGATTCAATTATCTATTTGATTGATTCATATAATAGTGTTAGTACACATAAAGGTTTGGTTGTTTCTCAATATACACATTATTATTATCTACCCCTCTATGAGGGGTAGGTTCACTCCTAGTAGAAACGTGTGTGAGAGACTATTAGTTTCTAGTTGGAGGTAAACAACTAAGATTATTCTCTCTATTTATCAATTGATTAAACTAGATGGGATTATACTTAATCCTTGTAGTTAATCATGGATTTATTTTATGTAGATTATATTGTATTGTTATACTCATTATTTGTATATTTGGCATTGTACTACACTATGCCTTATTAATTAATGGATATTTAACATAATAATGTCTATTAGAAGTTGAATGCGAGAACCAAATCACTTCATCAAACATAATTACCATGTGGATATAATTATGGTTTCCTTATATTTAATAGTTGTTTCATGTTATTTCATGGTTAATCTATTTTAGTATTGTTTGCATTACAAGGAAACTAAATATGAGTTGGCACATATGTGTGTTAAATATGGATTTAGAGGTTAAGAATGATAATAAGTTATAGGATATATATTCCTTCAATTTTTATTAGAATGGGTTCATCATATGGTAATATAATGGGATTGATTTTTGAATAATTGATAGTCTATTGTAGAGTATTTTGATCACATTTAAAAATATTGTAATAGACCTATTAGCTTAGATTATATACATCTATGTGTATGATCAACACTTCCATTGTTATGAAGAATAATGAAGTATATTTAATCAAATATTAAATATGATTTCCTTGTGTGTTATTATACAAGTTATGGAATTCCATGTATAAATATGCATGCTATGTCTAATTCATTAATTAGAATCTTTGTTAGTATTTGACTACACATATTTATTATGTAAACATATTGAAATAGTTTAAATATCTATAATTTCAATATAGATGTGAAAAACCCCTATCTATCTATAATTTATTATAAGTCTCCCCTTAGATCATAAGGTTATCCCTATAAATAGCATGTATTGGTGAAACTTAGGAACCACTGATAACAATTGTGTGGTAAACATGAAACTCATTATCAAATGGTATGCTATGATGGATACCTAGTCAAATAGGGGTATAAATATGGTTAGAGTAAAATATTAATAATTTTGTATAATAAAAAGAAAAAAAGGATAAGGTGTATTACAAAATAAATCATACAAAAACATATCTATTGTGAGATCTATGAGATCATTTGGTGCAAAGTGCATGGGATATTATACACATGGTTGTCTAGATTATGATTCCTTTATTTTTTATTTAGATCCAATAATGCTATTGTATAGATTCAAGACAACATAGAGTGGTTATAAAACCAAGATTCTAGTTGGAAGGGTGCAATCATTCACTAGGTAACTTATACCATTAATAGATACTCCATGGAGTTTTTCATATATATGTATATAGCTTTTGATATGGGGAAAATATGTTTATTATAAGGATCATAATTAAATTTTTATAGTGAATTCCTTCATTGATCAAGATGTTGGCAATAGAAAAGGCCATGGTTCATATTCCTTTTAGTATAGAGTGGTCACTTTAGGTTCCATGGGGTGAATGGTGAAGAGATGAGAAGGTAAAGCTTGAACCAAAATTTAAAATGGTTAAATAATATGATAATAATTATAATAAGACAATAACATTATAAAGATAATTGTGACAAGAAAAAAGATGGAATAAACAGAGGGAGATCCAATAAGCTATGAGTAGGAGGAGGAGTAGTAGCATATAAGATCAGAGTGAGAGTAAAGGAAAAGGAGAAGAGATGGGAGATGAGAAAAGTAAGGATCCCAAGAAGAGTGAAGATAGAAAAAGAGAAAATAATGAATAATGAGTGAGATAATAGGAGTCAAAATGTAGTGTAGAATTAGATCAGGTAATTAGAAGCCCATAGGATTAGAGAGGAATATTCCTTAAAATAGAAGAAAGATTACTATATAATCATAGATATAACACATGTTCAAGTTTCAATATATTCATATTTGGAAGTACCGATCATTCACCATGGGAACACACATCCATTGATCCTATTTTTTCATAATTTTGGAAGTTATTATACTATCTTAGAAGATAAGGATTGGATATGTCCTATCATAGAATAAATTCATAGGATAAATAGTAAAGTACAAGAGGAATCAAATCATGAATTTTTTCATAGCATTTATGATCTACCAAAGAATACCATAAAATCATTATTATTGATAAAGATAAATACTTTAATTATTAAATAATATAAATATCCTATCATCCAAATTTAAATATTAGAAGAAGAAGATGAGGATGTTAAAGATACAAGTGAAACTAGTTCATCATCAATAGGATAGGTATAAACATAATAAGTAATGCTTCCATAGAAATTGCCACTAAGACCACAAAATTTATAGATGATAGTTACACAACCATATATGATACCTATGAGAAACATCAATATGGTAGTCCAATTGTGGGATTTGATTCATCTAGCTCAATATGATTGGTCTGTAGACCTAAACAATACTTGCTCAATTTCACCATGAAGTGATAGGATAAAGGATTTACTTATGAAGTAGTAACAAAGTTTGATTTTATTGGAGAGTTAAGTGGTAATTCACTATAATTCATATTATATAAATACAAATGAAAAAAAATTATGAGAGGTAAATGACATATCAATCATAGAGTTTAAGATTACGAAATGTTCTAGCCAAACTATTTAAGATTTTAAAGAGATTCAGTAGGGAACAAAAGAGTCTCTCAATAATTATGATTGTATATTTTCTAACATTATTAATAAAATAGAGTTTATATTACATGAAAATGATAAATGCACATGGTTTTTGAAATGATTGATGTAAATTATATGTTTTTTCATTGCATAAACCCACTTTAGTTCTAAGGTAGAAGTTGAAGCAAATATGATAAGGGTCAAATAAATCAAAGACTATGTTGATGTTATGAATTAAAATTACATAATAGATAATACTTTGTAAATGATTTTTAGAAAGATGTATCATTATAAAGGAGAAGGAGAAAAACACAAATAAGGGATACGGTGTATAGAGTGTATCCATGAAGGACATCATATGAATGAGTGTCTTCAAATCAAAATAAAATTATACGAAGTTTGTTGAGTGGTAGGATAGGCAACATTTTGTTGTGATATAATCCAAAAGTATTTCCAATATTGACTATATTTTTATTTTGACTTCTAAAAATATCAAAATCAAAATTACAAAAAATATAAATCTCTAGAAGATCTCAAAGAAGATATTACAAAGAATGTTTTAATATTCACTACAGAGAAGATAGATACTATGACCCTGATAGTTCCTGGACCAAAATTATCATGTAAAGATCACCATATCCAAGTGTGTCATGGATACCAAAGATGCCATAGTATCAACTACAAGCTACATTAAACTAGACAACACCTTTTCAAACATGGACACCTCGAGTCACACAACATCAATCTTCCACCTCTTGGAATCTTGAAATTCCCCAAGAAAAGAAGGAAAGTTGGCTCTCATAGATTATATAGTATTAATTTGGTGGGTATGATGGCCTAAAACAAACACAAAGGTGTAATTCCTTGTATACTTATGAAAACTTTAGGACTCGACAATCAAGTGGATAGGGATCCCAAAATAAATGGGGTGGATTTAAGGGAGGTAGAGGAGGATATCAAGGTGATGCACATAGAATAAGGGGAAGTAATACTTAGAGGCATATAATACAGTGATATTTATGTATATAATTTAACCATATATAAATAAATTGTCATATTAATCCCCAATGACAATCCTCTTATGCTTATTGTAGGATTCTAGAACAACATGACACAAAAGATTGTTTGGTCTTGGAGAAATAGTGCATGAAGAAAGTCATACAAAATGTGAATATGGTTAACACTCACCCTTAAGTAGATGTTTTCTTGTAAATTTTTACACACCAAAAACATGTATAATAATTATTACCACCATTGGAGATGCTAAAGGATCAAGTGATATAAAATTTTGACTAGATAAATACCCTAAACATGTTATTGAGAAACCATTAGTACATGAAGCTATGTATATTTTGATAATGATTCAATATAAGGAGACTAAAAAAGATGGTGTTATAGTTATTTATGCATAAATATATTATATATAGTTTGAATTCTTAGATAAGATGGTGTTTTCACTATTTAAATAGACCTCATGAAGTTACCTAGTAACCCATAAAATGAAGACATTTTATAGAACATCACCAACCTACTACATAATCTTATAGAATGTGCATAGAAAGGTCAATAATATATTAATAGAATGAATTGGTATATTAAGACTAACAAAACCTGGGATGTTGATTCTATAATTGATATTAAGGTCATAGGGCATGAGATACCTAATGTAGTATTTTATTTTGGTAGCATAATAAATGTGATTCCTAGATCCAAATGGGTTTCCATTGGGTGGCCATTGTTGATTTATAGTCCTATCACATTAATACTTGTAGATTATGGTTAATTAAACCTATAAATCACCTAGAGGATGTGTAAATTAGGGCCATAGAGCTAATCCTACATGTTAACTTTTAACTCATCAATATGAAGATAGATGAGACTCACTATCTTATGTTGATAAGCAAAAAGTGAGCATATGATGATCAAATGATCATAAATACAATCATTAACTAGTTTTATTCCAACTAGGGAGACAATATTATAGTAGTTATATTAAATAAATATGGGATTAAACCCTATTATATTCCTAAATATTTAGATTCACCATATGTTGGCCATTTTGGCCCACATACCAAGATTTTGCCTAATTGGATAAGCTAAATAAAATTTTCAATGAAATGAGTGCTCTAAAGATCACATGTAGCTTGTAAGTCTTTTGAAACACTTTAAGCAAACTTAAAGTTTAGTTTGTCAAATTTTGGGAAAGTAGCTTTCATGGTGATCAATGTAGCCATGATCATAGAGAAAGTTCACATATACCTTAGAGACTCATCATAGCTTTGAAATATCAAGACATAGTTCAAACACAATTTTAGAAGAGCCAAACCATCATCATCATGTCATATAAACATTAACATGTCAATTTACTTGTGTATTTTATAAGTATGTCTAGGAATCCTATCAAGATCAAAAGATCACATGGAAATGAATTTAGTCATGTCTAAATCACTTTATACAAATTTTGTGTCTTGATGAGATTAGTATCTCAAGATATAAAGCTTAAAGTTAGAATTGTAGAGTGAAACATGCATGTGGATGTCAAGTTTAAGCCTTGTGAAATATCTATTTAAATTCAAATGTTCCTAGGTTGAATGTATATCTAACAAGTGTCCACATCTTAGGAGCTATGATTAAACTAATGGTGAGTGGTGATTTGATAGATTATAGTGGGTCCAAAAGATTTAATGACATGAATTTTATCATGAATATTAGATTAATGGTTAATATCAAATAAAAAATTTAGCATGAGCACATTGATGACAAGTTTCATGATCTCATGTGCTTAAACAGAGATCTAATAGTGTACAATGACTAACAAGCTCAGTGGGACCAAGAAAATTGATGGTGAGCATATAATCATAAAAGGTGGATAATGGTGAGTGATGACTTAACAATTCAAGGATTATTTAAGACAAATGAGAAGATACCAAGTGTATTAACCATGTTAAACTATCATAAGATCTATGGCTCACCTTCATTCATATAGAGAAAAAGATATCATGTACAAGAGGTCAAGAACTCAAAGTATTAACATAAGATCCTATGGGACAAATGAAAAGTTGATAATTGGAAAAATGTGGGGAGCCCAGATTAGGATCGATGGTCAATGTTAAAATTTGAAAGCTAAAGGACTTCAATGGAGAGAAAATTCAACCAAGGTTGAACTAGAGGATGCCATGAAAGTAGACACATTGGACAAAATGTCTCGCCACCCTAAGTAGATGAAATGAGTAAATGCAAGATCAAACATGAATTAAGTTACTAGGAGCTGATCTTACAAAAAAATTGACACCATCAAAGCTCTTTAAAACTCTCAAAAGCTTTCAAATGTAGGTTTTACATATTTTGATCAAAAATACCTAGCATGTAGATCTTTAGTGTAATCATGACTATACAAGAACCAATAAGGTGATTGATTTTCATATATAACAGATCCTTATTCAATATTTATAAGCAATGGTAGAATTGGAATTGCATAAGTAATGTCAAATAAAACATAAATAATGATGAGCTCAAGAAGGATTTTGGTGGTGGGAATTGTTTCTTGCAACTGATCTTGACCTTCACATTCTCCATTATGCCAGAAAAGGATACATTGATATTAATGTATAGGAAGGATTGAGAAGGGTGGTGGTGGCTGTTGTTTCAAGTGGAATTAGTTCATTAGTGACCCCTTCATCACCAATTTCTCTCTTTTATAATCTTTCTTCCTGTATATATACTAGCTTAACTCTTGATTTGTACCCCTTGAATTGATATAGAGAAGCTCTACCAGAATCACTTTGTAGCAATTTTTTGAAGAAATAATAAATTTAATATTTTTTTTTAATGCTAGGTGTGCTTTATTTAATTTTTATTTACATAATGTATGTTGTATTTTCATCATTTTTAGGTCCTACATGTACTTTACTTTAATACTATTAGTTTCTTATATGTTGTGTGAAGTATTAGCTAGTGAGGTTTCTCTTTAAGTGTCATGAGTCCATAATGTCTTACATATACCTATCTCTTTTTGTCCTTCAACTTGTAGGTCTATTTTCATACTTTATAAAAAATACTCATCTTTGAAACCTAGTCATAGAATCTGATCAATCCTTGTCCCCATTGGACTCATTAGTAGTCTTGAAAGTGCCCATGTTTAGAGTGGATCATTGAATATTTGGTGCATCAACACACTTAAATTATCTTTTAATTCTTGTATCTTCTCTCTTTTCATCCCAATAAATTATTTTTCAAGAAGAGATATTTCAATTATCATATCTAAGGAGCTATCCTCATTAAAAATCCTAGAGGCTTGACCCATAATAAGCTAACCCGTAGCCTAGGATCATTCCCATATTGGAATAGGTTTGGATAAAGGAACTAAAAAATTATTTTCTTAGTTATGGTACAATATATCTCTCCAATAATTTTAGCACACTCAGTGGGATAACATTCTCCTTGTCATAGATGAAGTTTTGAGTTTAGAAGAAGTATTTATAGTAGAGGGAGACATCCACCATAATTAGAAGTTGAAGATTCTCCAAGTTATAGATTATATATCACCATTTAGACAACACTTCTCATGCTATAGATTACTATAAGGTCAATGAGTAAAGGTATTTTCTTTGAAATCATTGAATTACATTCTATCTCATATAAAAGAGAAAGATTTAATAGGACAAGTCGTTATCCACAAAAGAAGTATTCATCTCTTGGTCATCTTATTATTTTAAGTAGTACAAACCCCACTATGTAAATGGAAAGGCCCAAAATGCAATATTTTTTACCCTTCAATGTTGGAAACCATCTTAACCTTTATAAACATGATGATATCCCTACTACCTCTTTGAAGAGTCTACCATATTTTACAGGATAAAACTGCACACCCCTATAGATCATATAGATGACATTGTAAACCTTTATTCAATACATAACATTACACAAGAGAATATACCCATGAGACTATTAGACACATCCTTTAAATTCAAAGCCTTGTAATGGTATAGAGGTCTAGCTCCTACCTCTATTGATACTTGGAATGATTTTAGTGAGTGCCTATGTAAAAATTTTGAGGATAGAAGTGACCATGTCTCTCTTTTTGAAAAACTTACTTCAAGCAAGATGGCACTCCAAGAATATATGGTTGATTTCAATTATATATTCCAAAATACTTAGGATAAGATCCCTATCATCATTAAGCCCACATCTAATTGTGTTTTTCTTTACTATTTGATATTATTAAGTTTAAACATTACAGTCATGATATAATCTATGGGTGGGAAAAATCTACCTATGACTTATGAGATAGCTATAAGGACATAAAAATATTTGATACATGCATGTAAATTCATTCCAAGACCTCTCATTCCACTCTATCTTGAGCTTCATCCAACCCCACCTACCATTTCTCCATTTCCCATTTCAAACAACCAAGCCCAACCTGATGACAGTCAAGTGGACAAATTCATAAGCAATGAGAAATTGTTAAAGGCACAAAACAACAAACTAGTGGCTCTAGAGAGATAAAAATAGACTTCATACAGGTAATACCAAGGTCCCTTCCAAATCCAATACCCTAATCAATGTTAAAATAGGACCTCTTATCCTTCAAATCAACAAGCCCAAGGTCAAATTACTTAAGGTGTATATTATAATAGTTACAACCCCATAGATGCAAGTAGCTAAATAGACTTGGTTCCCACATAAAACAACCTTGAACAAGAGGGTCAATGTCAATCAAAGGGGTATTCCAATGAGATTGTAATGGCTAAAAGTGGATAAATGTATTAGGATCTTAGTTGGTAGCATGTTCTTCCAATCCAAGACCATGACATAATGCCTCCAAAATGAGGCCCTCTAATCAATCAAGATAACATTCCTACCATGATATCATCAGAAGCTCAAACTCAAAAGTAAGGGAGCATGGATAAATAACTATATGACACTATTTGCATAGAATTTTAAGAAGGGGAGCATATATCTGATCATGTGGCATTAAACATGGGGAAAACTACATAAAGGGTAGATGAACCAATTGTAATGAATATAAGGGCTAAAAGGAGGATGTTAGATGACAATTTGGGGAAGCTTAAGGCCTCTTCAACACCTCCAAAATTCACTCAGTATCCTACTACTTCAAATATAATTGCTAGATCTCACGCAACTCAATAAATACCTCAACATCATGGATAACAATAAAACTACCCTTTTATTCCTCATTTCACTTAAGTACCAAGTGATGTTTCTACTTCTAAGGTGTAGTCCAATGGTACTAGTATTCCTTTCAATATTATGGATCATATGAAAAAGGATAATGTCAGTATGTCTATGTATGATGCTTTGTCTAGTCTAGGATAGAAAGAGATCTTTCAATAAGAACTCTCTAAACCTTCTCATGTGGAAAAGAAAACTAATAAGGTGAACACTATTATTTCAAATAGGAGTTAGTCTATTCAAAGTCAAGATACTAGTGAAGATAAAGTTATTAATGCTATTCATCCCCATAAGGTTGTCAAGCCCCCTCCATTCTATTTTTTAGTCATCATAGGGGGATGTTTAGTGTATAATTATATGATAGATTTAGGAGCTTCAACCTTAGTTATGCTTAAATCCATAGTAGAAAAGTTTGAGGTTAAGTATGTGCCTAATGAAAAAGGTGTTCTACAGTTGGATGGTTCCCCCACTAAAATAGTAGGCATATTGAAATATCTTAAGATTACATTGGTAGCTTTCCCAAATTATGTCATCACTCAGGATGTAATGGTTGTAGACCCCCCCATATTTTCCTCTATGCATATATAGGGACTTTGCTACAAATATTAGGGACTATTTATCCTCTGATTAGTCATACATAGTTTTCAAGAATAGATATGGGACTAAGGTCACTATTAGGTCAAAACCTATCTCTAGGTTGCACCTAGAGCCTTATATGCCTAACCTTACAAATGTCAATTGTATCATAAATTAAGAGGATGAGAATGTTAGTGAGCAAGAGCCTCATGATCATATTCAAGACATTTAAAAATTGTACCTAGATGAATGGGTAGTTGACAATCATGGATTTGATCCCTATAGTAATATTAAAGAATTAGATTTAGGGGTGTATTGTATGCATAAGGAAGGTGTTGCTATACCTTACCTAGCTAACACCACTCAAGAGGAAGATGGTCTATGAACTTTATTCTTTGATGGTTGAAGGTTAAAAAATGGTAGTGGGGTTATATTCATGTTAGTTTCACCCTAAATTAATAAATACTATTAAGCTACAAGATCTTAATTTAGTTTCACTTCAAACACAACTAAATATGAAGATATTTTACATGGTTTGCAAGAGGCAAGAAGAAGAGGTGTAAAAATTATCCAAGTCAAGGGTGATAGTGAGATTTTTGTCAAAAAATTTATAGGCATAAGTGCAATCAATAACCATAATTTTAAATCTTATAAACATTATGTATGGGATCTCATAAAGGACTTCTTTACATTAAATATACAATACATACCAAGATAGGCAAATCAACATGCAAATAGGCTTATAGCCATTGGATCTCAATATGAGGTTATAGAAGGAGTCAAAGGAAACTAGAGTCAAGACAAGATCAAGGTCATATGTAGGCAATTTTTATCTAATAATGAGGTGATGTGGTAGTTGTTTGATAACAATGACCAAACTATATGTTTTCTGATATAAGAGGCAAAATTTTTCCATAAGAATCAAAATAAATTCTAAAATCAGTATGATGATCAGATGGTGAAGTTTAGATATAAAAATATACCTAAATTTATTGTGAAATTGGAAATAATATTCAATGAATATGACAAAGTGAGAAGAGGCAAGGCATGTTCTCAACTAATGAGGAATATTATCAGAAGATAGAGACCTTAAAATGTAAATTGTTAAAGTTAGGAAAGATTAACACAATAGAAGAGAGATATGTATTTATTACTTAATACAAAGAATTATTTGATGTATTTACATGTGAATACAAGGATTTAAATGGCTTTGATCATAATCTTGCACAACATACCATTTAACTAGAGAGCAATGTGAAACCAATCTGGTAGAAACAAAGGTTTGTCAACCTAACAATGGAATTGATGGGAAGGGACCTATTTAAGTTGATTGAATCAAAGATAAAATTACCCATTAAACATTCCTCATGGGTGGAAAATCTTGATCCAATGAGGAATATGAATAGGGAAATAAGATTATGTGTTTATTTTAGGGACCTCATTAAAGTGTCCCTAAAAGATCATTACCCACTATCCTCAATAGATTAGATTCTCCAAAAGGTGGTATGTTCTCATATATTATGATTTATTAATGGATATTTTAGTTATAATCGTATTATGGTCAAGGAATGATATAGGCATAAGACTTCTTTCACCATAAAATGGGGCACTTATGCATATATGAAGATGCCCTTTAGACTATCCAATGTAGGATCAATTTTCCAGAGGGCAATGGATGTTACTTTTGAAGGTTTGATAAATAACATGGTGTTAATCTACCTAGATGACATCACTATTTTCTCAAAGGAAGTATCTGATCACATTACTCACTTGATTTTAGTATTTAAAATATGTAGGGAATCTGATGTGTCATTGAATCCTAAAAATTATATATTTGGTGTTCATGAGGGTAGGTTGTTAGGCCATGTAGTGTCCAAGGATGGTCTTTCCATAGAACTTGAAATATTTTAGTCCATATTATCCTTACCCTTTCCCAATCACAAGAAGGGTCTTCAAAGTTTCTTAGGAATTATTAATTTTATAATAAGGTTTATCTCAGGCTTTATAGAGCTGGTCAAACCTCTTACTCACATGTTAAGAAAATATAAGGAGTTTACATGGACCAAATAAGGTAAGAGGAGTTTTTAGGCCATCAAGGAGGCCATATCTCATGACCCTAAACTTATCAATCCTGAATTTAACAAAGAATTATACTTTTATTACTTCTCTATATTGGATCTAATCTCTATCATGTTGATGTAGTAAACTGAATAAGAATTGAAATAGCCTATTACTTTATTTAGTTAGGCCTTATAAGGGTATGAGGAGAGTTAAATATTTGTATAGAAACATGTTATTCTAGTAGAAAGAGGTTTAAATAAATTTAGGCATATGTTATCCAATATTAAGATCATCCTCATGGTGGTACAACCAAGTATTAAAGAGTTTATACTGAATAGATACCTCAATTAGAAGAGAGCTAGATGGGTGACAAAATACATGGAATTTTACATTAAGGTTAGAGTCATAAATATTTTAAGGGGAAAGGGTTGTGTATACCTTTCATTAGAGGAATATTAAGATAAAGATCAAGTGTTGGTAGTCCATGATAATAAATAGGTAGCTGTAGATAACACTTCTTTTAGTTGGACACATGATATACTCAAATTTATTGAGTCAAGCCAATGTCTTATGGGACTATATAGATCCATAAGAAGGTATTTTGGTTGCAAAGTATACCTTATGTCCTGATATATGGAGGGATTTTCAAGAAAGGCATAAGAGGCATAATTCTAAGGTGTGTGTAATTATGCCAAATAGATAACCTACTTGAGTAGTTCCATGATGGTCCAGTCAATGGGTACTTTGTTTCCAAGACCATAGAATATAATATCATTAGAGATGGGTGATTTTGGACCTTAATTTTTAGAGATGCACACTCTTAGGTAAGGAAATTCTTAAAATGTGCAATGTTTGTTGTCAAGCAAAAACTAGTTTCCCTTCCCATATAACCCATACAAGTAAAACACTTTTTCATTAAATGGGGATTAGATCTCATAGAGATGATACACCCATTAAATTAAAGGACATAAATGGATCATTATAGCTATAAAATACTTTATAAGGTGGGTTGAAACAACTACCCTCAATGAAGCTAATGAATATTATGTCTTAGACTTTTATGATAACCTTGTGACCATATTTGGTGTACCTTCTACAATCATTTCTAAGAATGCACTGGAATTTAGTAGAAACAAGGTATGTGAGTTGGATATTTCACATGTAATTTATTTCAATGCATACTCTAACTATTATCCATAGGGTAATAAAATAGTAGAGTCCACAAATAAGAACTTGTTGAGGATTATCAAGAGAATTATAGAGGATAATAAGAGGTAATGCCATACTAGATTGAGGACTTACCTATGGGAAGATAGAGTGACACCTAAGAAAGATAATAGACACTCCCCATACCTTTTTTCATATGGGAAAGAATAAAAACTTCCTATATCTCTTGAACTTCTTGTATTAGAGCTTGCACATCAACTTGAGCTCCTCGAGGATGATGTTATGCAGATAAGGTTGAATGAGCTAAGAAAACTATAAGAGACAAGGGACACTATTATGCATATTATATGGTCTAATTATCACCAAATTAGGAGGTAATTTGATAAGATATATTCCTCAAAGACATTCTAACAAGGTGACATAATCCTAAAATGGGATGAGGACTGCGTAAAATTTATAAAGTACTCCAAGTTTGAATGTCTTTGGAGTGGGAATTATATTATCATAGGTTGAAAAGAGAGTAATCCCATTGATATTGTTATATTTAATGGAGATATCCTTCCCATCCCTATCAATGAGAGGTATATTAAATTCTACTACTAGTATTATCTCATGATCATTGTACATAGGTAGATAGGTTTGTCTTTACCTCCAAGTTCCCTTACACATTGATATATTTATTGTTTTTCTATTGTTTCGGTAGTTTTTGTGTGTGTCTCATTACTTTAAGTGTTTCTAGGAGTTAGGAATTATTATTTTTTATGTAATAGTTCATTTATCTTATTATTATGAGCAAGTTTGGTCAATTTTTATGTTCCATGACTAGCAGGCTGGTCAAGCCAATTGAGTCACTAGACATATTTGCCATTTTGGCCCACATGCCAAGATTATAACTAAATGGATAAGATAAAAAAAGTTTTGGATATAATGAGTGGTGAAAATATCACATGTAACTTGTAAATATTTTGAAACACTTTAAGCAAACTTGGAAGATAAGATCAAATATAATGACAAGTAGTGATCTAACAGATATCAATAGGTCCTGAAGATATAATGACCCATATTTGATCATGAATCATAGATCAATGATGAGTATCAAGTCAAAAAGTTTACATGAATGTGTTGATGACAAGTGTCATGATCTTAGGTGATTGAATACAGATCTAATGGTGTATGGTGGTTGACAAGTTTAGTGGGTCTAGGTAGATTGATAATGAAAATGTAATTGTAAAAAGTGAATTAATGGTGAGTAATGAGTCAAGAAGTCAATGAATCTTTAAGAATAATGAGAATTTTACAAGTTTCTCAACTACATTAAACTATTATAAGATATACATCTAACATCCATTCATATAAATAAATATTTATGATGTACAAGAGGTCATGAAGTCAAAGGGATAACAACAAGATCCTACAAGATAAATGAAGAGATGATAATTTGAAAAATGTGTGGATATTAGATCAGAATTGACAATCAACATTAAAAGTTGAAATTTAAATTACTTAAATGGAGATAAAATACAACTAAGGTCAAACTAGAGGATGCCATGAAAGCAAACACATTAGACAAAGGGTCTTGCCACACCAAGTAGGTAATATGAGTAAATGCAAGATCAAACATGATCTAAGTCACCAGGAGTAGATCCACCAAAGTTAACTAATCCTATTAAAGCTATACAAAACCTATTGAAATATTTTAGACAAATTTTTTACATCTTTTGATCAAAATACCTAGCCTACAAACCTTCAGGGCATCATGAATATATGAAAACCAATAGGGTGATTGGTTTTTATCAATAATAGATCTATATTCAAGATTTACAAGAAATGGTATAATGGTTAATGTGTAAGGAATGTCAGAGAGAAAATTAGGAATGATGAGCTCAAGATAGACTGTGGTAGTGGGGACTACTTCCAACAACTGATCTTGGTCTTCACATTCTCCATCATGCCAAAAAAGGATACAATAACATTAATATAGGGGAAGGCTCATGAAGGGTAGTAGTGGTGGTTTCTCTAAGTGGAATTAGTTCATTAATGACCCTTTTATCACCAATATTTCTCTCTCTTGTCATATTTATTCCTATATATACTATCTTGAACTCTTGATTTCTATCCCTCATATTGATATAGCAAAGCTCTACCAAAATCACTTTGTAACACTCTTTTGAAGCAATAAGACATTTTATATTTTGTTTGAATGATAAGTGTGTTTTATTGAAGTTTGATAACATAATGTATGTTGGCTACTCATCATCTGTAGGTCTTTTATGTACCTTGATTTAATACTATTAGTTTATTAAAGGTTATGTCAAGTGTTATCTAGTGAGGTTTATCTTGAAGTTTCATGAGTCTATAGTGTCTTACATAGACCTATCTCTTTCTATCATTCAAGTTTTAGGTATTTTTTCATCTTTCATATAAAATACTCATTTTTTTAACCCTAAAATATAATCTAATCAATCATTGTCCCCATTAGATTCATTAATAGTCAAGAAAGTGTCTAAGTTGAGAGTGGATCATTGAATATTTGGTGCATCACCACATTTCAAGTAGGTTTTCATTCATGTATCTTATACCATTTGTAACCCAATATATTAAGTTTCAATAAGAGAGATTCAAATTTTCATATTTGAGGAGCTAGCCTCATTACAAATCCTAGAGGTTTGACCCAAAACTAGGTAACCCACAACCTAGGGGCATTCCCATGTTGGACTAGGTTTGGGCAGAGGACTTGACTAATCCTTTTATCATATAGGGTGAAATATACCTCTCCAATAGGTAGCACCATCAATATGATTCCTAGATACACATGGGTTTTTATTGGGTGACCTATGTTGAGTTATATCCTTATCACACTAATCCTTTTGTATTATGGATGAGTTAAACCTATCAATCACCTATAAGATGTGGAAATTAAGGGTCATAGAGATAAGAATACATGTTAAATTTTAATTCATAAATATGAAGATAGATGAGACTCAATATTCTATGTTGGTAGGTAAAAAGTGGGCATATTATGATCAAATAACCATCAATACAATCATGAACTAGTTAGATTCCCCCTAGGTAGACAATATTATAGTAGTTCTATTAAATAAAGATGGGCATAAACCCTATTACATTCCTAAAGATTTAGATTCACCATATAATAGTGTGGGTGTTCGATGGATGAAAGCGAATGTAGAGGAAAATCAATGAACCTTATGAGATAGAGATTGTAGTATAATTTATGATGATATCAGTTCATAAAAATTATCCCTAAGTGTAAAAGAGCTATTTCTCAAACCTATTATACATTTTATAGAGATTCTATAGACTAAAGTGGAGGATGTGTGATTTATGTCTATAATATCCCCAACTTAGTCAAACATAAACTTCATAAATCAAATGGGTCATATAGATAGAGATTACATAGAGCCCAACTTATAAGGAATTCTATCATGTGATATAGTCTCATGAGTAAATGGAGACTCAGATACACACATTCTCAACTGGTCTAAGGCAAATCATGAGGTATGTCCTTTAATCATGGTTTTAGAAATTGAGTCTAGCGTACCTAATTACTTTGATACTAAGGATGTTCATCATTTTATCTTATAATTACAAAATTATGTAAGATATATTAATCAAAGAGTTGATGTTCTAAAGTATTCACTTAAGGGAATTGTTTCAAACTAGTGGTTTATCCACAAGACTAAGTAGTTATTTTGGGATGAAGCATGCAATATGATTATAGCTAGGTTATAGTTACCATAAGTAATTATAAAATAGTGGCCACTATTCCATGAGGGAGATAATCCTAAAATTTAACTTTATCGGTGTATGTATGGATTGTATAATATATGGCCCTAAAATATTGGGTACACACACACACACACACACACACACACACACACACACACACACACACACACACACACACACACACACACACACACACACACACACACACACACACACACACACACACACACACACACACACACACACACACACACACACACACACACACACACACACACACACACACACACACACACACACACACACACACACACACACACACACACACACATACACACACATCTTGGATGTTCTCCCCACATCTTGGTACTTACATTAGGAGTACAAGGAGGAACAAATCATTAGGAACAATTTCAAATTGAATTTATTCAAAAATTCATCTTTGAGGATGAGAACCCTTTGACACACAAGCCATTTCAAAATTTGAAAACCTTTTTATACCATAGAAGGGTTGAATACTTAGATAGTGGACTTGAATCTTCTTCACATTAAAGTGTAGCCTATGATCTAAACAATGCCTTACATACATACAAAGTAGAAAAGGGTAAGTAACAAATCCTTGTTCAATAATGACATATGATATAAGATCAAGATTAATGGAGGCCTCATGTAGATCATGATGATATTTATGATATGTCATTATCCAATTTAATTGAGCTAGAATATGAAGAATAACCACTCCCAACATCTATCAAAAATCAATCTGAAGATGGAAAGATACAACATGTAAATATACCATAACATGAAGATTAGTGGATATTGTGTGATTTAATCCAATATAATAACACTATATTTATCATGAACCACTAAAGGAATATGTGGGTAAAATAAGAATAGAGTTTTTTCTCCTAAGTTAACACATATTAAAGAATATTGGTCCCAAGAAAATATCTCATAAATGAGAGCTTAAAATGTACTATAAATATGTGTTCCATAAAAAAATATAAGAGGTTAATGGGGTGGATCCTTCCTTAGGGGAAATGCACATCGAGTTAAAGGAGTGTGCCAAGCTTATTAAGAAAAGACCTTATTAGTTAAATTCAAATATGAAGTTAGAAGTGAAGGCAAAGATAGACTACACTAAATATTCCAATATAATATTTTTTATGGTTAAATATGATTGGGTTAGCCACATGGTCATATAACCAAACAATAATAGGAAAATCCAAATCTATGGTGACAGTCACATTTTTAATGATGCATGTTTGAATGATCTATTTCCTATCAAATTCACTGATGAAGTTTTAGAAGTAGTCATAGGTGATGAAGTATATTAATTTATAGATGGATTTAGTGGATACAATCAAATCCCAATCATATAATAAGATATATTAAAGACTAGTTTTGCAATAGAGTGGGGTTATTTGGCATATAAAGTAATGCCATTTGGTTTGAAGAATGCACATGTAGTTTTTGCTAGAGTAGTATTCACTAAATTTAAGGATTTTATCCATGACTTCTTCAAGGTTTATTATGATTATTGGTAAATATTTTAATTATTTATAAATCATTTACCTAAACTACAATTCATGGCAAAGAGATGTCGAGTGATACACATAGTGCTCAATTTAAATAACTATTGATTTTTATAGCCTTTAGGGTTTTTTTAGGTCATTTAGTTTGTAGAAAGAGTATATTTAGATCAACATAATATTATAATAATTGTGGGATTTACACCATCTAAAAGTTTGATAGAGGTGAGATATTTTGTTGGTCATATATGATATGATAGGAAGTTCATCAAGGGGTATGAAACTATATTTGCCCCTTTAGAGAAGTTTTTGAGGAAAAGAACATAGTTCTTATAGATAAATTTATTCTAAGTAGCATTCATTGACCTAAAATATTTATTGGTGATTACATTGATTTTGATCTTTTTAGAATATCATAAGCCATTATATGTACATGTGGATTACTCTATAATCATAGTAGATGATGTATTAGAGCAACCATGTGAAGATAGTTTGGATCATCCAATCCATTTGTGAGTATAAATTTATCTATTGTTAAATATAATTATACTAAAAACAAGTAAGAGGCCTTAGTCATAGTTTATTCCTTACAATTTTTTTCCATTATTTGTTTCCCACACACTTTGAGTTGTTCACTAATCACTAGACATTATAATACTTGGTCAATAAACCTTAAATACAAGGACACATATGATTGCGGTTAATGATATTCCAAGAGTTCTAGTTTATGATCAAAATTAAACCAAGATGATATAATGTTGGTCTAAACCATTTGAGCTAGCTCTGAAATCGTGAAGAACTAGAAGAAGTTTAGTTTGAGTCTCTTGATGCACACTTATTCCATGTGTCAATGATTCTAGAGCAATTGTAGGAAATCACATATTTCTTAGAATAGGGTATATTTCCTAATAATTACATATAAAAGGATAAAATAGAACTAATCACCAATTTTATTCTATAGAATATTATTTATGGATTTATTTACCATTTAGGAAAGGATGAGGTGCTATGATTAGTTGCATTAAGACATAATTGGCCTCTAATACTAGAAGAGTCACATCAAGGGATAGTTGGAGGTCACTTTTCAAATGATGCCACTATGATAAAAGTCTTATAGAGTGGGTTATATTAACCATACTTATTTCAATATGCTCATACAATTTCACAATGGCTTGATGTGTGCCAATGGATGAATAAACCAAAATAGAGAGATGAAAATCATTTTCAGCCAATGTTTAGCCTTTTGAACAATGGGGAATTGATTTTATGGGGCCTATCAACCCACATGATAAATTAAATAATGCAAATTAAATAATTACTAGGATAGACTAATTTACTAAATGGGTAGAAGATATTATTATGACCAATTATGGTGCAAAAGATAAAGTGATGTTATTATATAAAAACATCATTACCTAATTTGGTTGACCAATTAGATTGGTAAATGATCAAGGAAAACATTTATTTAAAAAAAAAAATCAAGACTCTCATAGATAAATTACTCATAGTGCACCATAAAATTACCACTTATCATCCCTAGGTAAATGTCCAGGTTGAGGTTGAGAGTGTAAGATGCTCTTTAAGATCTATGATGTTCAAAGAGATTATTGGGAGGATCTTGTAGGGATTTGGTCATATTTCACACATTGTAAACATGTGATGGGTTTCACCCCTTTATATTTGGTCTACAATTTATAATCTATTATTCCCATGGAATATGTTGTACCTAGTCTAAGAATCATAGTTATTATACATATGGGAGATCAAGAATAATTGACAAGTCATCTATTGGAGCTAGATTGCATGGAAAAAGATAAATTCAGAGAATGTTTGACATAGGAGGTGAATAAGAGTAGTCAAAAATCCTAACATAATAATACATGGATGAAGGAGTTTTATGTGGATCAACTAGTCTTACTCTATGATAGTTAGTTTTGAGCTTTCATAGGTAATATCCATATTAGATGGAAAGGTTCATATGTCATTCATGAGTTAACATAGCTAGGAAATGTAGTTCTAAGAGACTTTTAGGGAACCATCATAAATGGAATGGTGAATACAATTAGTTTCAAACCTTATAGCCAATAAGTTTTGCATCCAATATTTATCAGGTTCTAGATTGCACCATCATAGATTAAGATTTCTTTCAATTATGTTGTGTGGAGTTGGATTGTTTACTTGAGGTTATGTGGATAGATCATAAGTGTGTATGGTAGTTGTATAAATTGGAATATGAGACTAGAGAATAGGAGTGCCATAAATAACATGAATAATGTTTATAAAAGAGAAACCATTTAAAAGGATTGAGTGTGTTATAATTAAAGATTGAGAAAGACATGAGTGGTGAGATATTAATTGGATAATGTCTAATGACTCTTTGTGGTGGATCAATAAAATAATAATCATTTATGATGGGTGAATGTCTAGGTAACTAGCCACATCACTTAATCAGTAGGTCATTTAAGGGATGCCAACTCAGTAGACATACCAACTTAGTAAAAGGAGATCTTGATAATTAAATGACATTAAGACTAGAATCAAGGATGTCATGGCACATTTAAAATATTAGGTTTTTAAATGGAACACTTTGTCAATCCTTGAGCATACTACATTGAATTTATGATGAATTTCACTTATGAATTATAACTTGTGAAAATTTTCCTTATGAATTAGTATCTATGAGTGGTAAACTTTGGATTACAGTTATTTATGATTTATAGAGATTACAAGATGTGTTACTATAAACCTTATTAGTTGTGATAAGGACCCATTATCACTCAACAAAAAGACATCAGGATTATAACTAATCTAAAACAAACAAAATTTATGGATCTAGATGTATATCCTCATATTAAGCTTGTTAAAGAATGAATCTTTACCCTTGTATTAGTTTAAGGAGCACAATAGTTGTCAGTCACACTAGTCCATCAAATTCATAACACAAATGTCAAATAGCTGATTTTATTTCCTACATTTAGGTAATTAGGAGCTATTATAGAGTTGATTCTCATTCGATATAATCAAGGGAATATTTATATTTCTTTATACATAACCATCTATTTCAATTTATTTACCATGTCATGTATAACTGGAATCTTAACTTGAGGAAATACTATGGGTCCCTATAATTATAAAATCCCACCTATTCTTCTTGAAAAAAATTATGATTATGTAAGTGGCTACCAAAGGAGACTAATAGAGGATATTAAAGATGAACTAATGTGCATTCTTGTAGAATACATAATAAATAGGTTCTGGTAAATGACCAAGGCCATGAAGGAGGCAACCAAAGGTTTCATTTATGTCACCTATCGCATGGTCAATATCAATGAATAATCTAATTGGATATGTTTCTTGGTGTCTAATGTCATCAACAACATTTAGAAAGTCATGTCCTATACATTTTATAAATTATAGTACTAGTTTTTTATTTTGTTGGTCTTCACATAGTCGAGGTATCCATAAGGCATCATCCATCCAAATGTTAGTTATTAGATAGATGTCACATTTTAGAATCTCATTTAGAAGTGAGAGATAACTTAGTTTTATAATTAGTGACTGTTTAATGCCTGGTGGGATGAGTTCATCAAACTAATTTTCATCAACCTATGCATTCTTTCAAATGTCATGAAGTATTTAGAGTAGTATGCGGTGGTGAACAAAATTCAATAGGAATTATAATATACATTCATAAATTAACTAAATTACTAATTTTTCCTCTCCCATTTTTCATTTCCATAGATAATATGTAGTTCAAGATTTAGCATTAGAAGTAGCTAGTTTCATGTAA
Organism: Torreya grandis; assembly: GCA_037957365.1. Classification (NCBI taxonomy): domain Eukaryota; kingdom Viridiplantae; phylum Streptophyta; class Pinopsida; order Cupressales; family Taxaceae; genus Torreya; species Torreya grandis. The sequence goes on along the minus strand of JARHVA010008826.1, from coordinate 9,515 downwards.
ATTAACTCCTTTGAAAATAATAATGTTAGGAGTCCCAATCACCATTACTACTAAAGTACCACTAGTCATAGTACAAAATCATTGGAAACACAAGGCTCCCTCTAATCTTAGGTCATCATCTCCACCTCAATATAATATTTAGATATATAATAATTAGTTATATGACCCTAATGTACCATTAATATCAACACAATGTCACTGGTTTGATATCTAGATGGATGAGAAGGAGGTCTACTATATAATGATGACTGATATGACCAGAGACCTATACAAAAATGAAGAAGAAAAAAAATTATTTTTATAGAAAGTAGTGACATTATTCATATATATAATTGAGTGATATAAAATTTATGTGTCAAACTACTCCTTATCCCCATTCTATCATTATCGACATCATTGGAAAAGAGGAAAATTTATAGAAAATCTAGGAGGTGTTATCAATTAAAGGTGGTTTTAGTAGATCTTCCCAACCACAACCATTTGATCCTCTATCTAAAAGTCCTTAAAGATATCTAAAATGAAATGAATGGATGATTCAATGTTACTATTAGATATCTAAAATATAATACTAATTTATAGTTCCTATCATGTCTATGCATGAATAAGGAGTACCTACAGTAGTTTTAAAATTTTTTCTACCACTACATGTTGTATCATTATAAAGTTATGAATGGGTCATTATTTAATATGGGTAGAATAAATATCATGTGAAGAATAAAAATATGTATAAATTTATCATTTATCCATCCACTTCACCATTTGATGATCCCATTACAAATATGGAAGAGGTGGATTTGGATGAGTAGATTTTAGATAAATAACAAGCTACACATGAAGAAATGGTATGGGTAGTTCAAAGACAATATCAATAGGAGTAAAAATTACATGATAAGGTTGAGGATAATTTACAATCCAACGAATCTAAAAAATATTAGTTATTATATCATGCATAAGCCCAAGAATAAACTACCAAGATTCTTACATATTATATAATACAAATCAAAACTATCCACCGATGAAAATAAGCATAATTTGTAACTCTAGATGTGGGCCATAGAAAGGAGGATGAGTTAACTAAGAATACCATATTATATCATGTAGATAAAAATAAATAATCATAAGAGAAAAGGAAATAAGAGGAATAAATTGACATTTCCACATAGACATAGAAATAGGATGAGGAAGTAGTGATGGAAGATCAAATTTTAGATGAAGCAGAACCTACAAAATAGGCAACCAAGGTTGATACCACATATAGATTATCCTAATACATGAAAACACCCATAGAAAAGGTAGTGTCCACACCAAATCAACCCACCATAAAAATATCACAGAGTGTGAAGGTTATGGAGACTTCACTAGACCAAGGGAAGGTTGCAGATACTTGAGTGTAGGGTCTGCTAGTAGGAATTTTGAGTCTTAAAAATTTGGATGTCCCTACATTCTCCACTTGGAGGAACATTTTATCATTTTACCTTACTCCACTTTTGCATATTCTATCTAATACATCAATAACTACTTTGGCCATGGTTCTGAAAACCACCAAAGCATCTCTAGATGTTTCATAACTTTCTTTGGCAAAGTAGTGGAAGGGAATCTATATTTTAAGAGGCCATTACCCAAAAATAGTCTCTTTAGATAGGAGGGTTGGGAAATTTCATAATGACAACATTGAGGTTAACTATAAAATTAATAATGTCAATTTTATCATTTAAGATGCATGCCTCTCTACAAATAGGTTATCATTAACAACATTACTCTAGATCCTAAAACACTTCCATTTCTAGCTACATAACTTACCCATGGTTGGTAGAATATTCAACATTCATCCAAACACACATTTCAAGATGAAGCCATTAAATAAAAAACTAAAGTCTTGTGTGAAATCCTTGAGGCATATTAGCTGGATATCATAGTTGTATTAGGCTAAGCTACACAATTGGCTCAAAATATGTTTTATTGGAAATAATTTCTAGATATAGTTTATAGTGGTGCTCATCTTGACTTTACTACTGCTTCTACTTTATGGGATAGTTTACAGGATCAATCTACCATTTATGTAGGTTTGGATGTAGTGTTTCAAGATTCTCTTCAGGATCAAGACTCATATGCTATAATTTAAATTTTTTGAAAATCAAATGTTTTAAAACACTTTTGTAGGGTGCAAACACTATGTCATGCTAAAAAACTTACACATATACATGTATACATTATTACAAATCTTTTTACTGACTAGTCTACTTTTCCTACTATGAAAAATAGTGACATTTTCCAATTGATGTACTCTATCTCTTTTGTGGGAATTTTTTTATAGTAAACAAGAGTTTTTTTCTCACTTGATAGTCTTATAATACTAACTTTTCCAATTTAGATAGTTATTTATAGCCATTGATGGATGTTCTTCCATTCATTCCCCCTAGTTAGATATAACATAATCTTAAATATTAAAAGGTTTCCACCATAGATTCATCACAATAAGCACCATAGACATCACAACTACCTTCTAATTTTGTAGTACCATAGATTCCTCCACTATCTAGTTAGTTTAATGCATGTGGGAAAATTTCAAAAAATTTCTCTTAATTTTTTATTTAAGTTGGTTCATATTTAATCATAGTGTAAGGTTGGTTGAAAAATTGACAAGGTGTATTTTATGGTTTATCATGTATTTTTAAAAATTAAATGGGTGGTAGGCTGGATTATTACTTGTATAAAACCTATGAGGGTGATAAATTAGTGTGCACCTAGGTGACAACCAGTCCTTAGCACCTTGAGTGATCTATGGTTTTTTTGATTCCATCTTATCTTTTGTGCATTCATTCCTCTATGATGTTATCTTGGGATGAGACAAAAATTTAAGTATGGGAAACTATTAGTAGGTAAATGTGAGAACCAAACTACTTCATCAAATATAATTTCTAGGTGGACATAATTAAGATTTATTTATATTGTATAGTTTTCCTACATTATTTCATGGTTAGTCTATTTTGGTAGTGTTGTATTTACAATAAAACTAAATATGGTTTGGCACATATGTGTGATATAGATGGATTTACAGGTTAATAATGCTATCAAATTGTAAGATATATTCCTTGAGTTTATAGTAAAATGGGTTCATCAGATTGTAATTAAATGAAATTGATTTTGACATATTGTATAGTTTATTGTAGAGTATTTTGATCACATTCAAAAATATTATAATAGAGATCTTCCCTCAGCTTATATGCATCTATATGTATTATTAATGCTTATTTTTTTATGAATAAGTATGAATCATACGTAATCAAATATTGAATGTGGTTTCATTGTGTGTTATTCTACAAGTTATGTAATTATATGTATAAGAATTTATGTTATGTTTAATTTATTGTTCAAAAGCTTTGTTAGTATTTGACTAAACCTATTTACTTCATAAGCGTATTCAAAAAATTTAAATATCTAATATTTTTATCTACATATGTAAAATCCCTATATGTCTATAAGTTCCTTTAAGTCCCCCCTTACATTATAGGGCTATCCATGTAATTAACATGTTCTAGTGAAACCTGAGAACTACTACTAATAATGGTTATGTCATTTATATATTGTTCTAAAATTATAAACAATAATGGCTATAAGCACATTTATGACTGACTTATGGGTTACATTAGTAGTTGTACTTATTTCATTATATTGTAATTGAATTTAGATATAGACTATTTTATTTCTATAGTACTAAATGGATTTAATTCAGCCAATAGGCTAATGTGTTTTTAAAATCTATTTCTTTTATTATTAGTTGTCAAGTACTAAATGGTTAACATTAAATAATCTTAACAATAATTACATGAGAATAAAAAATAGTGTAGCTATTGGTTAGCTCAATGGAGTCTAACAATATCATTGTCATTTTCATCATTACCATGCCATTCTATGTCTATACAATTAAGATTTTATGAAATAAAAAAAATTGAGAGATTTAGATTGACTTCTTGTTTATCAACATTAGCTTGTGGCGCTGTCCTTATGTTTTTATTAATTCCCATAACTCATTCCTTGTCATTTACTTTACTTGATTATCCAACCTCATATGTATGCATTTTGTCCACTGAAATATGTTGTGATTGAGAAATATAGAATATTGTATATAATATACCTAGCAATTACATTCATTATTTTTTGGCATTATATTATATTATTTTAAGGGGTCATTGTCTCTAAGAAATGTATATTCAAGTCCATCTTGTATATATTTCATAAACATGTGTAGTGTCGATGGTATCACTTCCATATCATGTATCGATGGTCTACCTAAGATTACATTATAATTTAAGTTGTTATGAATTACATATAAAAAGGTAGGTAAAATCATAGGCCCAACTATAATATCTAAAATGATAGACCCTAGATCCTAGTAAGACAAACTGTAATATCCTTTGATTTTATGAGATGAAATTATAATAGGATCTATATCGACACCAAATGTTTGATTTTTTAAAATTTTCATAGATTCAATTTTAATCCATTATCTATCAAAACTCTTTTAATTCTTATATTTAATATTATCACATGAATAAAAAATTGGAGTTTTTTCTCTATTGTATGTTTGATGGTTCAATCTTCCTTTTCAAATGAAATCTTTTTGTCAGTATCCTTCAATGTATTTAAAATGGAGGAAAAATTTGTATAGCTACATAATATTTAAGATATTTGTAAAAATTTATCACTGCATATAAAATTTATTTGTAAATAATTGATATCTTTAGTAATTTAATGATATAAATCTTGGCATGGGTATTTTTATGCTAGATTATGATATCATACCCTTTAATTTGAATATATGGCTTCAAAAGTGGTGGTTGGATATAAGGAGGAATAGTTTTAATTTATTCATTTAGTTACATATAATGGGACATCCTACCTCTATAGGTTAGCATCGTGGATTATGGGACCATATATTACCTTGGGGAAAATTGTAGGAGTAGGACAATAGTTGAGACAACCTATTTTGTATAAGGTGAGGAGGAGAAAAAGGAGTTAGACATGCCCTTTGGATCATAGTGATAATATGATGTAACATGAATTCAATATTACAACCATGTAAATCAAGGAATGATGAAAATGTTTCATCATTGATTGCAATCATATTATTACATGAAACATTTACCCAAGTAATTATATAATTGCTAAATATTTTTCATATGAAACGAAAAAAACATATAATGATTAAAGTAATAGATTAAATTAGACAATATGTAATGTGACTATCCATTATATAAATCATATAATGAAACAAATTAAATAATCAATAAATTGAGGAAAACCCTAAGTAACATTCAAAAATTCAAAATTTATTTTTTATAAAACTCAGTAAATAGACAAAACCCAAAAATTAGTTTAGAAAAACATGCATCCTTCACCCTCTAGATTTAATTTACTAAAAAAATACATTGTGAATTTTCTAAAATTATTAAATAATTGTGGAGAAAAAAATAGATTTTTTTATAAACTCAATATGAATAGGAAAAACTTTGGAATGTTTTGGAAATAGAGTCATTTTGATGAAAATTGTTGCCAATAGATAACATACCGTATTAGAAGAAACCCTAATAGGAGAATAATCATGAAAACCCTAGGTAAAATGGGGAAAGCATCAAATTTGCACATATAAGACTAGAATGTAGTTAGAAATTAGGTATAAAATGAAACATTGAGGCATAAATCTAAAAATAATATAAAGAAATAACAAATTCTAAAGGAAACATAGGGCCTAGTAATGTTCTAAACAATAAGAAGGTTCACTAATTGAATTTATTAATTTAATATCAGTGCAAGAATAAATAGTATAAAAAAATATTGAATAAATTAGTTTTATAAAGATTTACAATAATCACATAAATTTGATTGCAACTAGCTAAATATAATAACTTGATATATCCAAAATATAGTAGCAGAATGGTCTATTTATCTTTTTTTAGATTAATGTAGATATATAGGAGTGATATATTTGTTTGAAATTAATTTAAATATAATTAATAATGCTCATATCTATAAATAGAATATTTTCACATGTCTACATAAGTTTGTCCTCTCTAGACACATGTATAATGCAACACTATCTATTGGACTACAAAAGTGTCCTCCATATTTTGTGATCTATGAATATTTCTCCCACTCTTCCTATATATGAAGAGTGTTATTGTGTGTTTTTATTATGAATCCACATGAATATTATTATTTTCCTTCTCTTTGATTCAAAACCTAGTTGTGCAATATAGAATAATAAAATATGACAATATGTGAAATGAAAAGGTTGAATTAACCTTAGTCACCCATTTGTGACTAAGTGTTTCCTACATATAAAAAAAACTAGGATGACAAAGTAAAATATATATTATTTTCCCACCTAGTTGAGTATGTGAAATCATATGTAAAACTAATATTTTGTGTAATCTTGAGTATGGATTTTAACACTTTTCAACCTATGACTTGAACTTATAAATAGTGATTTATACTTGGCTCATGGCTTTTATTTTTTGAGTGGTTTCATATTTGGAAGCTTTCAGGGGGTTCCTATCACTGTGTAGAGTTATTTTCATGCATGTCTTTGTGAAGTGATAGTTAGGTGTTAGATGGAAAAATGTTTAGGCTTTATTTTATTAAATATTAGGATATTAGGGTTATTTCCTTTGAACCTACATGAAAAACGTGTGGGCTAACAATTATCAGAGTTTATAAATTTTTGAAATAGATGTAAAATATTTCAAGGATAATTCTACACTAAGTGAATAAGTCTAAAGTGAAAGACCTATCTTAGGGGCATAAAAATATCTATAAAATAGGAATAGTGGCCTAAGGATAGGGAACAATCCAAGAATGATATAAAGTTATTTGAGAAAAATAATTGGTAATTATTGTGTAATTAGATGATAATTTATAAGGTTCAAACCTAAATATGAGATATTTAGATACAATAATAGTGAATAAGAGTCATTTATGTGAGATTGAGTCAAATTATTTAAGGTTTGGTAAAATTCCACATTGTCAAATTCTAAGTACCAAATATGAGTGTCTAAGAGAGAAGGAACTTAAAATATTTTTTGTATGTAGTGCTCATTTCCTACATATAGTCTCTTTAAATTCTCTCTAACTACTCTATCATTTCTCAACTCAAGAAATAAACTATCAACTATTCTAGGATGTTGTATGCATAATTCAAATTCCTATGGCAACTAGTTCTACATATTATTTCCAAATACTATCCCTGTGTATTATTTTGGTATATTTCACCACATATTATTTCACTTGCCTATATATATATATATATATACACACACACACACACACACACACACACACACGAAATATATTATATATATATATATTATATATATATATATATATATATATAATATATATATATATATTATATATATATATATATATATATAATTCTTATTAATATCCTAATATTTTATTCCTTTGTTGTGAAAGTACTATCTCCAATTTTGACATAATGTTTCCCTAAATGAAGTGCATAAAATATGGGTTAGATAGCCCCCAACCACTCCAAAATAATTGGTTTAACATTTTACAAATATCCAATACACCTAAATAGTGCTAAAACAACATGCATTTTTCACACCTATGTGTATGTGTTCTCAATTGTGATCTAATAGAATGAACTAAAATGATTTCTATTTGAACACTTGATAACTTGTAACTTTAATCACTCTAATACTTGTATTCATCCTTGGATTTAAAAATATTTGATTGAGGTTTATCCATATTTTGGATGGTTTTCAATAATTTATTGAGGATGTGAAAATACATTTCTCAATGCGCAAGTAGTTATCTATGTAATTTTCTAAGTGCACACGACCTTAGGATTGTATTGTATTTTTAGACAATGATTTGTAAATTCCCCCCATAACTAACATCCAAATGGTGTATAAAGTAACCAAAGGGAGATATTTTAATTTCATAAATAACTATCAAGGCTCATAGGGATTATTTCAATTGAGGAAGATTCCTATAGTAACCTCCAACATATGAATATTTTCATCATTTCCACAAGTTAAATTTAGAAGATATAGTATATTGAAACAATATTCTAGGGATTATAGAGCCTTATGGAAAGTACTAGGAAGATCATAAATATGAAGTAAAAAACATTTGTTTGGATAAATTCATATATAAGATAAAAACATAGTGGATGATGAATAAATATTTAATTGTATATGCATAATTCACAAATGTCAAATATAGTTCAAAACTAATGTTTTAAGTGTCTAATACTATAATTAATGGGCATGCAAATTTCATGTAGGTAGATATATAAATTAAGTACTTAGTAGTGATAAATAAAAATAATACTACATATACAATATGCATGATTGAAATCATGGAAACACATAACATAAGGCATATGTGATATTAATCATGACATCAAGCTCAATAAAAATTGTAAACACGTGCACGCACAGGCAGCGCAGCTGCACACACACACACACACACACACACAATGTCATGATCATGACACAAAAAATAATTGAAGGCATGAATTGACTCTAAACTAACATGGATAAAACATGTCCATGACATTAATTATTTTTATAATTTACACAAATGACATGTGATGTCACAAAAAATTTTTAATTAACTCAATGAAACATAAAACGTAACACTCATTAATGATAATACAATGTAATAGTCATTAATTTTAATAAAATGTAATAGAAATCAATGATCACACTATTTTCATCAATGATTCCATAATTTAATAGTCATAAATGATCACAAAATATAGTAGTCATTAATGATCACAAAATATAGTAGTCCATTAATGATCACATAATGTAATAGTCATCAATGATCATAGAATGTAACACTCAATGATCACATAATGTATCACACATCCATGGTCACACATAGAACATGTAATGTAATACATATAAATGGTCACACATATAAGATGTAAGAACATCCAAAAATACATCCAATGAAACTTTAGTCTACATAATTAGGTATTTTCATCATCAAAGCATAGGGAAAAGTATATTATACATATAATATATATATTTAAAGAGTATACTAAATATAAATACATGTTGTAAAACTATAAGCAGATCAATATGATCAATGTAATTTTCATAGAAATAGAGAAACATAAAATGTAATTCAATATTCCCCTAGTATAAGCATTCCCCCAATGTATAAATCTATCCACAAGGTGTAAGGGATGTATCACATTTTTATTTACATGTATCATATGTAACCTTTATGTATTTCATCACATTCATGTATACCATAATAACCATGTGGTTTGATAGAATAGGATAAGTAATATACCATGTATAATGTGATAAATAACACATATAAATGTAGTAACTAGTAAATGATGTCATGCATATGCCTTGATTTTCAAAGTTTTTATATTATTTAAATTTATTTTTTTATATGAACTATGCGAAGCTCAAATTCATAATATATGCATCCAAGGGATAGGAAAAATCATATGGCTAATATGTTGATAA
>JARHVA010008825.1:377500-413077 GCA_037957365.1 Torreya grandis | reverse complement strand
TTGTTATCAAATTTAAAAATGAAGATTTAAAGGAATTTATGTAAATTAATATTTTATATACAATTATAAAATACATCAACAATAGAAATTACAATTAAACTTGTGGATTTTTTATCTTGAGTTCATTCCTTTTCAAACCCTCCAAACCTATAAAATGAAACTAAGAGAAATTAAAACAAAAATAAATTTTGACTTGTTATCTTTCCCATAAGGAAGTTTAGTTCAAAAAAATTTAAGATTAGATCTTTTGGTAGAGGTCCACACAATCTAATGGTGGATATTTTAACCACCGCCACTTAAGTCAAGTGGTATATTTTGAAATATTTTTTATATCTTTTTTAAATAAATTTATACATAGCCCTCCTCTTTTAGGTCACCTTGTATTTAAATTTTAAAAATCTTGCCATTAAACTAAGATGTGAATTAATTAACTTCAATTTTTTATCATTATATTTATTTCCCTTAAAACATTTTCAATTTTAAATAATGAACCAATCATTTTCGGTAAAATAAATTCAAAAATTGAATCAAACAAATTACTCTATTGGATTTCCAACTTGGCTAAAACCCATTCAAATTTGAAGGAAAATAAATATTTGAACTATGAATCAAAAATAAGACTTGTAACTAATTTTAATAGGTTGTAAAAATTGCAAACAATACTAAGACAATTTTTAATCCTATTGAAAACTATCTTTATTGCTTATTTTTGGACAACATTTGCAAAAAAAAATTTGTAATTAGTTTTTTAGCATGCAAATTCATTTTAGATTTGGCATAAAATAAATACTTAAATTTTAAATTTTAAAAATTTGAGACTTTGAGATAATTATTTTAAGATATGAAATATGAAATCATTAATAAGATAATTTTACTCTTATGAATCATCATTTTTTACCAATTCTAGAAGATGATTGTAAGGGCAGAGACCCTTTATCTTCCTCTTGTTCCTAAAGTCAATTTTAAATTTACATAAATAAAATATTGAATAAATAATATTTATAAAAACTAAAAAGTGTTAAAATTTACAATAGTTTAAAATTTATCAATGTAATAATAAAATAAATTATATCACAAATTTTACTAATTTCAGCAAGATTATTCAGAATTAGTTTACAGAGGATTTCTGTAAGATAATTTTTAAGAAGATAATTTCACTTTCAAATGGTGGACAAATTTGTAGTTTTATTATGAAAAAAACATGTTAGTCCAAACTTAGATAATAGGTTCTAATAGTTATAAAATTTTATTTATCTTTTTATAAATTAAAACAAGGGTGTTTTTGTACTTAATTTATCTAACTTGTAAATAGTGTGCCTTATAGCACTCTGGAGCATCATTGCTTGTGAAAGTTTTTTTATGTGTTTCTTTTCCATTTCTAAATAAAATTTTGACCTTAATGCATGATATTATCCTTATACCATTATTATGACCTTATGGTAGGTTTTGAGCAATAAATTCTTTTAGCTAAGGCTCTATTCGCACCTTGCTAGATCAAAGCGGTCCTTTTAACGATAGTTTCATAGCATAACTTTGTATTAAGGATCACTTTTGTGTTATGGCTGTCATGTCTAAATTCATTTGTAACTATTGGTAATGTCTACATACACTTGGGCTAATTAAGGATCATGGTGTTGCCCATAAGGGGTAACTATGCTAGCCTAGTCATGAATCTAATTGATGAAGGTCATATGCCTTCACTTCTTATCTTACACTCATTTAGGAATAAGTGAACTATAACCAGCCCTAATTATAATTGTGAAATAATCATTGAATATATGTAGGTAACTCAAGGAGTGGGCAAAATCATAACAAACTAACCCTTAAGATGTTCTCCTAAAGTGATAATTATAAATAACTAATTTTATGTGTTCTTGTAACATGTACTTAAAAAACTAATCCTTTGAGTGATTTATTTAGTAAAAACTATATATCATTCTCCTTCATGTATTTTTATCTTGTTTATTTCTAGTTTTTTGGTATGCTTAGATGTATATTTGTTTTTGGGTGGTGACTCTTGTTGATTTTTATAAGTGAGATCATATTATTCCATTATGAAGTTGGTCACTACTAGAGACCCACTCAAGGGATGAAACTTCTTTGAGAAGTGTAAGCTAGAGATTATTAAGATTTTTGTCTTTTTGGACCAAAATAATGTAGGTTCCTTGTCACGTTGAACTCTTATTTTTGGTATCATGTGTGAGTTAATCACATGCACCTTTGGATGTGGAGGTGTTTTATGATAAGTTATTGTGGATGGATTGTTTCACCTTGAGTAGATGACTAGATATTTATAAGCTCTCTTGAGTGACATATTAGATCCCTTGTTGGCTTATAATTCCAACCTAATCTTAGTGATGATGCCTCAAGGATGAGGCCATCAAAATGTAAGGATAACTACATCAAACCCTAATTCCATGGATTGGATATGTAATTTTACCAAGTTATGATGGGGGCATTAGGTCTAGGTCTTTATATCCTAGGGTAGGGGTATTTTATAATCACCCTTCATGTTATGATTGCATGTTTTTGTTTAGATTAACTTTTTATGCAACATTATTTAAATAAATTTTAGCAACCTTCCCAATTAAACTAAAACAAAATGCCTTAATATTTTTTTTTACTTACTACCACAAACATTTTATTTACAATTATAAAACTAAAATTTATATAAATAGCAGATAAACATCAAATTTTCAAGTTTAATTTCCAATGGAATATAGAGGGTTATAATTTAAAAAAACAAAATACATAATGACATAGTTATGGATGGTCCCACTATATAACAATGACTATTCAAGTAAATAATATTACATTTACAATTTCAATAGGTAATTAGCCTTATAAAAGATATTTAACTCTCTAGAGCTTGAGTTATACCAACTCATGTATCTAAGATAACCTCAAGTGTTATCTCCAAGAATGTATTATAGTGGGGAGGGAGAGCATCATCTGAATGCTTTACCACTCCAACCATGGACCAATGATTCCCCACACAATCCCCTATCAAGTAATGGCCTCCCTACATGGATAGGTAGATAAAATGTTGTGAGAATCTAGAATGAGACATGTTAGTACCCCCATGTACTGTAAGATTCTACTATATGACGTGTATCATAAATAAAATTATGTTTCTACTATGAAATTACACAACATGCAAATCCTATATATGAATTGACAGTGTTAATCTAACATTACTTTGGCAAAAGTTTTAAATAGCATGTGATCATCCAGATCATTCAAATTCATCACATCACTTGATCGGGTTATTCATACCCATCATTGGTGATGCTAGCCAGGCTTGAGAAAATATCTCATTACTTGGGTAGTATCATCAATGCAAGATCCATAATAAATACTATATATATATATATATATATATATATATAAAATCCAAAACATAGGATTAACAAATGGGTAACTAATATGAGGATCATTGTCACACATATGCAATATCTGATGTAAATAAGTATACATTGACATAACCATGCCAACTAAATATAATGAAAAAAAGTTTATATTAACTTATTGGTATAGAGGAAGTATTCTTAAGAAACATATATCCTTCTAACATTCCCTAGAATATGTAAGTTCAATTTCTCTTGAAACCCAATATAATTTATGAAAGGCACTAATTATCCATTTTTTGACATTTTAAGCTAACACCATAAATATGTTTGCCAATCATTTCCAACTTTTTTTTGATATTTTTATACTATTTACATTGTAAGGAAAAACCCTAAAATTGAAGAAATAATATTATTGTTTTCCCTCTAAATAATTTATTTACGAGGTCTGATTACAGTGAAGTTACATGTAAGAGGCAATTGATTATTATTTATTTAAACTATTTTCATATTATGGTATGATTTAAACAATGAAGCTTCTTATAATCATACAAAAATATTAGTGTCAAGGAGTTTACTAAACCTAACTACTTGTGTTTATATAGAGATCAATATAATACATCATATGATATTATATTATATTATCTCTTATTATCTAATTCCCATATAAATATATATATATATATATATATATATATATATATATATACTTATAAATTTATTTAAGATTTGTAAACAAATATTAGAGTCAATAAAATTATAAAATACAAAAGTATATAATTACTTTTATCTTTTAATTTATCGATTTCCATCTATAAATTATAATAAATAAATAATAATAATAAAAACTATCAAACCATCCAAATATGGTTTTCCACTTCTCTACCCATCAAATATCAATAATGTAAAATAGGTAGGCATTGACCATTTTTAGGAATCTAGGATGGAAGAAAATAAATTACTTTTTATTGGTAAAAATTGTTAAACCTTGTGGAATGACTTCTACCTGGACTACGGCCACATCATGTATATCTTATATATGTATAAAATTTCCCAAACATGGTGATAGATGCATATATATTGTCTCATAACAAAGAAAAGAGGGGTGTTCCAAATCTGTTTAAACCCTTGACCAAAATGGGATGCTATTCGGCTTGAATTGAAACATCCAAGATAAAAACAATTAGCAATTAAAAAAAAGTGTGAAGAAAAAGGGTCGAGGGTGTTGCTCTTTGGCTAGGTTACAAAAAGGATGGTAGCATTGGTATTTAAAGAAAATATTGTATAAAAAAATTCATAAGATCCAAATATCTTATAGAAGTTGTCCTTTCAAACTAAATAAAATTGAGATAAAATATGATGGCAGTGTTGATCTTGGGATGAACTGAAGAAAATAATAGAATAGAACTTGATATGGTGTCCACATTAGGACTAAAAAGGAAATGGTTTTAATAAATTTATTAAAAACCTAGAACTCCTTAGTTCAGAATAGATCACCACTCTACTGGAAAAGACAAGAAGAAGAATAAAAAGAATAACAAAATAAAAAATATATGAATAGAAATTTTGCCTTTGGGCTGAGTTAAAGAAAAGAGCAAAACTTTCTTTAATATAGATTTTTTTTTAATAACTATGTATCAAAATAAATTGATTGCATTCATTAATTTCAAGACACACACACACACACACACACACACACACACACACACACACACACACACACACACACACACACAATTTTTAGATTGTCCTTATCATAACAAATCTCATCCACTAATTCAACTCTATTAATGGTTAAAATTTTTCTAAATTCAATTATTGCCTTTAGGTCACTACTACCTCTAATAATTTGGGTTAATGAAATTTTGGTTATTGTGGATGGATTTATAGTCTCTAAAGGGGTTACCAAAATCTAATTCCTTCAAACTTTTTATAGATTCAATAGTGTTTCCCCTAATTTTATTATACATTATAAATATAAATGCATTACCCACTCGATACACTTTTCTTTATTGATGATGAAATTTCCCTTCCTGATTTCAAAGCTTTTCTTCCTTTTTCCAACTTCCCACTTCCTTTCCCATAAATTTTCCATGTCTCTCCTCTTTTTTTAATCCCCCTTAATACCATTTTCCTCCCATTTCCCTTTTCTTGCATGTCATTTGAAAATAAAGCTTAGGCTTTGTTCCAACCAATTAACTGGGAGTTCCACAATAATCACTAGATAGATTTTCAATTTATCTCCCTTTATTTCTCAAGTTAACAATAATGTAACTTAACTTCCCTTTGTCAAGGTAAAATCATTGACAGATTTCATACATTACTAACAATCAATTCTAGATAAGCCTTTTTAAAGTATGAGTCCAACTTAATGTTATAATTAGGATTTATTCCCATATTAATTACCATAATTAATAAGTTGATTATCACAATTTAATTAAATTTTTTAATATAATTAATTAATTTAAAATTACCATAAATGTTTATTTTTATTTTTTTTGACAAATTAAATATAATAATATTACTATTTCTATCCCCTATTGAAAAATGCATTAAAGACACAACTATAATTAAAAATATAAATCATATTATAGCATAGAAATCACTTTAACAAATTTTAAAATAAGAACTCATTCCCTTTTAAATCATAACTAAAATATGATTAATGCAACTATTCTAGTATTACCAAGCATATACTTAGCAAACCATATTAATGCAAAGAACTTAACAAGACAAACTACTATGGTGTGTGAATTTAGGTTACTAGCATTTCCATTTTGTCATACTACAATAATCCCATCTACCCTACCCTCTCAGATGATACTCTCCCTCATCATGCTCTGATGGTGAGACCAATCCTACATCCACCTCATACCAATTATGTAATTAGTCCAAGTCATTGTATATAAAATCAATGATACAACACTATCAAGTATACATCTATAATACATTAAATAATCAAATTAAATTATAACATCACGTAAAAAAATCATAAATATCATTATTCCCTACTACATTTGTCATAGTGCTTAAATCATAGAATTAAATAATCAATTATTAACCATCTCAAATCCACAGATTTAAAGATAAAATCATAGGGTGAAATCGAGATGTAAAATAAATGTTAAGATTAATCTATGTTTTACTTTTGATAGTCTCTATATATTAAAAGAGTTTTGCTTTATGTATAGCTACCTTGAGATGGATATTATTACAACAACCTTACTTCATTATGTTTTCCCTTGGGGGCAAAATTTTGACTCAATATTGTAGAGAGTCACCCTTGGGTATGCCTTAGTTTAGTATCCATTTAATAATTAATTATAGTTTGATATTTCATTTGTGTTGTTATTGATAGACAACCCTTAAGATGTGTTCAATTAAAGAATTAATGAAGATATAACAATAATAGACTCTAATTTTAATACTTTAATATTTTTCCTCTCTCATAAAAGGATATTAATTTAATACTAATTATCTCTTGTGGGGTGTTATAATAAATAATAACACTTGTAACTTAACTCACTTCAAGTCATTGTATCATGTCTTTTAAAAGAACCCTTGAGGAGGAAAGTAAAATGGAATTAAATGGTCCTTTTAATATTCTTGTGTGTTTATTCAAGATATGTGTTTGATTATACTCATGATTTTAAATTAATAAATTAAAATTAAGTTATACCTTATAATCATGGTACCATTCTAATGTGGCTTGTCCCCCTTCTTTGATAAGTATATTAGTTGAATGATTACAACAAACCACATTTGCTCTTAGCTTCACTCTAATGTGTTTGTATTCCACTTCCTAGGGAAGCCTTATGGTGGAAATTGAATGAATTGAATAAATCATATAATAATGTCACACTTTAGTTATTATATTGTAAAAATGAAAAAAATAATCAAACTATTAAGCAATAGTGGTTTAATAATTAATCATCATTATATTAAGTTAAAAAGAATTACATGGGTCTTGAGACAAAAAAATTGGGTATGACAATGATAACATTGATCAACTAAAGACTACCCATTCCAAAAACATTATTTGTGGTTTATTATAGAGATCAACCATTTACATATACATCTAATATGAGATATTATGTGAGACAACTCTTCCTAGTACTACAGAGCCATCATATTTTTTTATCATGAATACATTAAAGGATGTTTTAGACACATAAATTATGCAACATTTAGTGTTGTAATTCACTTCACTAAATACCAACACAATCAGCACTATTACCTACAAACTCATCATTCAAATTATGTATTTTATCTTAAATTCACTAATATCATTACTTCTCTCCCAAATTCAAATAATTAATTAATCAATATTAATTAACTAATCCATTTCTAATTAGTCGTGCACACATAATTCCATGAAAATAATTAATAATTTTATATTTTAAGTCACCAAACCAATCCTCAATTATCTCCACCAAGAGGTTGAGTCACCCAACCATTTCCCTAATTTATTAACCAAGTGTTGAGTAATCCAACTGACTCTTTGAAACATGCAACTACCATGGGGAATAATTCAATTAATTTTACTAATTCCTAAGAATATTTCAACTAAAAACTAACTTCTCCCATATTTCTCAACCATTTTATAAATCAGTCTTTTCCACTTGGATGAGGACTCAAATCCAACCATCCAAAAATCAAAATATTTAATAATTCAATATTAAATATGACCATCCACTTCTCATGTGAAAAGTATATAAATTGATAAAATTTATCCATGTTTAAAAATACATAATCAAGCTATCGAAATGTTATTTAATTATTGAATCAATCATCATTGTAAATCACAATTTGTATGTCCTTATGTTGTTGAATTTCTCTTACATTTGATATTTCCATTGAGCAACCACATACCAAAATCATAAGTGCACATTAAATTCATCAAAGGAGAATATATTCACTTCTTTGATAAGGTGAAGGTAACTTGTATTTTATTTTTCTTTTGTTGAATCTATATTTAAAGTTTTAGAGATTTTTTAGAATAAAGAGTCAATTAATTAGTATTGATTTTTTAGCTTTGCAAGTACTAATTTCTAGCTATCAAATTCTAGCAAGCCTAGTAGAACCCATTCCTCGTCATCTATTTTTCAAACATTTTTATTATTTACTTTCAAGGTTTAGTTTAAAAAATTGTTGTTGTGAAAGTTTTAGGATAATTTGGATCTAAGTTTCTTGCTATTTTTTCCCTTTTTGAAGCTATTTTTTTAAAATATTCATCTATTAAAATGGATATAACTTCTAACTCACAAATTAATTTTTTTTGAATTTTTTATAGGTTTGTTCAGTTTTATACTAGAAATAAACTATTAAATTTTCAAATAAATTTGAATTGTGGTTTAGGATACATCATCAAAATCATGACTATTTTGTTTTTTTTAAAATAAATACCTAATCATTAAAATGGATATGACTTTCAATTTACAATATTGGTTTTTCTAATTATTTGTAATATTTTCAATTTTATATTAAATGAAACTTGTTAAAATTTTGTGTAAATAAGAATATTAGTTTATGAGATATGATCAAAATCGTGACTTTTTTTTTTCAAAAAATGAGTGATTAGTAAATCATGACTATTTGATATAATGCCACTTTTCAAGGCCATATACCATTACATCTATAAAATAATTCATATTATGATAAATTCATCGATGATACCTCAATCACTTATTCTTAGTTAAATTAAAAGGAAGAATATTTCCTAAGTGATTATTCATTTTAAAAGTGTTGTGGCATGAGTGGGATTCATCCTTTAGTAATCAAGGTTTCAATAGTTACCTTGATGTTAGATTTTTTGATGGCACTCTACTAAAATATAATGAATGGAGTGGTAACATGAGTACTAGACCCTTTTATGTAGCCTATTAATCTTCTTCTTCCATGGTATTGGGCCTCATCTTATCAAACATTATACAGAGGACATCCCCTAGTTAAAATTGTTAACACCATAAGCCATAGGAATCCATTGTTTTGTTTGAATTGTGGTGCATCTAAGAGGATCATATCACTTAAGGAATTTAATATCATAGTACCCTTGAAACTAGGTTTATTGGGCTATAGGCATGTAAGCCTCTATATCCAATGCTCTAAAATATTGAACTGACAATATCCAACTAGAAATTAAGTATATATGATGTCCCATGAATCATTCAACACCTTGCCTAGATTTATCCTTTAAAATTATGGTTTGCTTATATTGTGTTAATATTCTTGAATAGCTTAGGTTGTATGTTGTATGCTTTAAGTTTTTCCTCCTTGTGATATACCTTCAATTTAATATTTGTCCTTAGTGTCAAATTCCATACAATTTTTGTGCAAACTAATGATAAAACAATTAATAACAAGGCTAAGTTAAAAACCCTTCCATCAACACAAGCTATCTTGAGTAGGGTTATCTTGAATTCAAAATGAAAATCCTTAATCCTTTATCAAACAATAGATATTTCAATAGGTCAAAAGTGTTTTCAATCCAAACCAACTTGGATCAACCATATTAATTAAAAATTATATTGAGTCCTAACTATATTGAGCCACAACCTATTGTGAGTCAAAATAAATCAATCCATCCAAACCATCTAGGATTAACCAAATTTATTCAAAATTATAGTGAGTATTAACTATTTTGAGTCATAACCTATTTTGAATAAAAATAAAATAATACATCCAAACTATCTTGGGTCACCAATCTGATAATCCATTATGTATTCTAACTATCTTAGATCAAAAATCCATTAATTCATTATCTATCCTAATTATCTTGGATCACAAATCATTTAATCCATTATGTATCCTAACTATCTTGGGTAAAAAATATATCAATCCATTATGAATCCTAAATATCTTGGATCTTACTCCATCAAACCCACCTTGAATTCTGATTATCTTGGATCCAAGCCCAATCCTAAGTCATATACATAGAGTCACAACATGCCTCCAATTTCTTGACTCCAAGAATATTTGAATAATACTCAATATAGGAAAGAAAAATTTGGTAGAGACATTATTGGAATAAATAACACTAAGATAATGGGGTGAATTAGTGTCTTAAAATATTTGTTTCTTTTCATTTAACCTTTCAAACCAATATAGTGATCAAACAATGCATAGAGAAGCAATCACACAAATATAAAGTAGTAAATCAATACATGAACACAAGATATATGTGAGAAACCCTCATGGGGGATTAAACACACTAAATCAAGGATTTTAATATATTCCTATAATCAATTAATCAATATTTATTGAGGCACCAACCCCATAAGGAGCACCAATCCCTCACTAGTCAAGAACCAATTCAACTAATCCTTTAGCAAGCACCAACTTGCAAGGAGGAATTAACCCCTAGGTGAATTAGTACCAACTCAACCACCTAGAACCTATGATCACATTTGGACACCTATTTCTCTCTGAATTTATAATTATCACCTCCTTTTCTCTTCACACTCTTCTATCTCTCTCAAACAGCCTATAGGCTTCCTCACTCAATATGTCTCTTACTAGGATTATTAGGTTAATTAACCTTGACATCCACATGAGAAAACTCTATTATATGTTCATTATATTCTTTATCCCCTGTTTATTATCTTCAATACCTCATAATTATTCACAATCTTCTCTCTTATTCGCTCATATGAGTCTCTTCTGTTGCACACTCATAATTAGGTCAATTAGGCCTTATATAAATACAAATCACTAGGTCACTCACACTCTTAGTCATCCAAGACGCTAATCCATTAGTTTCAAACAAAAAACATGTCTTAATACATGTTACATACAATAATCAATCAAAATAATATCACCATTAGGTTTTCCAAACTCACGTAGACCTTTTTTCTTATTTTAGGCCTACTTAAAGACCTAATTGCAATTAGGTATATCCTTTCACAAAACAACTTGAACCTCTATGGACCATATTCACCTTACCAAATAAATCCAAAATTTCAAACACTTATATATAAACCTAAACTAATCTCCTTCATGCTTAATAAGTCATAAATCTTTTGCTCACACCTTGAAAGCACCATTAGGCCTTAAAGACCTATTAGGCCTAATTACCTCAAAAACACTATCTGCAAAGATGAAGCTAATACAACCTATAGAAACACATTCTAGGAATAAAACACATATTAATGGAAAATTCATGACCTTAGTGTCATCATTATTCTCATTATACTTCATCACTTAGGCTTTAAAGACTTAGGAACACCTCATCAAAAAGCTTACTCAGAACTATCAATTTGCTCGGAACCCAATCATTAGCAATTTGATCTCAAAAATAATAATATACTCTTTAAAACACTCAAAATTCATGTATAATATCCCATGTAATCTATAATACTTCACCAAAATCTTGGTATACTTCAAAACTAGGCATAATGACATAGGAACATCAATCTCACTAACACAGAAAACTACCAAAGAACCTGAAAACATAGTCCTGATGAATATTGTTTTCAACCCCTATAAGGAAACTTCCAAGAATTATTATGCACATTAATATTTTATATTTAACCTATATAATATCATCAAATAGAGAGATCTCAAGATCTAGTGTCAACTATTTATCTTGTAGACCAATTGGTTAAGCTTCTCTTTCACAGTTCTTACACAACCAGATAAGCCATTTTGGATTCCATATTTAAAATTAATAAAATAAATATAAAACTTATAAATTAATGTATATGTCATATATATCCCAAAAAAATCAACATATTCACTATATACATTGAATCCTATCATAGAGTCTCAAACTATTCACTCCATCTTGCATACCCAAAACTGTCATTCTACCTTGTGGACCAATCAAGATGATTATGCAGTAAAATAATTATGTAGACATCATAAATAAGTATTTATTCATTAATTATATCATTATATGTATTTATAAAATATTCAAATGTAAATATATATAATTCTAATGGCAAATATGGAATATATTGAATAACCTCTAAAACTTACACCATTAACTCAACTTCACTAGACAAGTCATCTTTTGAACAAAATTTTAAACATTTTTAATGATATACAAAACATATAAAAAATATTTACATTTTTTATATTTATTTAACAATAAACTCATGTAATTGGATCCATTCCTACTCCATGATAACTCATCCCTAATTTCATTCACTTCTGCCTAGTTTTTCTCACTATCTTTACTATTGGGCTTTTTAGTGATATGACAAATTCTATAACTAGTTTAGTATATTTTAAGTATTTAACCTACATAAACCACCATGTTCATGAATTATAAGTCACAATATTTAACTTCCATCCATTGTATAACTTTGACTTTGTCAACCCTACCTACTATACAAAATTTTGAGAAATAAGGGTTTTCTTATAGCTTCTACTCACTCTTTTAATATAACAATGCCACTTCAAGATACTTGGGAGAGTAATATACATGTTAAAATAATAAAATGAGGTCATAAATTCTATTCTAATTCATTTCCATCAAAATCTTCCATATTGGGTCACTATGAGGGTTTTAAGAGGGTTTTAGAACTATTTTCATTCCTAACATTTGTTCATAAAAATATACCCCTAAAAATAACTCGTAATGCTTGTAAAAACATTATGGGAACCTTATCCATCTCTCCCTAAGAGCCCAGCTTCCCATGCAATAGTCACACATGCCAACAAGCATGAGAAAATCCTTCTCAAGTCTTCATCTCTTCATTTTGCACATGCAAGAGACCTTCAAACTTATTCTCATGATTTCTCCTTCAAATAAAGATATAAAACTAAACCAACATACTTTAAACATCATTTTAAACCTCAATCCATGCTCACATGAGCTCACAAGCCTCAAAACTTGATCATGATACCTCATTCTTCCACTTAGGGTCTTAAGATTAGGTCCATGAGAAGACCACTGAAGAAGAACTTACTCCTTTTACTCACTTTTAGGATAATTTTATTTACTCAATACCTTTCTCACATGATATAACACCAAATTTTACTAATTTAAGCTCATACACATCCATATCACCACCATCATGCCTCCACAAGCTATAACCATGCTTAAGAACTAGTCTAAAAAATAGACCTAATGGGAAATATACCACTTTTGGATATTTAATACACCTTCATAATATTAAGAATCACCTTTATACATATAAGATAGGGTCCACAACATCTCCCATCATTTACCTTTGACCAAGTATTCCTTAAACCATATAAGTCACTACCCAAGACTAAACTAGCCTTCTTGAATACACAAGACATGAATACAATCTCTCTCTAAACTCATGAAGCTATAAATATATTAAAAAATACATGAAAATTACACTACCTTAAAAAATTCCACATACCTATAATCACTCATTTCATCATACCTTATTATGCTTCATAATACACTTCATTGAATCACTCAAAGCCACACTAGCAAGCTCAAATAATCAACCTCATACTAATGACCATAGACACCTTCTTATGAACCAAAAATTGACCTAAAACTTCCTTTAACATCAATGACTATACATAAACACATGACATATATGATAACTTTCAATAGACTCCTTTCACTTTGAAAATCAAAAATAACATGATAAAATCAATGATGATGATACCTTTATCTATTATAATTAGCATGATCTTGAAAATAATGATTTTTGTGAATAGGATCCTAATGAATCCAAGAATAAACACACAAATATCAATCCTTGTTACATATTATATGGGTAAGTTCTAAACTATCTCCAGATTTTAATCTTGAAGACTTGCATCACCTTTTAAGAAAGAAGAATAAAACCCCTCCTAAACATGATCGAGTTCCACTTAATACTTCCTTATATAAAGGAAAGATAATCTTATAATCCTCTCATGAAAATACAAACAATATATTATAAATTCATGATGATAAATGGAATGCATTTGTAGAGAAACAAACCCAATCAAATGAACCTTTTTTTATATATTTAAACATGTCCAATAATTGAGTCAATAGATAGTCAATATTCAATCTAAGATCAATCCTTCAAATTTAAAAATTCAATAAAACCAATAAAAATCAATAAAATAGTCAAAATCCAAATAAATCCTCACCTCTCAATGATAAATTATTTATCCAAGAGTGGCAAGACATGAAGGAACAAATTCAAAGATTGTAAAATGGTAGTCTATTCTCAAGTAAAACATTTAAGTTTGAATAGTTATGCCCTTATCCTTTTAACATAAACATGATGAATGTACCTTTTCCCTCTCATTTATAACCTCAAAATTTTTATATATACAAAGTGAAAGGTGACCCTAGGGATAATACTAATGAGTTTTACATAGTTTTCCAAGAGGTTTCCTATAGTGACAACTACTTACTTCGGCTCTTCCTATGCAATCTAAGTGGTTAATCTCTATAAATATTCTTACATTTACCTAAGGTGTCAATCAATACCTTTTATATCTCTCTAAAATATTTTTTGCATATTTATCATACAATGTATAACATGAATTGACCATGTTAGACCTATACAATCTCAAACAATGAATTGAAGAAAGTTTCTCCTCTTTATTACAGAGATGGCATGTCTTAGCTAGTTGTTTTCCTTGGTCACTACATGAAAAACAAATCATTTTCATGAATAATATCAACCTTGATATGTCTTATCACCTCCAATGTATTTGTTTGAACTCCTTTGATGAAAGCATTAAAAAAGGGGTTCAAATAGAAAGGGCACTTATCACCAAGGGTCTTGTCAAACTTTTCAATGAGGAAAACCCAAATCAAAATGGAAAACTGAAGTTTTTAAATAATAAAAATAATGTTTTAGTTGATGGTGTGATAAATTTTAATCATGTTCAAAACATTTATCACACACCCAGCCTCAATCTATCAAGTTTTCAAACTATACAAGGTGCAAAAAATTGAATTATACTTCTTTAAATGAACCCCTTGATGTAATTTTCCACAAGTTAGTAGATATTAATATGATTTTATTTCCAAACACTAAACCCTTTGATTAAAATGGTCTTAAACCTACATGGTATAAATAAGATCAATAAAGTGAATACCATAGAGTCAAATTTCATGGCATCAAATAGATGTTTATAACTCAAAAACTATATCAAAGATATTATAGATTATGGTGATATAGAAATAGAGAATAAAACATATATGTCCAATAATAAAAATCTAGTGATATACCAAGATCTCTTTCTAAAACATGACTAATATTGTTCTAAAATAACTCAAGTTCAAACTACTAATGTCAACTATACTCAGCAAACCCATCCATTTTATTACATTATCATCGATATCCAACACATGGATAACTATGTTTTTGTGATCAAAATGAAAGGCCAGTATTGTGCAATCAAATACATGACATGAAAAAATCACTCTCCCTAATTTTACTCTACCTACTTTTGAGGGAAAATATATTATCATTGAGAATACACTGACCCAAATATCTATTTTAGACCTTCTCAAAACATCGACTACCTATAGATATATTTTCTATAAAACATTAGAGGATTCAATAGATCCTAAGGATATCAACTCATCTAATTTATAAGACCTTTTAGGACATTTTTCCTCCAATAATGAGGTCACTTTTTATCACATTGATATATCCTTTATTGGTTCATCTCAAAATTTACCCTTGTATATTGAACTCATAATCTCAAATCACAAAGTAAAAAAAGGTATTTATAGATAATGGGTCTAGTTTGAACTTGTGTACATTAATTTTGGTCAAATATATTAGTTATTTGATGGCATAACTAGAACCCAATACCATAATCATCAAGTTTCATTATAATGCAAATTGTCACTCATCAAAAATTATACATCTTCCCATTATGGTGTGGGTTATCCTAAAATAAACCTTAGTACATGTCTTGAATCTTAAACTTCCATATAACCTCCTCTTTGGCCAACCATGGATTCATACCAGGAATCATGTTTCCTCTACACTCCATCAATGTATAAAATTTTCTCATTCTAAAATGGATATACTATTCTTGATGAACGGCAAGCCTTTCAATATTTTAAATCATCAAAAGGAAGATATAGAAAATATAATTATTTACCTATTAGAGATGATAACTATGAAACAAATGAGGAATCATAAAATTTCAAAACTATGCCCATCCAATTAGTTACCATCTACATCTACAAGCCAACCATCTACATCCACAAGCCAACAATCTACATCCAAATCCACAACTCTATCAAACAAATGTAAGTTTAAGATATTTGACAAAGGCATGGAGAATATGAAATCCAATATGCTTTTTACTTATGAAAAATTGATGTCTCCCAATAACCATTGTAGGCCCCACTATAGGAAAGAAACACCAATTATTTATCAATTTATAAAAAAATCTTTTTATAATGGTGGATTCCTTTCAAATGAATAGATCAACGTTTCCAATCCTTCCTTGATTTATATTGATGAATCTACAATATAATTTCAAAGTAATACATATCATATACTCAAATAAAGCATGTGTAATATTATGAATTGTAAATACAAAGGTCTTGGTCTCCATAAATAAGGCCATACATAACCAATATTTATCAAAGAAAATGAAGCACATAAAGGCATTAGATATAAACTTCTTAGTGTGAAGCTACATAATTACATCATTTATTCTTACATGATGTCTGAGTCATCTTCTAACATTGAAATGAGTTTTTTACATAGCTACTACAAGGACCTTTCATCCTCAAAAAAATTTCATGACACCAATGTTTTAACCCTTTAATGCCAACAACCCTAACTTATAGCTTGGGACCAACAAGATCCATCCTAACTTGACCATTTCCAAAATAATGAAGCAATTACTAATTTTTTTTGAATCAATGTTACTATTCCATTAGGTGGTCATAAAAAAGGTTATACTATCAATTTGGCTAATTTAGCATATTTTAGGTAAAATACAAAAATCCACAATCATAACCAAACTAATTATTATAAAAACAACAAATTTCAATCTCATAATGAAATTTTATTTGATGCACTATCAAATGAAAATAATATAAATCAAGGAGTAATAGATAAGAACCTTAAGCTTCATCCCCCTCATACACAATTTAATAAATGAGTCTACATTGTGGTATGTCCCAACATGACCCATATTTAAATACTTTTATGTGG
The DNA here is from genome assembly GCA_037957365.1 of Torreya grandis. Lineage (NCBI taxonomy): Eukaryota > Viridiplantae > Streptophyta > Pinopsida > Cupressales > Taxaceae > Torreya > Torreya grandis. The sequence goes on along the minus strand of JARHVA010008825.1, from coordinate 395,610 downwards.
GGACATTCTTGTTCTAGTTCAGTCTTTGGTTCGCAGGTTTATAGAAGAGATGTTCTACCTTCTAAATGATTCATTTGAGACCTATTTAAATATTCAATAATCATGATGGTCTTTGCATAAGTAGGAATAAATTCTATTTCCCCTTTGTTTTAAATCATTTTTATATAGACTTTAACCTATGATGTTTCAGGTTAAATATTTGTTCCTTGTGAATGACTAGTTTTAATTCCCATATTGATTTACTAATTTTCATGTAAGATTCACTTGGCAAAGACTTGGATTTCTCAAAAATATTTACTTAGTTGATTTTTTAATTTTCTCTTAAGTTTTCAAAGACTTTCATGGGGGAAATTCTTCCACATGTCTAAATCTCATCGACATATAGCTCCATAGTTAAATCAATTTGTTTTTAAAGTAAATAAGTATTTTAAATCCCCTAATCCCTAAGATCATGCCACATAGCATGATCTCAATGACCTATCCCAATGGAGAGTTGATGGGTGATGTAAATTCCTAAGCCCCTAAGATCCTAGGATTGTTCCACTTGGCACCATACTAGGAGCTCAATAAATTGGGGATGGATCGATAATGTAAAAGATATGTGCCTCCAAGATCCCACAATTCCACCACTTGGCACCATCTTGATAGCTTGAGATCCAAGAACAATGGTATAATTAGCTTAGACCCAAGGGGTAGTGATAAAGTTTCATGCCCCTAAGGGCCTAGGATTATGCCACATGGTGTTATCCTTAGAGCTTGAGAGTCTAGAAGGACCATTGGAAGAAAAGGAAATCCCAAGACCATGTGGTAATGGTGATGAAATCCTAAAGAATAAAGATAAATACTAGGAAGGCCAAAGTATTACCACATAGCAAGAAAGTGATACCTACTGAATAAAATTAGAGACATATTGAGGAGAAGGAATGTGAATTTGAGAAAGATCCATGTTGTAGCAATGGAACCAAGATAATTATAAGGATAATATTAATGTCTCATCTAGATATCAAAATCATCAAGAGTCCTAAGATGACTATGTTTTAAGTTTGGAAGACACAGTCAAAGTCTAATTGGTTCTTCGCCAACTAAAGGCCCATAAGTGATATATTTTAGGATTATAAAGGGGATAATTGATTTAAGATACCATAAATTAAATATATGGATGGATCATTAATTTAATCAACCTCTAAATATAATTCAATGTAGTAAGTATGGCATAAGTCATAACATGGTGTGTGTATGGTAAAAGTCCAAGAAAAGGCAAATATAAAAAAATATAAAAGGTCTATTTTAGAGAGGCATGGCCTCTAATTATAAATCATGCTCAATATTTCAATATATCAGTGAAACTATCATACTCTAAATTACATTCCCCAATCATAATTAAATGTTTTCAACAATTCCATTAGTGGGTTGATTTTGAAGATAATATCATGAGCTCTTCAAATTGTCTATTTAAAGGGGTTGAATTGCCAAGGTAAATGGTCAAGACTTTTAGGGTTAAAATTTTATTGTAATTGTGTCAATATTTCACCTACCTTTCCTTGGTGTTTTTACCTTAACTATGCATCTAAAGGATGGCATTTTATGAATCAAACTAATACCATAATTAGCTTGAATTACACCATCCTTTCCTATATGCTATATTGCCTTAGTTACTTGCCAAGGGTTAGGAATTTTGGGTTTTAATTTTTTTTGAATTATGATATGATTCCACCTACCTTTCCTTAATGTTTTCACCTTAACTATGCATCTAAAGGTCAACATTTTAGGCATCAAACTACTAATATAATTGGCTTGGATTACACCAACCTTTCTTGTACACTCTATTGCCATATATGCTTGTCAAGGATTAAGAATTTTGGGGTCAAAACACTATTGGAATTTTTATAAGATTTAACCTACATTTATTTCATATTTTTACCTTGACTTTTCATCTAAACGTGGGCCTTTTAGGCATCGAACTGCTACTAGAATTGGCATGGATTGCACCTGCTATTCCTTCTCTATTTTATCTCGATTATATGATAATGGATATTGATTGTAAAAAATTGCTTTTAGAATTATTTTCATTTTTTATAGTACCAAGAACCTCATTTATATAAAATACACCCTGTCTTTTCTACCGTAACCTTTCTCAACTTTTTACTTTTTTGGATGACTTATTACCCTAGTTTAGGTTGTGATATGAATTGTAGTGTGTTATCCCAATTATTAAATGAGAGTTAAAAAGATAGGAATGTTAATTCCTTTGACTAAAAATGGTTAATTTAAGTCAAAAATGGTCAAAGTTATCATTCTCAAGTCAAAATGTCCTACCTGAGATATTCATTCTAAAAATTCAAAAAATGGGTCAAATGTTTGAAAACATGAAGAGAAAATGCAAAAATTGACTATCTTTTTAGTCTTGTCATATTTTAGAAGCCTATTAAATAATTATAAAAATTATACCTCTTACCTAACAAGTTGTTAAAACCCAAAGTGTGTTTGGACATACATTAGAACTTGAAAAGTACTTAAATACCTATTATAATTTGATCCCCTATTAGAGACACCATTAGACTATAATCCCCTATAAGACACGCCATCAAAATTTGATCCCTTACTAGACACATCATTGGACTCCAACACCCATATGTGCATATCTTAGAACCCAATCACATGTCAAGCATATCATCATATTTGGCCTTCTTTCAAAGATTCTCTTGGATTTCACCTTTTACCTATTCACACCCTAGAATCCAGTTTTACTTGAATAAGGCCAAATTTTTGGCTTTCTTCACAATGATAATTTAGACTCTAGTTTTTCTTATAGGAAGGTGATTTTTGTTAGATGTTAAAATTTTACACCAAGATCAATTATACTTATAATAAAATCACTCTGAATAAGACCCCTTGTAAAAAAAAATCTCTAATTAGAAGAGGACACAAATATGAAGTATCAATTTTAAGGCGTTGTTTCACCCTCACACCTAGATTCAAATGTTGAATAAATGACATAATAATCTAGTCTAATAAACATGGAAGAATTATGAAATAAAATTAGTGGGTTACATAAAATAGATTATTGATAAAGTATTCATGATAGTGGATTGGCTTAAGCAACTACATTTACCATTTTAGTATAATGTCTAAAATTAGTGTTAACAATGGGTAAGCACTATGATCCATAAAAAGTAGAAATTATGAATCCAAATGGTGAGTATATCTTATGATTATGTCCAAATCATATTTATCATCTACTATAGCTACTTGACAAGCAAGAATTTATCAATTTGACTCCTACATCTGCCCAATAATTTTAGGATTCTAACAGTAGTTAAGTGGTTCAACAAGCAATGGTTGACAAATCTAAGGCATAAATCAATAAGGATTCCTACAACTCTTTATAGATTTGAATTCATGAATGAAATAAATGATATCACCACACTCTTGAATAAATTAGTAGGGAGTATAGTAGTGAGAAATTTACAAACATGGATGTACATAGACATATGGATCATTCACTAGAATAAATAATACATCAATTAGAGATACCTAATTAGTGATTATTATCATAAGCAGCTCATAGAGGTCAATACTAATAAATTTTGTGACTAATTATCTTGTTTATGTTATTGATGTCACATCTAGTTTCCCCTGTGGATTATTTGAATAATTAATTAATGGATTATGCAGTTAATAATTGGTAGATATGTTGTTTATTTCTAAGTTATATTTGTATATGTTATTTGGTTGATAGATATATTACATATTCCATGATAAATATCTAGATAGATACGTATTACATGTTTTATTATGCTTATGATCATTATTTTTACATATTACTTATATTTAGTAGTTTATTATGGATATATGTTTATAATTATATTGATTCAGACTTACAATTAGTTTGTTTAATGAAATAGATGCAAGATTATTCTACCCCTTTAGGTAGTTTAGAGGGAGAGCATCATCAGAGAGGAGGGTAAAGATATCGATAATTGGGATTAAGAGAGAACTTAAAAGACCCATGCACACATTACAATTATTTATTTGAATTAAATGGATGATATTTGAACTAATTTGCTAAATCTAATTGTTTTGTTTCAAGTTTAAGTCATGACTTGCATATGTGTGTTAAACCTTTGCTATGTTATGATGTTTTCACTGCATTGTATCTAGTAAGAGCTTGAGTGCATAATATAGTGGGTTTGCTTATGCATTTTTCTTGACTAGTTACATGATGCTTTTATGATATATCTCAGATTAGATGAGGATGGTTGATAATCTTGTCTGACTATGTTTATATAATTTGACTACATTTTTGGTTCTTAGAGGCTATAATTATTAATTATCTTATTGCTTAATTACCTTGATAAATAATAATAATAATAATAATAATAATAATAATAATAATAATAATAATAATAATAATAATAATAATAATAATAATAATAATAATAATGTATTGGGTAAAATGCATAAATTTCAACTATAATAAAAAATAATCACCTAAGGCAAGTTGTCATTGTTACCATTCAAAGTTTTATATTTGATAAGTTCTTTCCTACTTAGGAAAGTGGATAAAAATTTAGGATTTTATTTTAGAACTTCATGAAAAAATAATTATTGTGATCTAATTGAAAATATCAAAAATAAAAATGAGAATGGGATTATAATTTTGTTTTGTTATCATTTTGATTTTGACGGTTGACCTTGTCAAGGAATGATAGAGGTTAACTTTATCACCAAGCTTGCATGTAGGGAGATCGACTCAAAGTTTAATAGGAGTGGTAGAGTGGAGAATTTATTATATAAAAGTTTCATTAAATTTATAGGGTGGAATACAAAGAATTGGTGGAGGACATGTAGGGCATGCATGAATGAAGTGATAGAGATAAGAAGAATGGAGAGAGGAAAAAATAGGGACTATGACAAATGGCGAGAAATAAAAAGAAGGTTGACCAAAGAAAAGAAAATTTATCTATTTTAGAAACTAGGCATTGAATTTTCTTAGACTAGGAAAGTAAAATTATGGACTCGAGTGAAAAATAATTAATAAGTCTAAAATTTTGTTTGAAGGGAAATAAATAATGCTAAATCTAAGGATTATTATAGTCTTTGCCTAAATAGGTAGATCTATTTTCAAATAATTTCATGGGTATAGACTTGGGTATGAAATTTTATTCCATCCACAGGTCTATAAAACATATTATCAAGATCCATTCTCTTTATTAAAATCTAGAAATTCTCATAATGAAACCTCTATGGAAATATTTCACCACTTTTTCTAGGATTGTTGGGAAATTTTTGTGTATTTTGTTTAAAATAAATTATAGCTTTAATCTTAAATACAATGATGCCTAGACTTAGATAATCTAACCAAATGTAGGTTACATGGATCAATAGTCTTATGTGGGTATGGAAATCCTTATTTATTTAATAAAATTTATTGACATTTTATTGTGTAAAATATTAGAAATTTTATAACGAAAAATTATAATATATGGTTGATATAACAACCTAAGTCAAAAATAATTTTCTTATATGCATAAAAATAAATTTACATATATATACATAAATAAATATATAACTACATGGATTTTATGATCTAGTGGCTAGACAACTCTAGTTAGCATTACTTGTAAGAAGTTTTATGAATTGGATGGTGTTGATATTTAGATCCAAATATATGAGTTGTACATAGCTTGAATATAAGTATGATTGAAGCTTGTGTTATGAGTTTTGAAGGTTTTAATCAGCTTAAGGTTTGGCCATAATTGGGTACCTTAGGGTGACCTGGGTAAATGAAGGAAAATGATGATAAAATAAGAGAAAGTTATTTTTATAGATATGGATATATAAATTTGGATATAATTACAATCATGAGTTTTAAGTTTTTAGGAATAAGAAAAATTTACACTAAACTAATAACTTAGCCTTAGATTACATAAATTGGTATAATACATTCAAATAAATAGTTGTTCCTATAAATATGGCTATAATGACCAAATTGTACTTGTAAATAGTATATGAATATGCATACTTATCCTATCTATCCATTTACATAGGCTAAGTAATTATGATAAATCAAGATTGTCTTCACTATTGAGTATTCTGGATTGAGATACTAATGATTGTTTAATAATGAGAACCATAACTTTTGGAATGAAGACTAATTTTAGGATTTAAATATAGATAATTGATGTCTACTAAAGTCATAATGGTTGTGTTTTAATGAATATAAGTGGAGGTATTAGTATGGAATTCTATGTGTTAGTTGAATGAATATATCTACATGTATAATTTGATATGAAGATATTTTCTTATTTAAACATTTAGTGTGATACACACAGTTCTCTATTATTTTAAAGTGTCATGTATAGTTGTAAATGATAATTGGGACCTCAATAAACGGTAAAAAGTACTTATATGATTTAATTTACATATAAACCCCTTCTATATAATTATAATGATTTAATGGCTCTAACATGAGGAAACATAAATTAAATCATGTAATATAGTATATGATCAGAATAGTTGTATTATGGAAAGGTCTTCTTCCTTATTAGAACATGATGAAGTAAAACAATGATAAGAATTGTTTTGGAAAGGCATTCACGGATTTTTCATATTATTTTAGAAAATATATTATGTTTTTATACATATATTTAATGGACCATTACTTATAGATTGATTTCAATAGTTCATACTTGCATAAAATAAATTTATGTTAGAAAGAAATCTTGGGATTATACGCATAGAAAAATTATTTCTTAATTCTAGTCAATAGACATATCTGATATATAAATCAATTGCATTGATAAATCTATATTTTCATCTTTATGTTAAATCCATTGAAATCAATTAGATTCTAGATTGATGATTATTTACATCAATTATTATTTCATGGTATTGTATTATTCTATTTTTGAATATTTATATGTAGACTATATTGGAGATAACAAGAGATACATATATGAGTATTATAGAGGGTAAACCATATACATACCCCCTAATATCATGTTATGTCATGATTAAATAGTAGAGTGTTCTTTGTGAGTGAAAATGACTCAAATTCTTAAATATAAATTCTATAATGAAAAATTTTATCCAAAGTAATGTTATAGTTGAGAAATTATCATTTCACTATACTTCTAATTTATATGTATTTTATGATATCATTTATATAGAGGAATGGATTACATGGTCTATTTGATTATTTCATGTAATAGTGTTAGTACACACATGGGTTTCAGTTATTTCTTGATATGTGTACTATTTTTATCTATCCCTCTATGAAGGGTAGGGCTACTCCTAGTAAGAAGGTGTGTGGGAGACTATTGGTCTATGGTTGGAGGTGAAAAACTTGGATGATGCTCTCCCTCTATCATTTAATTCAACCAAATGGGATATACTCATGCTATGTTTTGGATCATGGAGAAGTTTAGTAGGTCATTTATATTATTGTACTACTTGATATGTATATTTTATATTATACTTCATTGTACCTTATTTATGGATGGATATTCAACATAGTAGTGTTTGTGTATTTGTATATTATTCTAAAAATATGAATGGTAGTGGTTGTAAACACATTTGTGACTGATTTATTGATTATCTCAATATTTGTTGTCTAGCTTCATTCTAATGTACTTGATTTATAATTATTTAACTTATAGACTAGTTTATTGCTTGAGTACTAAATGGATTTGATTTACCCAATGAGCTAATGTTAGTTCATAATTTATTGATTTCAATTCATTTAATTGTAAAATACTAAATAAATATTTGTAATTAATTCTATCAGTAATTACATGTGGAAAAAAATGAGTCAAATTATTAGTTAGCCTAGTGGGGTATAACAGTTGCTAGAATAAGATTCTTCAATGGATTGAATACAATAGGTGATATTAAAACTACAAAAATATATGTTTTATATCCTTATCTCTCATTAAAATAAAGTACACATCATTTCCAAAGATTAAATGATTTTTTTTTATAATATGTGATTCAAATGTTTAAATCAAAAACATACAATCTGAGGATATCAATTCAAGCTTTTACACATATTTATAGATGGGGAGCTTGGTTCATACAATTCCCAACTTTCAAATACCTAAGAATTTGTGACTAAAAAATTGATCCGTACATGCTCATGAGATATGTGGATGACAAGTGGTCCTAATAGAACTAGTAAGATAGTTGACTGAAACACACAAGCTTATTTTTATAAACACAAGTCTCAAATAAAGTTTCTTATTTCTATTGGTCGGTACACTTGCGCTTCTTTGGCCAAATAAAAATTGATTGATGAGTAAATGAATTGAGTTACTATTCATTCATCCTAAATATAACCTTCTTTTGATACTAGAGGCCTAATTTTGAATATTCTTGTTCCTTCATATCATTGTGTACCACTTTGAAGACTATTGGATGGGTTGTGATGATGAAAAAGATGTGAGAATTTTTTATTACTCATGTTTCACTTTACAACATGTAATTGTGTTTGAAATATTGGAGATCAAATATCATATAATAGATTATGAATATGTATTGGACCATATATATAAATAAGAAGGAATTGAACCAAAACCTCTTCCAAAATTAGATTGGCAAAAGAGAAAATCTACTTCACTCATTGATAGAACACAAAGTGTACTAAGTAAAACTCTTAAATGGCTTAAAATTAAATTAATAAATGATGATAAAGTAGGGTTTCCTCCTCCCATGAAGGAGACTAAATTAAGAATTGTTCATCTACAACATCAAATAGAAATAAGGACATCTTCAACAACATGAACTAACAAGAATTCAAATGAAATTGAAGTAGAAAAAGAAGTTAAAGCTATCATAGAATTTATACCTATTAAAAAGAAAATTAAATTGAAAATATGAAGGCTAGGTGAAAATATCCCAAGTACTCCAAGAATTTATATTTTAGAATAAGCTCCTTTTGATAGTAGTACTTAGCCTCAAACTTTTGTAACTAATACCACACAACAATTTATGTATTCTGATACATCCCTACTATTTGAGTCTTATAGTCCTTCTAGCCTTAATACTTCAATACCATTATCTCTTGTTTAAAGTGTTGAATTACCTATAGAATATTCTCATAAAATTCCAATTGATACATTAGGAAAAGAGGAAAGAGAAATAGTATTGGAAAAATATCAAGTCTTTCAAACTTCTCTCCCTTCTTCTGAGATTCAAAAGGAGTCTAATATTGTTCTTGTAAAACAATCTCCCAATACATAATTTTCTAATTGGCTAAATGAGATACTAAACAAAATAAAAAATATTTGTACAGCCACAAGAAATTGATTTCAGCATCTTAATAACTATTCATCCTCTTGTGGCTAAGAATCCTAAAATAATTTTTAAAATAATCTCATATGAAAAAGAAGATAGATATGTTTAAGTAGTAGTTCCTCCTATTGATAAATATAAACACAATGTTGAAGCCTCTAATTACCAAATCATGAAGGTACACTTGGGAAAATCTACAAGGGGAGGAGTGAAATAAAATGTCTAATCTATAATTGGCACATTGTTTGAGAAAATAGATCAAGACAAAGTAACCAAAGAACAACTCAAATAAAAAATTGAGTAACTGACATCAGTGGTCTGAAAATTGGTAAGGCTAATTCAATCCTCCCATTCATTTTTTCATCAAATTTAAAATAAAAATACACTAAATTTTTTAGAAGAACTTGGTCATCTGGGTAAAGAAAAAACATAATGGTCAAATAAAATTCTAAGTAAATCACCACTACCATTTAGGCAATGATGACCATGTGTTCTGATATTCAATCAAAATATGATCAAGCAACCAAAGTTGAAAGGAAATACGATGTAAAGGTATATAAATAGAATGAATTATTACATAAGTTTTAATATTTTTATTACACTTGTCTAGATAACCTTATTCAATAAAATGTTATCCAAAAAGAGGAAGTTGTGTACCTCACTAAGTTACTACGAGCTACCAAATTTAAGGTCCATATTGTCAAAGAAATTTTGAATAAATTCAATTAATTTAAATAAATGAAAGTGAAGCTCTCCTTGAAATAATGAGAGGAGTAGGAAGATTGGAATGTAAACTCACTAATGATAAAGGGAAACTAGTTCCTAAAGAAATCATTATCGATCAATTTTTAAAAAAAATTGAGGAGATCCAAACTCCCAAGTCAACATTCAAGTATGAGTCAATTTAGATGTTGATTAAGTATTAGAAAAATTTGGAGAATCTCAATGCAATGCTTAAGATACTATACAGAACATCACAGAAGATGTCAAATTTATATTATGATGTAAATATAGTTTACACATATTCACGCAAACTAGATGAAGAGAAAGTGCTAAAGATCATGAAGTAGTTTGATGAATTCTAAGATAAGAAGTTACAACCCAAGAAAAAAGAGATTCAAATCCTCCATATAAAATATGATAAAGAATAGTTCCTCATTGAATTTGAGTTTTTTATCATAATTTTATATCTCTTGAATAATTATTGAAATTTTTCATTGTATAATTTTATAAATAGCTAATTTACACATTGTATGCCATATAATTATACTAAGTTCTATTTGAAATTTTTATTTATACAAATTTTCCTAGCATTTTTATAGGTTGTGAAAAAAATTCATTATACTTTTATAATTTGTGTAAAAACACCAACACATTTTTTCAAGTTGTGCAAATTTCTTAATGTGTTTTTTCAAGTTTTAATTTGTGAAAATTACGTAATGTGTTTTTTAAAGTTTTAAGTTTTGAAAATTAGATAATGTAATTTTACAAATCCCTAAAAATTAAAAAAGATGGTTACACACCATAAAAACCCACTTCAACTTATAAATAGGAGTTTTGAACTCATTCAAAGGAATTTTTGATAGTTAAAATTTTCTAGATACTATTGAAAGAGGATATTATATTTTCAGCTCAACAAAGATCAATGTAAATGGGGATTTTTCAAACTTTTTGTTAATAATTTCTTATTGGATAATGTACATATGTATAATCCATATGTATTCAAATATCTCATTTTAAATATCACTGTAATTGAAATTAATTAGTCAATCCAAAGTAATTTGATTGTAGTGTTTTTATTTTGAACTTACATTTGTTATTTATATAATGGTGAAATCTCAATGGAGTAAAAACAATTCATTTTTATAAGGAAATGTTCAAAGTGATTATCTTATTCTATTAGTAGTTATAGGTAGTTATTTTGGTGTATGGTGTGTGCTCTTATGGACACATATATGTATTTTCTATCCATTGAATGGGAAAGGTTTCCTTTTAAAGAAACAACTCACCTTATTAAGATTTTTCAATAAAGCTCTGAGTTTGGCTACCTGGACTTGTTACTTTTCCTCTTTTCTAGGTATTCTTTTTCTCCTTGTCACTCTCTTTCATATTCTCTTTCTATATCCCTTTTTATTTTTATGATTAAAATTACTACCACACTAAAACCCATTATTTTTTTAAATATTTTATTTTACTACATACTTTTTTATTTTCAATAAAGGTAGCTCCAACTACTAATAAGAGAGGGACTTTATCCTATGACTATTGATGAGAAACATTCATTTGTACTTTCAACAATTTTCACACCAAAACAATGCATTAGATATTATTTTTTCACAAGTTGAATCAAATAGGCAAGAGGATATAGATAAATAATTAGAAAGAAAGTTAATGAACATGAACACTCATATCAATTGAACCTATGGTGGTAGTAGTTATTACTCATAGAGTAAACTTGTTTAAACTACTCAATCATTATATTGAACCAACATCAATATTAAAATTAAAGAGGGGTAATTTCATCCCATGTGTTGTTATCTCCCTTTATCTCATCATAATAGTTAGTCCAATAATTATTTCCATCAGGGGTCACAAAGTGAGACCAACAGAAACTAGCACTAAAAGGAGGGCATTGAAAGAACTATTTACTAATTGATTCTTGCTTCCCGTCCTTTAAAATTTTCTAATTTTTTGTGTTATTAAAACACATGCATAATATAAACTGGTGATAAAAATAAGGTAGTATTGAGAATGTTGTTATTGAAATTTATCATTTATTAGAGATTTCTTTTTAGTTTTTTATTTATTGTTGTTATTTAAAATCAACATGGACCCCACTGCAAGGATAACAAGGTATAAATTTAGGTTCTTTATCATTTCATTTCATGATTTGAAACATAAATATGTATGCAACCATTAGAGATATGGTCTCTGTTAATGACTTAGCTATAAACATTACAAGCATTCAAAATGATCTTCTAGAAAACACTTTTGATTTCCTTCCTGTGTTTTGAAATAATAACACTAGAACTATTGAAGAGTACCTTGTGATGTTTGATTATGTTATGCATGCTTTAAATGTTAAATATAAGGATGTATCTTATAGACTATTTCCTTTCACTTTATAAGAAGAAGCATATGACTGGTTTCTAGACTTGGCACCTAATTCCATTAATAATTATAGTATTCTTGCAAACCAATTTTTGCTTCAATTTTGAAGCTAAATCGAAGATTCATCCTCTCCTATGGATATTGTGCCTAATGATCAAAATGATCAAGGTTATATTATCATTAGATATGAATATTCTTAGTATGAGCATATAGATATTAAACCTTTTAACCCCCTATATCATGATATGATTGAAGAGGAGGAATTTACTTTAGATAATGATGATCAAAAGATATTAGATTTAGAAGAGCACAATTAGCCCATGTCAAGAGAAGAAGAAAATGAGAATTTACAATAAGAAGAAAGAGAATGCATTATTTTTTCCAATTATCCAACTCTTAAAGAATTAGTAGTGCTCAAACCTCTTGTTCCCAATGTCATAACCCCTAAGCTTTAGCTAAGTGAATATCTAGTTTATGATTGGTAAGGTCATGAGGAAGTGTAGTTTTCTAAACAAATTGATTCCCTATTGGTTGACCTCATTAGTAATGATGATGAAAAGGTTAATTAATTTATATTTTACCTAATCATACCAAATTTTAATTTTAAATTCCAAAGTGAGGTTGTTAAGGATCTTCATATGTTCAATTTTAAAGATGAGTTAATTATTTCTTTAATTATAGATCTAATTCAACCTCTCTATCAGGGGATGTTTTCCTTAACTAAATGTTTGATTTGGGTTATAAATAACCTATAGGCATTGAACCTCTTATTCAGGTGATGTTAAACCCTAAGCCTCAAGTGAATGAACCATGTTCTTTTCTTTGGAAAGATTTTTAGTTGAATGCTCCCAAAACTTTTACTTATTCTAATATTGGGACTATACAGCCTATGTATTTTGAATGTGTGCTTGCCAAAGATCTTGGGTTTGTAGGAAAGTAACTCAAATATATTTTAAGGAATTCAAAGACATCCTTTTTTAAAGGACACTAACTGGAAGAACCTTATTGCTACCGACAAGTGGAAATCATGTTGTGCTGGGTTTTTTGACTCACCCTCCCAACTTGTTTACCTTTTTAGTTTAGATTAGTATACATAATTTTTTTATGCTTTTTCTTGGTTTAGTTAGGTCATTTCTACATTTTATTTCTTTATATTACATTCCATGTCTCTTAGAGTATCTCTTTGTTTGTATATATGCTTATTTTAGAGTAGGTTTATTAATTTCTATCTTTTTGTACCCTAGTTTGGTTTTATTTTATGGACCTATTCTATCCCTTTTTTGATTCAATATCCTAGCATGTTACTTATCCTTGGCATCCCATTGTAATAGTTAGTGTTGTTATAAAAATAAAATCATTGACTAGAAGAGTAGACCTTTGGATTCCCTTTTCTTTGTGTTAGTGGGCTAAGGAACCTCAAATTGTGAATGTATAATTGATATGGTTGTTTAAGCCTTAAAATTTAGAAATTGAAGAGTCATACTTGAATAATTACATAAGTTACTTCAATTTTATTTTTTACATTTTTGAATTTTGGAGGCTTGTGACTCTAAATAGAACATGTGAATTTTAGAAAAGTTTTTTTTCTTGTTTAAAGCCATCAATTTCACTTAGTTAAACATTTAAAGTAACTAAAAAGACTAATTTAGTTAAAATTTGTCTTATAAATCTGAATTTTCTTAGTATATAATTATACCCATGACTTAGTCCCCAGCACTCAATGGACATAACTCTAAAATCTCTTTTAAGAATGAATTTTTTGAAGAAAATGGAATAAAAGTGCAAAATCTAAAGTTTTCCTTGAAAGTGTGATTTAAGAAATATCCATCATAGGATTTTTGGCTTGGATGGTAGTGGATCAAGACCTTGAGTGAGACCAAAGGTATCTTTATCATGGATATAGATACGTATCTAGCATTAGAGTAATTCCCATGCCATTCCTCCCAAGATAAGTTTATAAATATTGTCCCTCTTAGAAGTTATGGTTGCCTAAATAGGTTTAAATTATTTTATGTGAATTCAAGAGCTATAAAGAGTTAATCAATTTTCAACTAATGTTTTAAATATATATTAAAACTTAGTATGCCATAGGTTTAGTCACACTTTAGTTACTTCATATTTATGGTTTTGTCTAAATGATTACTCATAGTTTATATTTGTGTTCAAGTGTGAGGGTCTGTAATCTAACTTTTGGAGTGATTTAACTATATATTATGGATTCTAAATGCTTTTCAAACATTATCCCCATGGAATTCACCATTTATTGTGTCCCAACATGCCTCATCTTTAAATACTATCACATAGGGACCCTTTATTTCAGTTTGGTCTTTAGTTTATAGGTCTCTAGATGAGAAGTTCCACCTTCTGAATGCTTCAATTAAAACTTAGTTATATATTCAATAATCATGATTCTATTTACCTAGGTAGTAATATATTCTATTACCCCTTTATTTTAAATCATTTTGATATAGGCTTTAACCTATCAAGTTTGGGATTAAATATTTGTTCCATGTGAATGACTAGTTTTAATTCCTATATTGATTGATTATTTTTTGTGTAATATTCATTAGGCAAAGACCTGGCTTTCTCAAAAATCTTTACTTAGTCAATTTTATAATTTTATCCTAGGTTTTCAAATATGTATGTCCCTCTAGATTATTTTACAAGCCCAAATATCATCGACACATAGCTCTATAGTCAAAAAAAAATTTGAAAAAATGACTAATTATTTTAAATCCCCCAATCTTGAGATCATGTCACATGACATGATCCTAGTGACCATCCTTATATATTTAGTGGGTGATGTAAATCCCTAAGGCCTTAGGATTACACCACTTAGCACCATCCTGAGAGCTCAACAACCCATGGATCTATCAATAATGAAAAATCTATGTACCCATAAGATCCCATGATTACACCACTTGTCACCATCCTAGGAGTTTGGGATCCTAGAGAAATGGTAGTATTAGCCCATAATTGAGGAAGTAGTAAAAATGTTTCATGCCCCTAAGGGCCTAGGATTGTACCATGTGGCACCTCTCAATAACCCAAGATCTTAGATAGACTAACAAAAGAGAAGGAAAGTTAGGGACCACATGGTTATGTTAATGAAATCCTAGAGAATAAAGATAAAGACTAGGAAGGCTTAAGGACTAACACGTAGTAGGAAAATGACACCTAATGAATAAAACTAAAGACATAGCAAGGAGAAGGAATATGGAGCTAAAGGAGATCCATGTCATAGTAATAACATTATAAGAGTGATAGGGCTAAGCTTAATATCCCACTTAGCTATCAAAACTATCATGGGTCTTGAGATGATTGGGTGTCAAGTTTAGAATGCATAATCAAAGTGCAGTTGGTTCCTCACCAATTAAAAGGAATAGTAGTGATAGATTTCAATCTATTAAATGGGTTATTTGATTAAAGAAATACTAAAGTCAATCTAGGGATGGCTCATTCATTTAAATAACCTCTAAATAAAATTCAAGGTAGTTAGTATGGCATGAATCATCACATGGTGTGCACATGGTAAAAAGATAAGAAGAGGTATTGATCAAAAAATATAAAAGGTATATTTTAAAGAGGTGTGGCCTCTAATTATAAATCATTCTCAAGTTTTAAATCTATTAGTGAATATATCAAACTCCCAACTGCATTCCCCAATCATCATGAATGTTTGTAACCACCCCATTTTTGGGATAATATAAAATGCATGACCATGAGCTCTTTGAATTATCTATTTAAATGGGCTGCATTGACAAGGTAAAGGGTTACAACTTTTAGGATCTAAAAATTGTTGGAATTGTGTTTCAATTGTGCCTACCTTTCCTTGGTGTTTACACCTTAATTTTTCATCTAAAAGTCATCATTTTAGGTATTGAACTATTATTAGAATTGGCTTAGATTTCACTAGAATTTATTATACACTTTGTTTCCTTAGATAATTTTCAAGGATTAGTACTTTTGGGGTCAAAACATTACTAAGACTTTTCTAGGGCTACACCCACTTTCCTTGGTGTTTTATCCTTGATTATACATCTAAAGGTTAGAATTTTAAGCATCAAACTACTACTGAAATTAGCTTGGATTACACAAGCCTTTCCTATATGCTTTATTATCTTAGATATTTTCTAAGGGTTATGACTTTTGGGGTCTAAACACTATTAAAATTGTGTCAATATTTCACCTACATTTCTTTGGTTTTTTCACCTTGACTATGTGACCAAATGTTAGAATTTTAGGCATCAAAATACTACTAGAATTGGCCTCAATTTCATTTACATTCCTTCGCTATTTTACTAGGATTGTCTGCCAAGGGATATTGATTATAAAAAAATTATTTTATAATGTTGGATACATATTTTATTATGTTTTGTTCATTTTATGTCTCTAGTCTATTTATTTAGATTGTTAATTGGTTCTAGGACTATTAATGTACTTGGTTGTAGATGAATGTTTTAGTTATATTATGCAATAACTATCATAACTAGTCTCTTGAATTTATTCATGTTTTATTATAGACTTTTTACATTCATTATGTGAAACATCTATAAAATACAAAGATAGGCTACATTTAGAATTTATTTAATAGATCAATGACTTTCATTATTGTCCTTAAAAGTTTACCCACTAAGTGGCTATAAGTTTGTGTAATTATTAGACTAGGAACACAATGGTATAATTATGTTCAAACATGATTTTTATTTTTGCAGTACCAATGATCTCATTTAGATCAAAGACACCCTCTCTTTTCTACCCATACCCTCTCTTTCCTTTTTAATTATTTGGATGATGGCCTACCCTAGTTTAGGTTGTGATAGGAAATATAATGAAGAAGATCTTATTGTTTCAAAAGTTGAATCAAATAGATTATAGGATATAGAAAAATAATTATCAATCAAGTGAATGAACATGAATGCTTATATCAATTGAATCTCTAGTGGTAGAATCTACTGGTCTCAGAGTAAACTTGGATAAACTACTCAGTCCTTGTATTGAACTAGGATCAATCCCATGTGCTTTTATCTATATTTATCCCATTAGAACATTAAGTCAAATAATTGTTTGTCTTAGAGTCATAAATTAAGACAAACACATCATTTATTGAAGAAATAATATATGTCAATATTGTCATAGATGAAGAACCTAAAATTTTGGAAGTTTTTACTTCTCTCACTCTTGTAGAGTAGATACTCTTAACCATCTTTCTCAAATAATTTTGAGATATTTTTGTCTATTAATATGTAGTTATGCCCCGATTAGATCCACCACTTGTAGTGCATCACCTTTATATTCATGAGGATGTTATCCCATCAAACAAAAACTAATAAAAATGAATCCTAAGGTAACACTACTTGTTAAAGAAGAATTGTAAAAACAATTGGAGGTAGACTTCATAAAACCTATTAATTATTCATAGAAAATCTCTAATTTAGTTTCATTCAATAAAAATCCATATAGAATTAAGGTATGCACATAATTTATAGATATCAAAAAATCATGTCCAAAGGATGAATTTTCACTCCCAAATATTAATATGATTTTAGACTCCATTGTGATTCATGAAATGTTTTCAATCATGGATGGTTTTTTGGGATATAACAAAATAAAATTACACCTGAAGACCAACACAAAATAACATGGATTACACCTTAAGGCACATTTTGTTATCAAGTCATGTCTTTTAGTCTCAAAAATGTAGGGGT
>JARHVA010008825.1:17500-372500 GCA_037957365.1 Torreya grandis | reverse complement strand
TTATCATAAAATCTAATCAAATTATGCAAGCATTCACTCAAGAGGGTTAATCTTATTCACCCATACCATCATCTATATCTATATCCATCATCATCGTCCTATCCAAAGAATTATTCAAAACTCTGGTGATAAATAGAAAAAATGAATTTAAATGAATCATAATTTCCCCTGTCCCTATTTATCTACCTACCCCAATAAAAAATTTCACCTAAACCAAGGCTTCTATCCAATGTTTAGCCTATTTCACAAACATATCACTTCATCACACATCATATTAATTATATTTCCATATTTCTTTTTTTTTTTGCTTGCAAATCAATCAAGTCAATCAATTGAAAATCATTGGAATACATATTTCACTCCTATCAACTCATATCTTATCAATGAGATATATTCTTCCCACGTACACTTCCATGTATATATTTGCATGCTTTACATCCAAGAGTGTAACTTAAGTTGGGAAATATCATTTCTAACATCCATTCCCTTATAATTATCCACTCAAGGTAAATCATTTTAAACATGCATAAAATAATGCAAGCATTTCATCAATAACTTTAGATCCATTTATCATGATATCAATCACACCATTTTCCATATATCTGATTAAACCCTTTTTCATCATTTATTCATTTCAAGATCTTGTCTATGTTAGTGTAGGCTTTTTCCCACTATGTGGTATTACCTACATGGTTAATAATAAGTCATTAAAGGAAATGTACTTTAAATCATTTTATAATTATGAGTTTAGTTAATTAAATTTTTAGGTAACTTAATTCCCCACTACATTATGTACCTTCCTATGTACTTTTTGGCTAATGCTCATTAAAGCAACTTTTTATTATGAAGACAAATTTATTTCTCTTGTTAGTTATTATTTAGATTTCACTACTCAATACAAATTCAGCCTCATGCATTTGATCCTATCTAGTTGATCCTTGATTGTGGCCCACTCTGATATGGTATCAAATCTACACTGCTAGATGAATCCATCAATTATGTTGTGAGATCTTGCATTCTTGTTGGTTCAATATTTTTAATGATTTTGATTTTCTAGGATTTGGTAGGGTTTCTCATAAATCTACATACATGGAATCTCTAAGTGAAAAATGAATAACCCCATTACAATTAAAATTTGGAAAACCCTAGGAATGAATGCAAATATGACCTAGTTTTATGATAGTCCATTTTTGGCCTTTTTTGGAGGGTTTTAAGACCATTTTTTGAATCTACAAAAATCCATATTTTTTGGTGATTTTGAGGAAAACCCATTTTTAAGTTTGTTAAGAAACTAAGAGGGTCTTTATCATATTTTGGATTAGTTTCTTAAAATTCATATTTTTTGAAGTTTTTCCAATTCAATAAGATTTTGAACCCTCATAGGTAGGCTTGACAATTTCCAAACTTTCCACGACGTAAAAACAACCCTCAAAAAACATTTTCCCCTATATTTTCACCTATTAGACTCTACCCTCTACATTTTCACCTGTTAGACTCTTCCCCCCACATTTTCACTCACCTAAATTTAACCCTATATTTTCACTTGTTAGACTCTAATCCTTGTTCATCCCACTATCATACTCTAACCTCTACTTGTGTACCTATCAGGTTTTGACCCTTGCTCATGCACCCTCTAAGTTTTGACACCTATTCATGTAACCTCTAGATTCTTCCTCCTATTCAAGCACACAAAGGGTTTCAACTACTTCTTGTGAACACGTCAGACTCTTCTATCTACCTTCTATCTACCCAAGATAGTGTTGGGTTGTGACACTTACAAAAACACATTATCGGTTCTACCCACCCTATTTTTACATATAACAATGTCTTATATATCATCAAATTTAAAATAGTGAAGAGAGACACTATTTATTCAAAATGGAGGAATTTTTTTAGATGAAGTCACTCCACATCAATCAAAGTGAGAGGGGTAACACCTAAAATAGGCCTTAGCACCTAATCACATGGGAGTTAATCTTCATGTCACTTCCAACCAAAGATTGCTTAATGTTTTATATAAAAGGGCATAAGTTTGTTTGTAGGATGCTGATTCAAAAAAATTTAACATAATTTTGTACACAAAAATAAATCAAATTTTAAAAGTGGAGATTACCTTTGCCATATATAACTTCAAACATGCATAAATTTTAGCTTGTTGCTACTTTTGAGGTGCCATTTTTATTCAAAGTACAAGTTTTTTCAATATCTACACATTAGTAATATTCTTATGCCTTGTAAATTTGAACCTCTATAGATTCATGGGGGTTTCATAGTCTTAGTCTTTCAACACATGTATTTTAGAACATATTTCCTTTCTATACTATGGATATGAGTTCTATTATGATTCTTACACCATTCAACTATCATAATTATAAATTCAAATTGAAAATCCTCTTAAGGATAAAAGTCTCACATCAAATCATGATATGTATAGAAAAATAAATAACACCTAAGGTAGAGAAGGTGAAGTGGTAAAATAGAAATTATGAAGCTTACGATCTTCTATGACTACCTATGTCTCCTGACCTATTCTTTCATATTGAATCTTCCACTACTAACGAACTCTAGATCATATTATAAAAACTCTTTGGAAAGTAGGACATGATGAGAGGTCATGAGTTACAGAATAGTATCATCAATTTGAACCTGAGCAATTTTGATACAGTACAAGACTTCTTCACAAGGATTAAATCACTAAGGTTATAATTAAAACTATGTAACATTGAGAAAAAAGGATGATCAATTGATTATTTCCATCCTTACCAAGTTGGGATATGATTATTCTATCTTTTTTCTACCTTTCATGCCACTAAGCATGCCCTTAGAGCTACATGGACCATGTTGTCCTTAGGTGACTTTACTAATGAATTAACTTAGGAGCAAGAGAAGCCCATTAAAATGGGTACACTAAAGTCATCTAAATTACATGAATTAATTATGATTCATGATAAATGTAAGCCTTCTAGAAGCAAGGAGAAGAAATAAAATAAGGACCTGGAGTAAAGAAAGGATTAGAAATTTGATGCTAACTCCAAAGCATCCAAAGAGTCCTCCTCTTTAAAAGGGAAACCCAAGAAACAATGACTCACATGTGCCTAATGCAATAAATTTAGGCATGATGAATTCAAATGCATGAATAATTAGATTGACCAACTGATGAAGAAGCTCAAAAAATAAAACATCAATGTCCCTAATTTTTCCAATCAGAGTTCATCAATGCATGAGTTTTTATAGGCCAAAGACAATAAGAAGGGAAAAGATAAGGGCAAAGCACTTGTTGCAGTTGTATCCTATCCTTCCACATGGGTAATTTATTATGATGCATCACACCATATGGCTTCATCATAGGACATGTTCTCATCCTTTTAGCCTTATTCTATTCCTTCCATCTTATTGGGTGATGATACTTCTATAGAATTTAATATGAGTGGATCTATTGAAGTGAATGATTGGACATTTCATGATGTTATATGTCTTCCATCTTTATCCACCACTATAATATCTATTTATTAGATCACTCACACTAGTTCAAGAAAAACAATGAGTTCACACCCAATTCAATGGTTATTAGGAAAGAAAATAATGATTCCATTATTACATTTGAGAAAATAGATCACCAGTCACAGTTATATACTTTATCACATTTTTCTTCTGATTAACCCTCTACTACACTACTCACTCATTTATATGGGGTGAGTAAATTATGGCATGTTTAATTAGGCCATCTCAACTATAGCTACCTAGATAAACTCAATCATCAAGACATGGTTTTAGGGTTGCCATGAGTCAAGTTTTCTAATGAAGTTTACTAGGGTTGCATACTTGGTAGACATCCTAAGAAGAAGTATGACAAGGGAAAATCATAGAGAGTTGAACAGTTATTAGAGATTGTCCATAGTGACATTATTCTCCCATTTATAAAACTTTCATTCAACAAGACTTAGTACATTACTTAATTTCATAAATGACTTTTTAAGTCATACTTGGGTGTATTTTCTTAAGAAAAAATTAGAGGTGTTTGATCATTTTTAGGACTTCAAAGCATTAGTAGAAAACCAATCAAGTAAAGCCATCAAGATTTTATGCACTGAAAATGGTGGTGAGTATGTAGATAACCATTTTGATTAATTATGTGTATCAAATGGGATTGAACTACAACATAAAGTTCCATATAGTCCTCAATAGAATGGTGTTGTAAAGTGCAACAATGGGTCCTTAAAGGAAATGACCAATTATATGGTACACTCCAAGTCTCTTGTGCCTTCCTATTGGTCTAAGCCCATCAACTATGTGTGTTATATCTAGAATCATATTCCCCATAAATAATTGAAGGGAGTCACTCCTTTTTAAGCTTAGAGTAGTCATAAACCAACAATAAACCATTTTAGAGTGTTTGAATCTCTTTTTATGGCCTGCATTCTGAAGAAGAAACATAAGGCAATATAACCTTAGAGTTAGCCTTACATATTCAATGGATATCCTAAGAGTGTAAAGGGGTAGAAGCTTTTCCATCCCACCATTCATGAGTTCTTCATTGAGAGGAGTGTTCATTTTCAAGATAGTCCTTTAGACTACACACTCGACACCTCTCTCCTTCCTTAGATGCATTGGGATTTGATGATAGATATGCTTGACCAGCTTCCTAATTATTCAAATCCTTATTTTATTTATGATGATGAGATTAGTGATGAGGATTCTCCTCATCTTCCTAGAATATCTTTAAAGGAAGAGGAATCTCCTCTTGACTTTCTGAGCATTGGTCTTTTTTGGCTTATACATAAATTACAAAGTATTGGCCAATGGGTTGGAGATATATCAAACACTAGGCAAACCCATTCCCAATTATAAGATGACCCACATGATTTCATTACATCTTCTTCTAATCTGCAATCATTTTATGAGGTATCAAGCACTATTGAGTGGGATAATACTATGGAAGAGCAATATAGTTTATTATTAAGGAACTGTTGACCAAATTTTCACCTCATGTCAAAAAATTTCACCCCCTATGGGTTGAAAATTAATATAGGTTTCTAATGTTTTTCATGGTCTTAAATAGTTTCATATGGTCATATTTTCCATTCTCTAGCATTGTCTAAGTTCTGGTCTTATGTTCACTTGTCTAGTGTTATGGGTCAACTACAAGGTCTTAACATAGTTAAACATGGTTAAAAGTTTAGTTTGGTCTAGGTTCATTATAAAATTTTATTTGGATGTCATTAATATCATGCTCAAACTTTTTATTTGACTCTCATATGTAAAAATCACATTTCATCCACCTTTTGGCCCATGTGGAAGAGTTAGACATACCATCCTAAGAAGAAAATATTTAAATAATATTTCAAACATCCTTAATGTTATATATTGGTTAGATAATGCTTGGAGGGTATTAAAATACTGACATAATTTATATTTTAACACCTAAACTTGGAAAAAAGATACATTATAAACACTTATACAGCCTTACAATATTAGTTTTCAATTGTAAATAGATTTTAAATGTCTCTTGGGCTTGATAAAATAATTTTCCAAATTTAGAATAAGTTTTATGTTGAATTGACACTCAAAACACCTTTTATCCTCCATCTCTACCTTCACAAGCTTAGGAAGGTGAATTTGAACTGAATGGTATAGCTAAGAGAGAGAGACTTAGAAGATGAAACTTTGTCCATTGTTAGGGTTCCTAGCAAGATTTAAATTGATGGAATTTGTTTGTAGATTGATTGCCTTTTATTTATGAACAACTGTAAAGAGTGATAGTAGGTCACTATGGCCTATTCATCTGAGAAGGGTCTATTCTTGAATCTATTTATCCACTTCAAAAATCTATGAAGAATAATTGTTTTGAGGGATAATTTTAGAGGTTAATTAGATCATTTTCATGGTGATTTAATTATTCAAATCATCTATATGAATTGATTTCACTTAGAGGTAAAGTGTCTTGGTGTATAAGGTCTTCCAATCAACCTTGTTGTAAGTTTTTGTTATATCTTCATGGTGCTCACTCTCAAAGGTTTCTAATGCTTCATTTCTCAAGGAGGATCATTTATTTTCATGTATTTCATGTTATTTTGTTTGAGATGTGTCTTTTGTCCATATTATTCAAGTGTGCTTTTTCTTGGGAGATATGGTTTGTGTTGAATAATATATTACATGTTTGACTTCCAATTTGACTAAAGTACCAATAATACATCATGGTAAAATTTTATAAGATGATATTGTACCATTAAAATCAGATAAAGGTTAATATGAAACTCTAAATACACCCTTATAATGAGATTCACAAGTGTTTCCTTTATATACAGTTATACGGACTATAGGATTAGTTTGAGGATGCTCAAATCCATGAGAGGAGATTGATACATATACTCATGCCTTCATATAATCTTTATTTCCTTACTACCATCATCAAAGTGATACAAACTAACTAGAATGCTCTAAGACTACACATAGACTTCATAAGGTACTTGACTACACGTATAGATCCATATAGACTATAGGGTGAGTTGCATTTGATTGAAAGAATTGAAACTTGTCTTAATATCTATGAAATATTTAATAAGTAATAAGAAGGTGTGTAGTGGTTTGATAAGTTTGAAAATCTCATAACTCAATAAGTGGATCTTTGTAGCCCTAAAGCAAGCAAATGAGACCTAGAGGCCTCAATCCTGTAGGTCCTCATTTTAGACCATGATCAACATCCAACCCACATAAGGGAGTCTCAAAAATGGAAACTTGATTGTGATACAAGATGAGATAGCTCATAGATGATATCAAAGAACACCTAGTCATTTGGATAGTCAAGATAACCAAGAAACTAAAAGCACCTATAGGACCTGTACGAAATAGAGATGGTCAAGGATTTGAGAGTGCCAAGAAAATTATCGAGTCTACCTTATAGTTTGATAAACTCTTTAATTTTGTATCTTTCAATCATAATTCCTATTGATAAGAGTAAGTTCAAAAATTTATGCATAGTCAATACCCTAGAGGTAAGCTATAGGCCTATTTGAGGGATCAACCTAGTTTCAAACATAAGGAAAGGGGTAGAATATGTAAAAAAATGCTCTAAGTCTAAATTGAGATAGTAAACCAATTTCAAGAACTAGGAAAAGATCAATGGTGTGAGGATGAGGTTGGTAAGCATAAAAATACAATCAAGCATCCTAAGTGGGAACCTACAGGTTATTAGTGTCATAGACTGACAATAGACCTAATGAAAGAGATAAAGATGTTTTAGAAATGATTGAATCCTAATTAAAGACTTGAAATAATTCCATGAAATATTAAATAAGACCATTGAGGTGGTAGTTAGGTCTAAAACACACAAGATAGTCAAAATACTCTTAGAATCACCTACATGATACATAAAGTAGGTTGGTCTTAAAGCTTGAAATAAGACACAGAATGGTTAAAACACATTAATATTTATCTTAGTTGACAAAAAATGTCATAATGTCATGTTTAGACTAATGAAACATGAATAAGGGTGAGAAATTTGAGCTTTAACCTCCATACACAGTCAAGGGGTAAGCTACATGTTTGCTTGTTCTTTGAGGGTTTTGCTTGATTGAAGAAAAGTGAGTTTTGTAGAAGGGTATAAAAAGATGAAGTTTATTTGGTGAATGTCCTCATAAATGTTTTCTAAACCTATTTTGAAACCTTGGATCTGATACAAAATTTAAAACATCAAAACTCTATCAAAAGCCAAATTCTTACATACAATCATCACCTATAGTTAGTCATGAGAGAGTTTGATTATTTGAGGGATCTATAAGCACAGTTACACCTTATGATTTGGTACATAAGGTGTTCATTAGTTTTATAAGGAATACATGGTCATTTCAAATCCATACTAACAATATACATGCTCATTATTGTCTCATATTTTACCCACTCTATTGGCAAGGGGTAATATGAAGACCAAGGGATCTATTTGAGATCAAATTGATATAAAAATTATGTTAACCCCCATATAAGGCCCTAGAGGCAATACAAATTCATGTAAAATGTATCAATACACTCTCAGGTCACACAAGAAACTTGGTCTTCATCCAAATACCCTTGAGGGCTTGCAAGAAGGTGATAGGTCTTAAACCCCAAGCAACTTGATCAGTACACCAAATGCATAAAGTGGGGTAATAGCCACTACCAAAACATTAAGAACCATGGATAATATTTTTTATATGTGTTTTAACCCCTCCTAATAGTGAGATGGAGTGTGGAGGCCTAAAACTCAAATTTGACCTCTCTTAAGTTTAAGAGAGCTAAGATTGATACCCAAGGAGTAAATTTAGATACTTACACCACCCCTCACACTTTTCATGGGAATATAGTAAATTTTGGATAGTTGAGGAGGTCATTCAAGAAATATCTCTAAGTGGAAAGAGGTTAATTGGTGGTTTTTTTTATGAACAATCATTAAGACCTCAAATAGATCTTAAACAACATAAAACCTTGATAGTGACCACTCAAGGAAAATGGACCTTAAAATAACATATAATTCCATATTTGTATATATAAATGATGAGTTGTCATTATAACTCTCATTTAATCAATGTTCAAATTGATGTCTTATCAACAAGGGCTAGTGTTCAAAGCTATTTGTAGTAAGGCTTAGGATAATAGATCTAGATGTATACTATGTGGGGGTGTTGTGTTGGTTCTAATATATCCTTATCTATAAATGTTCCTAGAACTAATGAATTTACTCTTGTTGGAAAAGAAATACACACTTGTTGGAAAAGAAATACACACTTGTTGGAAAAGAAATGCTTTGAATAAAGGAATACTTTATGCTTTCTAAATATAATTGTATTAAAGAAATTCAATTATTACCAAAATACTTAATCTTAAATTTAAGAATTAACATAAGATTACCTAAATACCTGTAGCAATTCCTGAGTCTGAGCAGAGCGGGCCCTTGCTCCTTTCAGATTCAGGAACAGAACTTAATCAACCTTAATAATAATTCATACAAACAATTGCATCTAGACTGTATTCTATAACAGACCTTTTTTAAAACTATCTTCTGTATTCTCTATTATCTATTATTTCTTGAATGTAACATGTTCTTCATTATATGTCAATACAACTAACTTAGAATAGATATGCAGTAAAATATGGATTCCTAGTTAATCTAATCATCTGCATATAGAAGATCGGATTTCCTAGAAATCCAATTATATAAGAAAAGAGGAGTAATAATTTATAATAGAACTAGAATCTAGATGTCTTAAAATACTATGAACAAATCCTTCAAAATAGAAAACAGTCAATCTTTGTATCAAACACCAGCTAGAATGATTCTTCTCCTTTTATTTAATTTCCAGTTGGATCATTCAACTCCTTGTTTCCATTGTGTCCTTAGAGTTGACCCTGCATAGTAGGAAGAAGTGACCTCTACAGTTCATAGATTCTAGCCTGTCAAGTCTATAGATTTCAGTCTATGGAGTTTTTAGATTTGAGCCTACAGAGTCCATAGATTTGAGCCTACAGAGTCTGTAGTTTTGAGCCTGTAGAGTCCATAGATTTGAGCATGTAGAGTCCATAGTTTTTGGCCTACAGAGTCCATAGTTTTGAATCTTGTGGAGTCCGTAGCTTTGTCAAATGGAAATTAGAATCGAACTTCCTTTATATGTTGTTGGAATCATCTATCTTTGAGCATTCCTTTTAATTAGACAATCACTAAAACATGCAATTGTGTTAGATGTTAATGGCAAAGTGTAGGTTTAGTCTTTGGTTAATCATAAACAAAACAAATACCTATTTTCCATATAATAGTTACTTAACAACCTATGATTTTCATAAGATAGTATCCTATTTGAGATGATTCAAAAGATTTCTTATGTCAAAATGAGCTATATTTAGCGCTCATCATTTCCCCCAGACTTTATATTTTTCAAGTCCCATTAAAAACTGATTATCTTTGGTGTTGATTCTTGAATATCTCTTCAAAATGTTTACTCAACTCATAATATTCAAATTCATCTGCAATGTTCCTGTCTACATTGTTGGTAAAGCCTTGATGCTCTTGAATCATTTGTTTCCAGATATCAAATTGTTCATTAGACTGTGGAGACCAATTCTGCCATCTTGGAATAGGGATAATGAATAGAGGGGGTCAATATCTCATTCCAATCCATTTCTTTTCACCTCCAGAGTTTATGACTTCAATCAACATTTCAAGGATTGAGGTTGTTCTTTGTATGCTCCCCCTGATATTGTTTGGAGACATGACTTCTCTTCTTCTCAAGGATACTGATAATTGATCCCATCTCTTTATAGTTGCAAAAACTACTACATTAAAATGTTGCTTGTTAAATAAGTCAAAATAAATAGTGTAGTCATACAAAGCTTGCAAATAATATGTATTTACTTCATCTCTATTGTAAGCATAGATGAAGTTTTGTTTAACTGATCTTGGCAGAGAGAATGTTGGCCTAATGCACAATCCTATGGTTTTGACATGGTTCGTATACTCCTCAAATTGGCTTTTCAATGCAATCTGGTTCTTGAAATTAGAGTGCAAATCCCTCAACTAAATTTCCCCCACATGGAAATTTATCAAGAACTTGCTGTGGTCATGGTCTCCTAAGAGGAAATCATGCAGATAAAATTCACAGAGTAAATCCTATTTATCAGGCTGTGAGTCATAAAAAATTTCAAGGAATGTGGTTGGCTGCAATATTTTATAAGGAAGATTACAGGAAATTCTAAGGATTTGCCATCTATAAAACTATTCAAACAAGAATAGATTGTATGCAGGAGAAGGATTTATGCAGGCCAAAAGAGACTCTCCTAGTTGGCATGCATCTTGTAATCTGTCTTCTAATTGTTGGAATTGAATTTCCAATGCCTATTTTTGTTTTTCTAATTCTTTGTTTGAAGAATATGCAACTTTATTTTTTTGTTTGAGTTTAAGGTACTCTTCTTCAATTTGATCCAATATTTGCAAAGAAAAATTACCTATTTGGGTGGTTTGGCATCCTTGGTCAACATATGTCTTGGAAGGAATAGATGTAGTGTTGCAGGGATTTTTAGAAGTTATCATACTCTACAATTTCCTATTCTCTTTCTTTAGGTTTTCTACATATACCCAAACATCTACCTATTTAGCATCTCGCGTTTGTACTTCTATTCTCAATCTCTAAATTTTTGCCTCATGTTCAAAAGATACTATATTTAATTATTGTATTTCTGCAATGTGATTTTTAGATGCAGTATCTAGTTGTTGTTGTAATAAAGAAGTGATATGTTCTTTGGTTTGAAGTTGAATTTTTACCTCAGTAATTTCAAGTGCTTGCTATTGGATAAAAGCTTGAAGTTGGGATAGTTCCAGAGTTAATTGTGCAATTGGATCGTTTGGACCAGATGGTCCTCCTTTCCCTTTATACATAGCTTTTCCCTTAGTGCTTTGCATGTCAATTAAAATAAGGGATGGGTCCATCATTTCTAATTCTTGGGCCATATCTGCAACATCTTCTATGGTAAGTTATTTTATGATAAGTGGAGAGTTTTGTCCAACAAGAATTATTTCAATATCTAAATTTGTTTGTTCAATAGAATGAGATGCTATCTTAAGGATATCCAAGATATCTATAGCTTCTTATTCATCATCATCAGCTAGAATCAACCATCTTCATCTTCTAGTTACCCTTTGAGCCACACTTGGCTAAGTGTCTTTTTTTATTATAGGGATTTTGGTCTTCTCAGGTTCTGAATTAGCCCTTCATTTCAATTTTCTCCTTCTAGATAGGGGAGTTGGCTGCAATTTAGATACCTAAGGTTCTTATGGTGACTGAGAAGGTTCTATAGTTTGCTGACTTTGAGACCTTGTAACCCTCCTTAAGGAAGTAGAAGGAATGACCTGAGATGTTTTAGCCTATGATTTTTGCTCTAGAATTGTACCACTTGTTGATGAAGCAGATGGACGTAAGTCTATAGATTCAAGCACAGGTAAATTTGAAACATTTAGTATTACACTATTTAGAAACATCTCCTAGGCTTTAGTACTCTACTGAAGGAAATGATGCCGAATGAGCAGGTGGATGAGACCATGGTGTCTTAGGGTAGCACTAGGAGTTGTCACCAAGACCTGGATGGCTCCATACAAAAAGTATGGTAGGTTCATTTTGCATTGAGGGTTCTGGCATCATGCTTCAGGTGTATTAATATTTTCATGCCTTTGCCCCCTTACAAACTAGTCTATCCCTCACAGGTAATATACTTGATCACCCATTTCGTGACTGACCTCGAGGGTTTAGGAAGTGAATTTATACTGACCCCCTTAGTTATTTCCCTTGAATCAACTAGACAGGAAGTGCCAATTTGTTCATTCCCATTGAATTGGGTGATTAAATCATTAATGAGGTCCTCCTTGTTACCCTCATTCCCTCTTCTAGAACTTCAATCACTTCACTTATAATCTAGGTTGAGATTGGAATTACTACACCATGAATAGTTGAGTTATCAGGAGTGAGATTAGCAACAAATTCAATTACTAGCTCTTGATAAAACCCCTAAAACTTGTTGATGAAGGGTAACCATCCATTTGCCCTGAATACCTCCATAGAAGCTTTGTCCTTATTAAATTTTGTAGCCTTATTTGGTTCTGATCTCATCTTCTATACCATTGTTTTATGTTGATTCAAAATGAAATACCTGCACTAATTATGATCTAGTAAAAATGGCTCTCTTTCAAACTAGGGTTTGAACCTGTTTGAGATTGGTAACAATGTTGTTCCCTAGAGGGAAAATAGTGTAACAATTATGAGTGAGTTCATAGGATCAATTGTTATGCACTGCTCCGCAGCTTGCATTGATTTTCTACAGAGTGTGCCAGACATCGTGTTATTTAATGAAATGTCAGTGGGGTATGGTGACATGAATGTTTGTGGTGGTAGCTTTTTTGAAAGTGACTTGAGGACATTACATCATCATCATTAGGTACATAAGGTGTCCATTGAATCATTACACATAGTCATTACCAAACCATCCGCTTTGAATGTTTATCCATTTTGATAGTACCTCCATTTTTGGAAGGGATAAAATTTAATTCAAGGCCTAGTCATCTCAATAGAAAGAATCTTATTTGAATCAAA
The DNA here is from genome assembly GCA_037957365.1 of Torreya grandis. Lineage (NCBI taxonomy): Eukaryota > Viridiplantae > Streptophyta > Pinopsida > Cupressales > Taxaceae > Torreya > Torreya grandis. The sequence continues at coordinate 359,397 of JARHVA010008825.1, read as the reverse complement.
AGCTGTTAATTAACTAATTATGGATAAATAGATTCTATTTTGTGTACCTTTAGTATGCCCTTCCTGCCATCTATCCTACACATCAAATCACATGGATAGTTATAGATAAGAAAAGAATATTTTGTTCATTTTAAGGAAGCTAGGCACAGGGAATGATTAGACATCCATAATTTATTTTTATTTATTGCATTATTGTTTTGGTCTTTTTCCCTTGTCCAGCCAATAAGACTAGTTTTCTAGACAAGGCTTATTTTACCAGTACTTGGCTTGCCAACAAGCTGGTTTTCAAACCAAGACTGCCAACAATGCCTGAGGGTTTTCATTGTTGGTTTTTTTTTAACTTTTTTAGAGATCAGGTGTTGCTAGAAGAAACAAAGCCTTCCAGATTAGTGGTTATTTCTTTTGAAGAAATAAGCTCTTCTAGAACAACCACTTGATCCTTTATTTCATGGATAAATTCTTCTCTATTGACAAGTTTTTGATAAAGTTTAAACCTGTGTCCATTTACAATCATGGCCCTTCTACTGTCATCAATAGGAATCAGCTTAACAGATCCAATGTTAAAGATCTCCTCAATTTGATAGGGTCCCAACCATCTACTTAATAGTTTCCCTTTGAATTGTTGAAACTTGGAATCAAATAAAAGTGCCCAATCTCCTTTATGAAATCCCCAGTTTTTTATTTGAGAATCATGCCAAATCCTTCTTTGTTTTTGAACCATTTCTATTCTTTGCAATGCTTCCATCCTCATCTCTTCTAGTTGATTGAGTTGTAACAGTCTTTCTTTCTACGTTTATTCTAACTCAATTCCTACTTCTAGAGCAGTCTTTAGAGTTTTTAATTCAAATTCTACAAAAAAGAGGGATTTCTTGACATAAACCGGTTCATATGGTGAAAATCTAGTTGTTGTTTTCCAAGTGGTGTTGTAAGCCCAAACAATTTTTGGTACTTTATCTGCCCAAATTTTTTTACTGGAATCAACAATTTTGGTCAAGATGGTTTCCAATTCCCTATTGGTGACTTCAACTTGTCCATTAGCCTATGGATGATATGGGGATGTCTTCCTGTGCTGAGTTTTATATACTTACATGAAATGTTTTATCATATTGTACATAAACTAAGGTCCCTAATCTGAAACTATTTCTCTTAGAGCACCAAACCATTGCATGATCTTAAAGTACAAGAAATCATCTACTATTTCCTCTCTTTCATGGGTTAGGACTTCCAATTTTGCCCATTTAGTTACATAATTAGTACATACCAGTAGATACTCTTTTCCTCTAGATGGCAGATCCATGGGGCCTATGAAATCGATCCCCCATTTCTCAAATGGTTCTAAAACCAGTTACGGATGAAGTGGCATTTCCATTGAAAGGGTTGGTTGTCCAATTCTTTGGCATGCATCACAGTGTTTCACATATTTCTTCACCTGCTAGTGGAGTTGAGGCCAATAATATCTTTCCCCTAGAATTTTATGTATTGTTTGATGAACTGAGTAGTGGCCTCCTCCTAGTTCATCATGACATGCTCTCATGATATCATAAGCTTCTATATTTATCACACACCTACAGAACACATGATCAGGACTAGGTTTAAACAAAATTCCATTAATCCATTTAAAATAACTTTCTCTAATTAATCATTTTCTTTCTTTCTTTGAAAAATGTATAGGAAACTTCCATGTGGCCAGATAATTGGCTATATCAGCAAACCATGGAGATTTTGCTGAAACAAAAAATAACTATTTGTCTGGAAAGTCATCTTCTACTGGTTCTTCTTCACCTGTAGTGTTCATCCTAGATAAGAAATTTGCAACCACATTAAATCTACCTAGTTTATCAATAATGGCAATATCAAATTCTTTTAAAAGCAGCAACCATCTAATAATTCTTCCTCCTACAATTGGTTTATTTGTAAGATATCGTATGGTTGAATGGTCTGTGTAGACAAATACCTTAAAGCACATTATATAATGTCTAAATTTGTTTATTGCATGGACTATAGCTAGGAATTCTTTCTTAGTCGTGGTGTAATTTCTTTCTACAGGTGTCATGTTTTTGCTAATATAGTAAATGGCGTACATGTGGTCATCTTCATCTTTCTATCCAAGAACAGCTCCTATTGTTGTGTTGGAAGCATCTGTATAGATGTGGAATGGTTGAGTCCAATTTGGTCACCTCAACACTGGTGTAGTGATGAGTTTGGCTTTAATAGCCTTAAAGACTTATTGACATCTATCATCCCATTCAAATTTACTCTCTTTTGTAAGCAAGGCAAACATGGGGGTAGCTATTTGACTGAAGTTATCTATGAAATGCCTGTAATAACCAACATGTCCCAAAAAGCTTTTAATTTTAGTTTGGTTTTGTGGAAAGGGCAAGTTGGAGATATTCTCAATTTTCTTTGGGCCTACTTGAATGCCTTTTACAGAGATATGGTGTCCCAACACTATCCCTTCATTCATCATTAATAGACATTTTTCATGACTCAGAGATAACTGATGTTCCTCACATCTGATTAGTACCTTTTCTAGACTGGTAAGAGCTTCTTCGTATGTTTCACCATGAACAATGAAATCATCCATATATACCTCAACACAATCATGTGTAAGGTTAGAGAATATTGCTAGAACTACTCTTTGGAAAGTAGTTGGGGCATTATAGAGTCCAAATGGAAGTACTTAGTAAGCAAAAGTTCCCCAGGGGCATGTAAATGTAGTTTTATCATGGTCTTCAACTGCTACTATTATCTGATTGTATCCACTAAACCCATCTGGGAAGGAAAAGTATTTTTTTCCTAATAGATTATCAAGTACTTGATCAATGAAGGGTAAATGGAAATAGTCCTTCAATGTAGCTTTGTTTAGTTCCTTGTAATCTACACATACCCTTCACTTCCCATTTTTCTTTGGTACTTTAACCAGAGGTGAAACCCACTGACTGTTTGAGATGGGGTAGATGAATCCAACCTCTAACAGTTTTTGGATCTTTGTTTTAACTATCTCACTTAATGTTGGGTTTATCCTCCTTTGCAGTTGCCGTACTGGTTTGACAAATTCTATAAAAATGTGATGAGTGTAGATACTAGGATGAATCCCTTTCATGTCAGCATAATCCCAAGAAAAAGCTTTGGTATGTCTTTCTAGTACTTCAAAAAGTTATTCTTCTTCCTCATTTGTCAACCAGCTATTGATATTTAGAATCTTCCCAGGTAGTATCATGATTTGTTTAGTGTCTGGTTGACTACATTTGATTTATTTGAATTCACTCATTAATGAGTACAGAGGAAATGAATGAGGAAGTAATTTATGGAACATATCAATGTTATCAACAAATTCTTCTCTAGGAGGGATTATTCATGCTAAAGAATAATGGAACATGTCTAAGAAGTGTGTTTGGTGTTGTTTAGCTAGTTCTTTCACACTTTCCTAAACCATTCTATGGTCATAAAATGAGGAGGTATCAGTAGAATGTGAAGTGGAAGCTCCATGGTATTTAGCAGAATTTATACTACAAACATTCTTAGATGTGGCCCTAGTAGAGTCCATACATTTTGGCCTGGTAAAGTTCATAGATTTTGGCCTAGTAGAGTCCATAGATTCTGACCTGGCAGAGTCTATAGATTCTAGCCTGGTAGAGTCCATAGTTTCTAGCCTGGCAGAGTCCATAGTTTCTAGCCTAGCAGAGTCCATAGATTCTAAATATATGGTTTCGTTTAGTTCTTCCAAATACTTTTTCATAGTGATCATGGATAAAGATGACACATTGTTTAGTGTGTTATCTAATTCATCCACCCACAATTCTTGTATATGATTAACTGATGGTTTTACAGGAGGATAAAAAGAGATACACTTAGACTTTAAACTATTGGAGATGGGCATATCTCCTAATCTACAATCTATGAAAGCTGCCACAGTAGCTAACCATGGTCTACCTAAGATGATGGGATATCCCAAGTTTTTTATTTTAGGTTGTAGTACCATGAAATCTACTAGATATTTCCAAGATTCTATTAACACTTCCCCATTTTCTACTATCCCTTTGGGTTTGGTTACTGATTGATCTACCATTTTTAAAATGGTAGTTGTGGGTTGCATTCTAATTAGAGACAATATCTGAAGGGTATCAATTGTCATGACGTTAATTACTGCTCCTAAATCCTCCAAGATGTTGGGAATTTCTTTCCCTCCAATTACGACTATAATGATTGGGCTTCCTGGATCTGCATACTTTAGAACTAACAGTTTCCCTACCAATAGGTCAGTGACCTTGCCATCTACATGGATGGTTTTTGGATACTTAGCTTTCCTTCCAGGTGTTTTAATACAGAGATTCTTAATGATCTAGTTCAGTTCAGGTATATCCATAATAGCTTGTAATAGGGGTAGTTCAATTTTGATCTTCTACAATTCATGGACCAAGTTTGAGTCTGATTGAATATTGATTTCTTTTAACCTTTCAGGAAAAGGAACTACTGGTATAGTAGTGTTTTTTTTTCCTTTCTTCAGGACTCATCTTGATTTTAGTTTTTTGATTACTTGGCTAAGATAACTTTATTTTTTCATTGTCATCAGGTATCTCAAAAATGATGACTAGAGGTTTTTATATGGTTTTGCCCAACCTTAAGTGTATATAAAAACACTCAATAGCTCCAATAGTTATTGTTTCCTCTTGTTCATTGACATAAATAGGTGTTGGTTGTTTGTTTTTTAGATTTGTTATTGGCTAAGTAAGCATTAGAGGTTGGTTTACTAGCCCTTGTTGTTGAATGACTGGAGGTGGCATAATGGTTTGTTGTTGGGGTGGTTTCCTTGGTTGAGCAAATTGTTGTTGTGGACCCCACTGTGGGTTCCATTGTTGATTTCATGGCTGATATTGTTGTGGCATCCACCGCCGTTGTGGTGTTCATTGTTGTTGTGATGGTGGCATCATCTAAGGAGATCTTGATGTCCACTCTTGTCCCCCACATGGGTTTTAGATTGGTGGAATTTGAGGTTGATTCCAAAAGGGTGGAAGGACTGGAACATTCCATGGTGCCATCCATGGGTTAACTTGATTTCTTGCATTGAATTGTCCTTGTGCCTAGTTTTATGGGACAAAGTTTTGTCTCTGTATATAATTTATTTCTTCAATAGATTGGCTCTATTTTTTCATGTAATTCTTCAAAGCAAGCAATAATGAACAATTTTTAGTATCATGATCTGTGTTATCACAGATCCCACATGATGAAACATTGGTTTTGTCTAAGGGACAATCTCTAAGTGCATGTTTTTGTCTACACTTAGGATAGTAAATTGATAATGGTTCTGTTGCATTAGCCCTAGCTTGAAGGCCATCTAAAGTACTATTTAATGTTACTAGAATATCCATCTTTAGATTTTCAAATTCTTCCATTAGTTTTCCAACTTCATTAGATTTCCCAGCTCACCCTCTCCTAATTCCAAGTTTTGTTTGACAATAGTTGGTACACAACTCAAAAATTTGATCAAAAGCTAGTTTATTTATGTCTCCTCCTCCTAGCAGGTTTAAAGCATCCCTAGTGTCTTCATCCAATCCCTTTAAAAAGACCAATTTCTAGACATCTTCAGTGAGTGGATAACTACTTTTATGAGTGAATATGAACCTGTCCAAATAATCTTCTAAAGATTCATCTTCATTCTGTTTAATTTTTAAGAAGTCTTCCTTTCTCTCTCGAACCCTACAGTAATCTTGGTATTTGTTTAAGAATTCTATTTCCATGTCATCCCATGTTCTGATGGAATTACCAGGTAATCCCATAAACCATCTCATGGCTGAATCTTTAAGTGTAGATGGAAATAGTTTTAATTTCTGGCTATTTGTGGTATAGTCATAGGTTTGACACAGCACTTTAAACTCAAACAAAAACTAATCAAGATCTTCAGTAGATCTCCCCCAGAAATTTGGCAAATTTGCAAGTGAAATATTTTTCATGGGGGTCTGATCAATAAGATCTGTAACAATAGGAAAAGAGAAAGTCCTTCCCTATGTCAGTTGTGGATTTGGTAGATTTTGTTGAAGAGCCATATTCTCTTCTTTAGATGAAGTTTCAAAACCAAGCTTATCTTCCCACTGGATGTTTGTAGTATTGATTGTGGATTGTTCAAGGTTTTCAAAATCTTCTTCAGCTATGGATCTTTGAAATGCTTCAACTAAATCTTTGGTAATTCCTAAGTGATGTCTTCTTATGAGAGATTGATCTTCAGGAATTTATCCAATTGGGCTTGCTTGTGGCAGTATCCTAGTTTCTATCCTTATTTCTAGAGATCCTTATAGATGAGTTTCCCTTATGTCTTCTAATTTACTACATGAATATGTTGAAGAAGTCTCAACCTATGCATTTGGTGTAGGTTTTGGAATGAATCATCCTTTAGAATCTCTGGGACAGTTCATCAACTCAAATATTTTTGGAATTTTTTTAGATTTTCTATTTTATTTTTTTACTCTAGACCAATAAAGGTTACCTTACTAACACTGTGATCCCTTGTAACGGTGCCAAAAATGATGAGCTATCATTATAACTCTCATTTAATCAATGCTCAGATTGATGTCTTATCAACCAGGGCTGGTGTCTGAAGCTATTTGAAGTAAGGCTTAGGATAATAGATCTAGATGTATACTATGTGGGGGTGTTGTGCTAGTTCTAATCTATCCTTATCTATAAATTTTCCTAAAACTAATGAATTTACTCTTGCTATAAAAGAAATACACACTTGCTGGAAAAGAAATACACACTTGCTGAAAAAGAAATACACACTTGCTGGAAAAGAAATGCTTTGAATAAAGGAATACTTTATGCTTTCTAAATCTAATTGTATTAAAGAAATTCAATTCTTACCAAAATACTTAATCTTAAATTTAAGAATTAACATAAGATTACCTACATACCTATAGAAATTCTTGAGTCTAAGCAGAGTCGGCCCTTATTCCTTTCAGATTCAAGAACAGAACTTAATCAACCTTAATAATAATTCATACAAACAATTACAACTAGACTGTATTTTATAACACATCTTTTTAAAAACTGTCTTCTGTATTCTCTATTATCTATTATTTCTTGAATGTAACGTGTTATTCATTATATGTCGATACAACTAACTTAGAATAGATATGTAGTAAAATAGGGATTCCTAGTTAATCCGATCATCTGCATATAGAAGATTGGATTTCCTATAAATCCAATTATACAAGAAAATAAGAGTATCAATTTATAATAGAACTAGAATCTAGATGTCTTAAAATATTATGAACAAATCCTTCAAAGTAGCAAATAGTCGATCTTCATGGCAAACACTAGCTAGAATAATTCTTCTCCTTTTATTTAGTTGCCAGCTGGATCATTCAACTCCTTGTTTCCATTGTGTCCTTAGAGTTGACCCTTCATAGTAGGAAGAAGTGACATGTACAATTCATAGATTCTAGCCTATCAAGTCCATAGATTTCAGCTTGTGGAGTCCATAGATTTGAGCTTACGGAGTCCATAGATTTGAGCCTGTGGAGTCCGTAGTTTTGAAGCCTACGGAGTCCGTAGTTTTGAAGCATGCAGAGTCTATAGCTTTGTCAAATGGAAATCAGAATCGAACTTCCTTTATATGCTATTGGAATCACCTATCTTTGAGCATTCCTTTTAATCAGAAAATCACTAAAACATGAAATTGTGTTAGATTTTAATGTCAAAGTGAAGGTTTAGTCTTTGGTTAATCATAAACAAAACAAATACCTATTTTCCATATAATAGTTACTTGACAACCTATGATTTTCATAAGATATTATCCTATTTGAGATTATTAAAAAGAGTTCTTGTGTCAGAATGAGCTATATTTTGAGCTCATCAATAAACCTCTTTTATTTTTTTTAAGACTCCAAGGATGTGATACACATGTACTTTGATGTTAATTTCAATTATACAAACTACCATAAAAGCCTTATTTTACATGATTTTTGGATTTTTATAGGTGTTATGAGAAGGGGAGAGATTCCCAATAATTGGATGAGGTAATTTAGGATTTTTCATAACTATTAAATCCCAAAAAAAATCATATTATATTCTATAGGTGTTAAAAATAGGCCCATTTTCTAAGGTAGTCTCAAATAGGCTCAAAATGAGACTAGGTAACAAGGTGATTTCTTAGTTTGCATACTTTCGAAGTGTATCGAGACATAAAAATTGACATGGAGATTTTTAATATCCTAATAAAATTTAATCACAAACCTTTTTTTAATTTAACACTTATGGAAGAATTCTAGAGCAAGAAAATAGGGTCCTAGGCAAGGAGGCCTAGTTAAGGCCTAATTCAAGAGAGATAAAAGCAGAAAAAATTGTGTTCCATTAAGAATAAAGAAATAAAATTTGACATGGATATTTAAGTAAATAATTTTTCATATAATATTCCCTTATTTTTTCATTAACATCCATACATTGTCCTACATAATGAGGTTTAAAGGTTTTTAGGGCTACAAGGAAAAAAGGCCTAATAAGGGCTTGAAGAGCAAAATGAGTTCTTGGGAGTTGTTCTAGGAACCAAATGGTTTTTTTAAAGATTTATAACATATTTTAAGACCATTTATGGAGATAGGATGACTTTAAGAAGATAAACTTGAGTTTTGGGCCATTGGACCAAGCTAGGCATGGGAAATAAAGAGTTTCAAGACACCTATGCATATAAATGATGGAATGTCAGATAAAAGGAGTTTATTAAGGACTTTAATATGTCCAATTATATTTATAATATTATTTAATATAAAATTCATGATTATAAAGTCCATTTGTAGCTCCTTTCATGCAAAGAAGGGTAGTTTTCAAGAAGCTAGTCAAGGTGTCAACCCAAGTTGTAACCCCTACACCACATGGCTGGTCAAAGAATCTGTAATAATGATACATATGGCCTTGTAGGTATATTTTTACATCTCATAACTTCCTTTATTTTTTTAACTCATGAAAACACTTGTCAAATGTCTTTTATTATGCCCCTCTCTCTCTCTTCACACTTCTTTATATAAGCAGCCACTTTTAACTTTGTAATAGAATTGGAATTAAGTATGGAAAAGCCCTGCTAGTTTGAGAACTATCTTTTCATTTGAATAAAATATTCCAATCTATTTTTGAGTTCTTAACTTCTTCTCTAAGTGTGTGAACTAGTGCATAGTTAAATGGCAAGGGATAATCATTTATCCTTGTGTTCACCTTACTCTTTCATGTTTTGTGCAAGTATTCTACTCTATAATAGGTCACAAAAAGTATAGTTAATTTTATTATATGTCTCTAAGTGTAAGTAAGATTATTAGTGTCTATAATCAAACCTCTTGTTCATCCACCTTGAGAAGTGCATTACATTTAACCTGCATGTTTGAAATACTTATGTTATAAAAACCTTTGATTTTGAATTCAATTTTGTGAATCATATTTCATAGTGCATGTTCATATTAGTCACATGGATATTAAATTGGTGCATCACCTCATTATATTATATTTATTTCATGTTCTCTCTATCCCTTTTCACCCCAAATAATCTAGTAGTATAGGTGATGAGCTTTAATAGACATATGAAGGGAACTAGCCATTCAATATAGAGTTTTACCCTTACCATAAACAAAACATAGGTCTATGGGTAATACCATATTCCATTAAATTTAGAGTAGGCTTGAACTACCTCTCCAAGGGTGAAAAATTGAGTGACAACAATTTTGGCATGCCTATCGGGATAATTGTCTAAAACACTTTTTGTTAAGGTGAATGTTAGTTATGATAAGATGATTGCATAAGTGTTTTTTAATCAACATTATATGACTCCATTGAAGGTATAATATCTAGTTGTATACCAATTTATTATTTCTCATTATTTTATTCTTCATGGTCTTTACTATGTCAGCTTCTAGTAGAAGTAACCATCCTACAAATTCACTCCCTCATCCTAAACCTCCTCTTGAAGATTAATATGTTTAACCTATCTTGACACTTGAAGAGCCTAAAGAATAATAATACTTTGAAAGTCAATAAGAGAAATAGAGTGAATAATAATTTGAAGGAAACATGGCTAGGAAACATGCTTTCCTAACTTATAATACTAAAAATCCTATAAACCTTACTTCCTATTATTATATCCCTCCTAATGCCACTAAGAGTATTCCTTATTTAAATGAGGAAGTTCCTATCACTCCAAGTGAGAATATTAGAGGAATTTCTAACTTTTGCAATTTCCATATTATCACTGAGATCATCATATCAATTAGATTGCTTATAATGTCTCAATAAAAATCCTTGATTGGTATACAACCTTTCCAAGAGGATGTATCACCACTTGGGATGAATTTGGAAAGTTGTTGACTCAAATATTTGAAGATAATAATGATCATACATCACTGATTCATCAGCTAAATGTTATCCAAAGAGGGCCCAAGGAATCCATGCATAACTTTAATAAAAGGTTCTAAAATACATGGAATAGGTTGCCACCTCTCATGAGACCCCCTAGAATTTTTGTTTTCCCAACCTATCTTAGAGACATTGGGACTGATATAACAATCATGTCACAATCAATGGGAGGATACACCTTGTCTAATTCCTATAATGTGGCTATTAGAGTTGAGAATAGTTTGATTCAAGCTAGTGATCTCCTCCAAATTTCGTAGTGCCTAACATGCCTACTAATCTTCCAAGTCTTTTTCCATTTCCAAATCCAAGCAATAATTTTAAATCTGATCTAAAGAAATTATATGATACCATTGATTAGTAAGCAAATTTTAAGGCTTTAGAAGCTCAAATTAGATAACCAAATAAACAATTTGGAGCTCACCAAAACCCCTACTATTACCCTCCACAATAAAATATATTTCCACCTCATCATAATGGTCAAGGGTGGGGATAACATCAACATAAATTTCAATAGGCCACCTAATGTCTATGATCTAAATTTTGCTCCCACCATAAGAGCCATGGTTTCAGTCCATAACAACCTAGTTTAATGAGAATAATGGTCAAATTATTGGGGGAAGACTCAAGGATAGTACATGAATGCTATTAAGGATGAATTCAAAGCTTTAGCTTCTTAAGGAGTTCCTACTCCTCACTTTACATTAGAAGATGAGAGCTTTATGTAAACATAATCTAATGGAGATCGTACTAGTCAAGGAGTGAGCTTAGAAAACTTCCAAATAGAGGATAGATTTGTCCTAAATCAAATCACCTCAATTATAGCTAAAAAAGGTCAAATATAAGAGCTTTATAATATGTTAAAGATGTGGGTACAACTCTAAACAATCCTCCTTCAAGGCAATAAGGTGTGAATACAAATGGGCAGCCTCTACAAGTCCTACAACTCTTCAAAATTAGAACTTGGGAAAGGTAAGCAAGCCTTCATTGCCTCAAGTCTAAGGTACTTCATCTCCTTCTAGGATGAAATCAAAGGATAATATTTCTTATTTGAATATCCTTGACTCTTTGAATAAAACAAAGACAAACATATCTCTTTAGGAAGTACTACACATGCCCAGTCAAAAAGAGTTACTCCAAGAGTAGTCATTCCAACTCCATATCAGTCCCAAACTAGTCAATCATGGTGGTCTATCAATCACAAATTCACCTACTTATATTGTTGAATCTTACACCAATTCTAAAAATCCCCCACCTTTCTATATTACCCTCAATTTGAGAGATAATCTAGTGCATAATTGCATTGTAGATAGCAGAGCAAGTACTTTAGTCATGCCCAAACTACTTGTAGACAAATTGGGATTAAAATATAATCCATATATCAAAGGAGTGTTATATAATTATGGGACACATATAAGTGAATAGGGATCATTAAATATTTAAAATTCTTCTTACATGATTGGCCAAGTTTTTCAATTCTACAAGATATAGTGGTGGTAGATTTTCTTACACATTGTTCCATTTGCCTATGAAGAGACTTCACCACTAAGATAAGAGGATATGTTTCTACTGATTTGTCTTTCTTAGATTTTACAATAATATATGGATTTAAGATGAAAATAAGAACATAGCCATTAGTCAAGTTCCACATTAAAACATATGTGGAATTTAGTTATAATTTGAATTATACTATCCATGAGAAAGAGGATCATTTCATTGTTATTCCCTTAACCTATAGTGCATCTATGGATATGTGTATTCAACCTATGGATTACACTTATTCATATTAGCTTGTCACATTTCTTGATATTATTAGTATAGTCAGTCTATAAAATAACCATGGATAAGTAGATTATATATAGGGGGTAGTGGTTAGTCTTTTAGGATGATATTTATGAATTATATTCTTATTGAATTATTGTGGAGGTTGCCCATTAAACTGGCTCATTCATAATATTTAAGTATTCTGCTCTTTTGCCAATATTATTCTAGATCTTCTTTATCTTACTCTTAATTATGCCATGTATAATTCTAATATTGTGAATCATCTAATTAATTTACTTATAAGTGGTATTAGAGCATCGATTTGATAAAGTTTCTACAATGTATTTTTTTTGGATCTAGCATCCTTAGCAATTAAATGCCAAAAAAACATAACTTGTGATCTAGAAGGAATTGATTTTTTTCATTATCATAGTTTTGTTTGTGAGGTTTTCTTACAAAAAAAGAAAAAACATTACTTTTGGGTTAAAAAATAAAGAAGTCTAGAAAGTTATTTACCTTTCAAAAATTATCAATCATTGGATTCATCTTTGTGAGATGATCATAACATTATATTCTATTGGTACTCTTTTTTGGGTCAAAATTTTTCACCCTTGTGCATAATAATAGTTGTTGGATTTTTCTTGATGATATTATTATAATGTTATATTCCATTGGTACATTTTTTTGTGTTTTAAACTCTTCTAGGGTTTTTTTATGGTTTGTCTAAGCACTCATGGATGTAAGAAAGGTAAATAAGCTCCAAAAAATCCTCACAAGGATGACATGGAATTTGAAACTTATGATCCATCAATTTTTGAGGTAGTATAGCAAATTAATTCAAATTTGTAGGTCATGGTGAAAAAATATGATTTTGATAAATTTAAAGGGGAAATTACAATTTTTATAGGGGACTTGGATAGTGTGAAGGATCAATTATAACAAATATCTAGGTAATTGGCCAACTTGTCAGCTCATCCACTACAAGATAATCCTCCACCACTTCAATTTGGTTCTCTTATTCCACACAATACTAATAGCAATTTAGGACCAAATATGATGTTACCAAAATTGAACTTGCACAAGTTTAATGGTAATGATCCACTCACTTGACTCACTCAACTAAAAATTTATTTGATCTACATCAAACTCCATATTCACAAAAAGTGGTTATAGCATCTCTCTATCTAGAAATAAGCATTTCATTTGGTATCATTGGTTTTATTCTCAAAATAAAAAAAGGGTGTCCTATTTTCATGGTTGGTATTTTCTAAGGAGTTTTAGCACCACTATCACAATAATGTCTCTGAAAATTTATTTAGTCAGCTAGCCAAGTTGCACTAAACTAAGACTATTAAGGACTACATTCCTCAATTTTATAATCTCTCCTTATGTGTGGTAGACATCACTAAGGAAAATTTGATTGATCTATTTTTGGGTGGCCTCAAATATAACATCCAATTAGTGGTTTTCATGTTTCATCCTAGTATTGTATTTGATTCCATACCAAAGTCACGCATGGTTGAGGAAAAAGAGATAATCAGTTGAAGACCTTTCAGCAATGTTCTTGAATGCACCTTTATAGCACCATTAACCTAAAAAATTAACACCTCAACAAGTGTAATAAAAGCATGCAAAAGGTTCATGTTTTGGATGTGATATCAAATGGATCAAAGGGCATCAATGTGCCAAAAAGAATTTATTTTACATTGATGATGCCAATGATGAGGAAGAATATGAGGAGGCTTTAGTGGAAGGGTTAAAATATCTTAAGGATTCATTTAAATATTCTTAACTTATTATTTATTGTCATGTACTTTTAGGCACTAGTACTCCTCAAACTCTTAAGGTGGTGGGGTTATTGAAGAAACAAAAGGTGACTATGTTAATTAACTATGGGAGTACACTTAACTTCATCAATAGTAAGTTGCTTTCTCATTTGAATTATTTCATTTACCTATATCTATACTTTTATTTCATGATTTCAAGTGGAGGTACATTCAATTATTTTGGAAAATGTCATAGTATTAAGCTTGTTATGGGAGACTATTTGTTAGGTTCTCGTATGTTTGTTATTCCCATGGAAGGAGCTAACATTATTTTAGGAATGCAATGGCTCACCACTTTGGGCATTATTGAGATTAATTTTTAAGAATTATTCATTAGGTTCCATTCAAATGGAAGGACTTTTGAACTATATGGATTATGGCCTAATCTCTACAACTAGTTAGTTCCCACCATATGATGAAGATTCTCAAAAAAAGTGCAGAAGGTTTTGTGACATGCTTATTTTCCATGGAGGTTTAATAACCAAGAAATATAGACATCATGATTTGAAAAAGGTATTGGATGACTATTCTATTATTTGTGGTGATATGCCAAAATGACTTCCTCCAAGTCATACACATGATCATGCCATTAGACTCATTCTAGGAAGTAAACCACCCAATATCAAACCCTACAAGTATCCCTATGCCCAAAATAGTGAAATTAAAAATATGGAACAATAGATACTGGAGGCAAGAATCATTCAACATAGTTAAAGTGAATATTCTTCCCTAGTGGTCATGGTGTAGAAGACGGATGACAGTTGGAGGATGTGCCTAGACTATAAAGAACTCAATAAATACACCATCAAAGATGATTTTCATAATTTAATAATTGATGATTTGATAGATGAATTTCATAGTTTTATCAATTTTATGATGTTATATCTTCACTCTGGATATCATCATATTTGCATCCACAATGAGGGCATACCTAAAATAGCTTTCAAAACTCATGAAGGTGATTATGAGTTATATGTCATGCCTTTTAGCCTCATAAATGCACCACATACAAATCATAGTTTGATGAATCTATTTTTAGTCCATTTTTAAGAAAGTTTATATTAGTGTTTTTTATGATATCCTCATATACAACAAAAATTGGGAAGACCATTTGAATCATGTGAAATAGGTGCTTTCAGTTCTGGAAGAACATCAGCTTTATGTCCTCCACATGTGCTTTTGGTGTCCAAGAGGTGGAGTACTTAGGTCATATTGTTTCACATGAAGGAGTGAAATTTTATCCCAATAAAAACTAAATAATGATGGAGTGGTAAGTTTCCAAGACCCTCAAAAACCTCTATACATTTATAGGACTAGTTAGTTACTATCACAGATTTGTAAAAAAATATGGTAGCATTATAGCCCCAATCACCTCTTTGATAAAGAAAGACTCTTTCAAATGGAATAATTCATCTACCAAGGCATTTGAATAGTTTAAAATGGTTATGTCATAACTCTAGTTTTGTCTACTCCTAATTTTTCAAAAACTTTTATTGTGAAGTATGACGCATCAGGATATGGCATGGGGGTTATACTCATGCAAGAAGGTAAACCACTGACATTTTAAAGTTGAAAATTTAAGGTCAAAATAAGATCAAACCAATATAATGAGAAAGAGATGATGGATATTCTACATGCTGTGAAGCAATGGAAACTGTATCTAATGGATCATCACTTTCAGGTAAAGACTAATCAAGATAGCCTCAAATATTTTTTGGAACAATGCTTTTCATATGAAGAACAACAAAAATGGATGACTAAAATGTTAGGCTATGATTTTGAAATAGTGTATAAGCAAGCAAAATAGTATGTGGTGGTAGATTCCCTCTCTCAGTGGGATGAATCAGTTGAGGCATTGTTATGCACCATGACCATGTGGCAAGCAAATTATCTAGAGGAAGCATGATCAAAATGGGAGAATGATAGTACTACCAAGGATTTGATTCATAATCTTTATCAGGGTTATAATTAATATTAAAAAATTACATCAAAGGAGAACATATTATGGTATAGAGATATATTATTCCTTTATAAGCATGCTCTCCTCAAACATAAAATTCTTTAGGCACTTCATGCCTGTGTACTTGGAAGACACTCAAGATTTTTGAAAACATATCATAAAATCAAGAAAGATTTCTTTTGGGAAGGACTCAATAGGGATGTTCAAAATATGTGGTTGAATGCATGTTCCAACAAAATAAAGGTGATAGCTAGCATTGGGAAGAGTTTTTCATGGATTTCATTATAGGGTTACCAAGGTTCTAAGGTTAAAAATGTTATCATGGTATTTTTGGATTGACTCACCAAGTATGCTCATTTTTTCTCCTTCTCATAGCCATTTGTTTCTAGGATAGTATCTTCTACTTTTATCAATATAATTCAAAAATTGCATGTCACTCCAAAGATCATTCTAATTGATCAAGATGCCATATTTACTAGTAATTTTTGGACTAAATTATTTAAATGTTTAGGTACCTAGTTGGCTCATAGCTCATCATATATCTCTCAATCTGATGGAAAAACATAGGTGGTCAATAAATGTCTCAAAGAGTATCTTCATTATTTTATTTTTGATAAATAGGATAAATGGGTTCATTGGCTACCACTTAATGAATGGTGGTATAACACTTCTTTTCACACTTATTCCAAGATGTCTCCCTTTGTGTAATTGTATGGGTATCACCCCCCATCCATCACTTTAGTTTTGAAAATAAATCCTAAGGTTTGAGCTGTTGAGTAACACATTCACCATCAAGAGGAGGTTTTAGTCAATTTGTGAGAGAATTTAGTAATGGCATAAAATCAAATGAAGTAGCAAGCAGATCAACATCATAGTGAGTGGCATTTTGAAATAGGTGATTAGATATTTGTGAGTTTCCATCCATATAGGAATATGTTTTTAAATCAATAGAGAAAGGATAAAAAACTATCACCTAAATATTATATCCCTTACCAGATCTTGCAAAAAATTGGTACTGTGGCTTAAAAGTTAGAATTATCCCTAACCACTCACATACATCTAGTACTCCATGTATCTTGCCTAAATAAATTAATTGGACATAAATTTTACACTTAGACTAAGCTACCTAAATTAGATGAAGAGGGAAAAATCATTCTAGAGCTTGAGGATATCCTTCACATGTGCACTAAGCAACTATATACTAGAGTCATTAAGCAATATTTGATCAAATGGAAGAACCTACATTCTAAAGATACAACATGGGAGGATGAAGCATTTCTACATAAACATCCTAGTTTGATTCAAAATTGAGGAAAATGCTATTTTGAAGGGGAAGGGCATGATATTATATTAACCTATAATGCATCTAGGGATATGTGTATCTAACTTATGGCTTACACATCATCATATTAGCTTGTTACATTTATTGATGTTCTTAGTATGGTCAGCCTACGGAATAACCATGGCTAAGTAGAGTATATATAGAAGGTAGTGGTTAGTCTTTTAGTATGATATTTGTGAATTTTGTTTTTATTGTATTATTTTTTATGTTTCCAAATTAAAGTAGCTCGATAATAATATTCGATTATTCTACTCTTTCACTAATTATTGTTATGAATCTCCTTATTCTACTCTTAATTCTACCATATATAATTCTACTATTGTGAATCATCTATGTAATTTCCTTATAGTCATTGATGATAGAGAATCTTCCAAGATTAATTGTATTTTTGATCTCTTCCAATATAAGTATGGTGTTGAGACCTATGATTATGATACCTATGATTTCATTGAAGAGACAAGCCTTGCCACATACATCATTCATGATGAGGGTGATGAACATTATAAGGTCAGTCTTGATGGTCCTCCTCAAAAATATGTATAATTTAACTATCTTATTCACATATATGATGATGATGATTTTTAAAGTGTGATAGAGCATGATAAAGAATATGATACATTTTTACCCACTCAAGATGAAAGAGCTCATGAGTGTGGCAGTCATGAAGAAGAAGATGATCTATGGCAGTAGTTTCATTTCATAGTACAAGAGTTTGAACAAGTGAGTAAGCCAATTCTCCTTCCTAAAAAACATGAGATTGATAATAAGGCCATTGGTAGACCTATTGAGCATTATAAAGAGCGTTAAGTCATTATCAAGTAGGATAAAGTCTTTGAAGAGTGTAATCAGACCAAGGTAAAAGTTTGTGTGGTTGATGAATAGCCTAAGCCTCAATCTAACATTGAGTTACTTACAAATATGATTGACCAGTAAGAAAGCAAGCATGAAGGCTCTAGACATCAAGAACATCATGGTCTAGATGAAGTTGAAGTTGAGAAAGTTCCCATAACTCCCAAGAAGTAGATTGACAAGCTTCAAATGATCATGAAGGAGATCAAGCAAGTTTCACTATCAATTAGACCTAAAATAAATCTATAAGGACTATTAAATGGAGCTTCAAATGATTCCCTTGTAGCTAGTAGAGGTCCCATGAATGGTAAGTCCTTTCATCATCTTCATAAGAAATTTTTTTTTAAGCATCCATCATATGGTGACTTATTCTCATAAAACAATTATGACTCAAGAAACATCCTTTTTTATATTATTTGAAATAATAGGAAGTGTTTCATCACCTCAAACATGTTTTGATGTCTGTACATATTAGGTTAGGTGTGTTGTTTAAGTCTTTTGTGTTTTTTTTTTTTCTTGAATTCTTTGACTATAGTGTGTTTGTTTCTTGTTGTATGTTTGGTGTAAGTTTGAAATCTTTAGAGGGCATATCAATTTTATATTTTAATATAAGTGTGACTCGATTTCCCAATGGATAGATAAGGCTACTAGTATATTAGTATTATAAGCATGCTACCCCTATGACTCACCAAGAATGTTGACCAAATTTTGACCTCATGTCAAAACTGGTCCACCCTTATAGCTTAAAACTTCATAGAGGTGTTTAATTATTTTTATGGTCTTAAAAGGTGTTAAATAGTTTCATATGGTCATGTTTTCCCTTATCTAGCATTATCCAAGTTTTGGTCTTATGTTTACTTATTTAGTCTTATGGGTCAACTACAAGGTCTTGAAATAGTCAAACATGGTCAAAATTTTAGTTTAGTCTAGGGTCATTGTAAAAGGGTATTTGGATGTCACTAATAGCACAATATCATGCTCTAACTTTTTATTTGACTCTCATATGTAAAAATCACATTTTGGCCACTTTTTGGCCCATGTGAAAAATTTGGATGTACAATCCCAAGGACAAAAATTTTCAAGAAGATTTAAAATGACCCTAATGTCAGATATTGTTTAGATAATGTTCATGGGTAGTTAGAGTCTAAAAAAAATATGCAGTTCAATGCCTATATTTATCAAAAGGACACTTTACAAGCACTTTTACAGCCTTTCAAGATTAGTTTTTAGTTGTAAATAGTTTATAAGTGTCCTTTGGGATCCCTCAGATCATTTTCCAACTTTTTAATAATTTTTAGGTCAAACTAACACTCAAACTCCTTTTCTCCTCTATCACTACCTTTATAAGCTTAGGAAGGCAAATTTGAATTAAATGGTCTACCAAGGAGAGAGAGTTAGGAGATGAAACTTTGGACATTGTTATGGGTCCTAGTAAAATTGAAATCATTGGCATTATTTTTTATATTAATGGCCTATTCTTTATGAACAATCGCTAAGATTGATAGGAGGTCATTATGGCCTATTCATCTAAGAGGGGTTTGTTCTTTCATCTATTTCTCCACTTTAGAATTCGATGGATAATAATGGTTTTGAGAAATGATTATATAAGTAAATTATATCTTTTTCATGGTGGTTTCATTATTCAAATCAGAACTATGGAGTGCTTTAAATTGAATGTAAAGTGTCTTGGTGTACAAGGTCTTCCAATTAACCCTACTGAAAGTTTCTATTGTTTCTTCATGGTGGTCACTCTCAGAAGTTTCCAATGCTTCACTGCTAATGGATGATCCCTTAGTTTCATGTATTTCATGTTCTTTTATCTAAGATGTGTCTTTTTTCCATAATCTTCAAGTGTGTTTGCTCTCTAGAGACATGGACTGTGTTGAATAATCTATTGCATGTTTGATTGCCAATTTGGCTCAAGTACTAGTAATACATCAAGGTAAAAAGTTATAATATGATATTTTACTATTGGAAGTATATAAAGGTGAAGATGAAACTCTAAATACAATATTCCAACAAAATTCATAGGTGTTTCCTTCATATTCAGTTATATAAACTATAGGAGTAGTTTGAGGTTCTCATATCCATGAGAGGATTTTGATACATATCTTAATACCTTCAAATAATCTTGATTGCCTCACTACCATCGTCAAAGTGATACAAAATGACTAGAATTCTCTAAGACTACACACAAACTTCATAAGATACTTGACTATACCTATAGGTCTGTATAGAATATAGGGTGAGTTGAAGTTGATTAAATGTATTGATACTTATCTTAAGCTTTGTGATACATTGATTAGTAATAAAAAAAATTGTAGTTGTTTGATAAGTGTGAAAATCTCATAACTCTATAAGTGGCTCTTTGTACCCTGTCAGGATCCTACTGCCCACTAAGGGTACACTTGATTACCTTTGTATTAGCAACTAAACACGGAATTTAACCAGAATGAATAAGTAACTAGAAATATGAAACAACACAGGATATGAGAGACAATACCCAATTGTATTAATACTCATTCAGAAGAAAATACAATAAATAAGATGCCACACTTCTCCTCACACCTCTAGAGCTCCCACACTTCTAGGGTTCACTAGTAATTCTTCTCCAATAGTTCACTCTCTCATTTATGGTCACAATAATCAACTCACATACAGAGTTGTTGTTCACCTCCACCAGTCAGTAACAATGCTGCCAGTACACCAAGTACACAACCATACTCCAAGTAGATCTTCCCTTCTCTTGCTACCACCTGCAAATCAATAGACCTTACTTACCATGTAGATGTCTCTACACCCTGAAGAACCCTTGTCCTTACCTCACCAAGTCCTCATGATTCTTCAACTAGTACTCCAGTGGATCTCCTAGTATAACTTGCACAACCTACAACTCTCCCTAATCATACACACTCAACACCCCTTTGGAACTAGGAGGAGCTACTCTTGCTCTCTCTACAAGCACACTGGCTTTCTAGCACACTTTTACAATACAGCCCATGAGTATATTAAATAGATCTCATGCATACAATAATTAGACTTTCTTAATTACAATAATTAGACTCACAACTCAAGACCAAAAATAGTCTTTACATGCAAACTGCCTATCCAAAAATAGACCAGTCCGGAACCCACATGCAAACTGCATGCACACATGGGTTGCCGACACCAGCTCCTCCCTGACTAATGTCAACCGACTAATAACTGATGTCGATTGCTTCTGAAATGTAATATGACCAATGTCAATTGATCAGACTGACATCAGTTTCCCTACAACTTGTTCTACAACTCAGCAACCTCAGCAACCTCCTTCCCTATTTGCATCAGTGAAGCTTTTAGCTACACAACCTAACAATCTCTCACTTGGAGATAAATAGCTGCACTGTACCTGTACCTATACACCATCTAATTTGTTTCTTGGCTTGTATCCCTCTTCAAGCTCAATATTGAAGACCAACCACCACACAATCTGTGGTGCACCTCCTGTCATCCAAGTAACCTACCACATCTGAACCTACAACTCCATGTAGTGAATACCTTGACCCTGCATAACAAGTTAACATGTTGTTATTCCCTCTCAGATACCTAAGAATCCACTGAACTACCCTCCAGTGATCCTTGCATGAATTGGCTATGAACTCTCTGACAACTCCCACTTCTTGGGAAAACTCAGGTCTAAACTCGAGCTCATGTGATTTCGAACACTGTTCTAAGCTCAGCTTGAACTGTCCAGCCCTTGGTGTGCTTACTAGTTATGCATCCTACATATTAAACCCTACCAACACCTTCTTCACATCAACTCCCACTGGAGACAAAATCAACCTGTGATCCTCCATGTCTCTTATGCCAAAGAATTTCGCTGCTCCCAAATTCTTCATGACATACCTCTGAACTAACTTTACCTTTAGATCAGAAACTCCCTACATTTGTGACCCTGCAAAAAGAAACCACACCACATACAATAACAGGATAATTTTGTGACCATTATCCAACCTGGTAAATAAAACACAATGGTTACATTAACCTTGACCAAATCCATGCTTAGTCATACCCCTGTCAAACCTGTACCACTATCTTGCAGCTTTCTCAAGACCATATACCCTGGCCTTATGTCTCATGTGTCCATCCACTCTCTTCTTTAACTTGGGAATCCATTCATCTATCAGTGATTTCATCCTAGCTGGAAACCCTACCAAATCTCCCACTTGGTTCTCTTTTGAAGAATTCATGCCATGCTCCCACTGTTTCCTAGATTCTACCTGTATTGCCTCTTCACGTCTTCCTGGTTCTTGAACATCAGTAAGCAACAAGTAAGAAGGTGAACAATGAATATGAGGTCCACTTACCCTTTCAGTCCTCCATATGGGCATTTGAGACTCCTTGATAGCTTGTTGTCCGCCTAACATCCATTCCAGTGACCGATCTCGGCCATCTCCCAATCTGCACCCAACTGACGTCAGTTCCCTGTGACTGACCCTGACTACCATCGTCAGTTTATTCTGACCGACATCGGTCTACACCTACTCGACACCATCAACTCTACTAGTCTACACATGACCAACATTGGTACCTATCTGTTTGATGTCAGTTTCTTCTGACTGATGCCGGTAACTGTATTCTCTTGTGAGTGATGACTTTTTACCCGCGAGCTCACCTTGGATCAAAACCCTGTTCAAATTAACATAGCCTTGCTAAGAATAATCCAACCTTCTCCACTGATCTCTATCCATCATCTCCTCCATGAACACCAAGGCTTTCCAGTTCTTAAGTTTATCAAAAACATCTATCTTCCGCTTAAGAACATGCATTCCCTTCTTACATATGTAACTAAGCCTACAAAGCCACATCTCTCCAACAGAAGGTGAATCAGTAATATAAGTAGATAGAAAAAGGATACCTACTTTTTTACCATCATCTAATTCAAGTGCATCCATTGTGAGAGTTACTGTGCATCTCTCATCACCCAACTTTCCTAAAGAAATTAGACTCATCTCCAAGACTAGAACCTGCATGACCTTCTTCAACACCTGTGTGTTATCCGTCTACAATTTTAGCTTCACTTCCCCTTTGCCATCAATCTGACAAGGCTCACCAACCCCTAAATAAATCTCTCTAAAGTCTCCCTAGATGTACCCATGAAAATATGCTCTATTTTGGGTTGCATGGAAAGAGGCAACAGAATCTATAGACCAAGATTCTACTTTATCCAGAGTAACCTATGCAACAACACCTACAACATCTGCTTCTACACGTTGATCTTCTACCAACCAACAATCTTCCTTTACCTGCTCTTTCTTTCCATCAATCAGACCATTCATGCTATTCAGTTTCTCCATTTGTAGATTACTTTATTCTACCATTGCTATACTCCCACTCAATCAAAAACCCCTGTGAGTACCCTGTAATCAACACACACACTAACCAGATCTAAAACAACCTGTTATTAACCCAACCAAAAGCTCTGATACCAACTTTCAGGATCCTACTACCCACTAAGGGCACACTTGATTACCTTTGTATTAGCAACTAAACATGGAATTTAACTAGAATGAATAAGTAACTAGAAATATGAAACAACACAGGATATGAGAGACAATACCCAATTGTATTAATACTCATTCAGAAGAAAATACAATAAAGAAGATGCCACACTTCTTCTCCTCACACTTCTAGAGCTCCCACACTTCTAGGGTTCACCAGTAATTCTCCTCCAATAGTTCACTCTCTCAATTACGGTCACAACAATCAACTCACATACAGAGTTGTTTACCTCCACCAGTCAGTAACAATGCTACCAATACACCAAGTACACAACCATACTCCAAGTAGATCTTCCCTTCTCTTACTACCACCTGCAAATCAATAGACCTTACTTACCATGTAGATGTCTCTACACCCTGAAGAACCCTTGTCCTTGCCTCACCAAGTCCTCATGATTCTTCAACCAGTACCCTGGTGGATCTCCTAGTAGAACTTGCATAACCTACAACTCTCTCTGATCATACACACTCAGCACCCCTTTGGAACTAGGAGGAGCTACTCTTGCTCTCTCTACAAGCACACTGGCTTTCTAGCACACTTTTACAATATAGCCCATGAGTCTATTATATATATATCTCATGCCTACAATAATTAGACTTTCTTAATTACAATAATTAGACTCACAACTCAAGACCAAAAATAGTCTTTACATGTAAACTGCCTGTCCAAAAATAGACCAGTCTGGAACCTACATGCACACACAGGTTGCCAACGTCAGCTCCTCCCAGACTGATGTCATTCGACTAATAACTGATGTTAGTTGCTTTTACACTATAATATGACCAATGTCATTTGATCAGACCGACGTCACTTTCCCTATAACTTGTTCTGCAACTCAGCAACCTCTGCAACCTCAGCAACCTCCTTCCCTATTTGCATCAGTAAAGCTTTTAGCTCCACAACCTAACAATCTCCCACTTGGAGATAAATAGTTGCACTATACCTGTACCTGTACACCATCTAATTTGTTTCCTGGCTTGTATCCCTCTTCATGCTCAATCTTAAAGACCAACCACCACACAACATGTGGTGCACCTCCTGTCATCCAAGTAACCTACCACATCCGAACCTACAACTCCATGTACTGAAGACCTTGACCTTACATAACAAGTTAACCTACTGCTAGTCCCTCTCAGATACCTGAGAATCCACTGAACTACCCTCTAGTGATTCTTCCATGAATTGGCTATGAACTCTCTGACAACTCCCACTGCTTGGGAAAACTTAGGTGTAAACTCGACCTCATGTGATTTCAAACACTATTCTAAGCTTAGCTTGAACTGTCCAGCCCTTGGTGTACTTACTGGTTCTACATCTTGCATATTGAACCCCACCAACACCTTCTTCACATCAGCTCCCATTGGAGACAAAATCAACCTGTGATCTTCCATGTCTCTTATGCCAAAGAATTTTGCTGCTCCCAAATTCTTCATGACATACCTCTGAACTAACTTTACCTTTAGATCGGAAACTCCCTACATGTGTGACCTTGCAACAAGAAACCACACCACATACAGTAACAGGATAATGTTGTGACTATTATCCAACTTGGTAAAGAAAACACAACAGTTACATTGACCTTGACCAAAGCCATGCTTAGTCATACCCCTGTCAAACCTGTACCACTATCCTGCAGCTTTCTCAAGACTATATACCCTGGCCTTCTATCTCACGTGTCCATCCACTCTCTTATTTAACTTGGGAATCCATTCATCTGTCAGTGATTTCATCTCGGCTAGCAACTCTACCAAATCTCCCACTTGGTTCTCTTCTAAAGAATTCATGCCATGCTCCCACTGTTTCTTGGATTCTACTTGTATTGCCTCTTCATGTCTTCCTGGTTCTTAAACATCAGTAAACAACAAGTAAGAAGGTGAACAATGAATATGAGGTCCACTTACCCTTTCAGTCCTCCATATGGGCATTTGAGACTCCTTGACAACTTGTTGCTCACCCAACATCTGTTCTAGTGACCGATCTCGACCATCTCCCAATCTGCACCCGATCGACATCGATTTCCTATGACTGACCCTGACTATTGACATCAGTTTATTCTGACCAACATCAGTCTATACCTACCCAACACCACTGACTCTACTGGTTTACACATGATCAACATTGGTACCTATCTATTAAACATTAGTTTCTTTTGACCGATGGTGGTAATTGTGTTCTCCTTTGAGTGATGAATTTTTACCTGTGAGCTCACCTTAGATCAAAACCCTATTTAAATTAACACAGCCCTGCTCAAAATAATCTATCCTTCTCCAATGATCTCTGTCTGTCATCTCCTTCATGAACACCAAGGCTTTCCAATTCTTGAGTTTATCAAAAACATCTATCTTCTGCTTAAGAACATGCATTCCCTTCTTACATATGTAACTAAGCCTACAAAGCCACATCTCTCCAACAGAAGGTGAATCAGTAATATAAGTAAATAGATAAAGGATACCTACTTTCTTACCACCATCTAATTCAAGTGCATCTATTGTGAGAGTTACTGTGCATCTCTCATCACCCAACTTTCCTAAAGAAATTAGACTCATCTCCAAGACTGGAACCTGCATGACCTTCTTCAACACCTGTGTGTTACCCATCTACAATTTCAGCTTCACTTCCCCTTTGCCATCAATCTGACAAGGCTCACCAACCCCTAAATAAATCTCTCCAAAGTCTCCCTAGACATACCCATGAAAATATGCTCTATTTTGGGTTGCATGGAAAGAGGCAACAGAATCTATAGACCAAGATTCTACTTTATCCAGAGCAACCTGTGCAACAACACTTACAACATTTGCTTCTACACGCTGATCTTCTACCGACTAACAATCTTCCTTTACCTACTCTTTCTTTCCATCAATCAGACCATTCATGCTATTCAGTTTCTCCATTTTTAGCTTACTTTCTTCTACCATTGCTATACTCCCACTCAATCAGAAACCCCTGTGAGTACCCTATAATCAACACAGACTAACCAGATCTGAAACAACCTATTAGTAACCCAACCAAAAGCTTCGATACCAACTGTCAAGATCCTACTGCCCACTAAGGGCACACTTGATTACCTTTGTATTAGCAACTAAACACGTAATTTAACTAGAATGAATAAGTAACTAGAAATATGAAACAACACAAGATATGAGAGACAATACCCAATTGTATTAATACTCATTCAAAATAAAATACAATAAAGAAGATTCCACACTTCTTCTCCTCACACCTATAGAGCTCCCACACTTCTAGGGTTCACTAGTAATTCTCCTCCAACAGTTCACTCTCTCAATTATGGTCACAACAATTAACTCACATATAGAGTTGTTTTTCACCTCCACCAGTCAATAACAATGCTGCCAGTACACCAAGTACACAACCATAATCCAAGTAGATCTTCCCTTCTCTTGCTGCCACCTGTAAATCAATAGACCTTACTTACCATGTAGATGTCTCTACACCCTGAAGAACCCTTGTCCTTGCCTCACCAAGTCCTCATGATTATTCAACTAGTACCCCGATGGATCTCCTAGTAGAACTTGCACAACCTGCAACTCTCCCTGATCATACACACTCAGCACCCCTTTGGAATTATGAGAAGCTACTCTTGCTCTCTCTACAAGCACACTAGTTTTCTAGCACACTTTTACAACACAGCCCATGAGTCTATTATATAGATCTCATGCATACAATAATTAGACTTTCTTAATTACAATAATTAGACTCACAACTCAAGACCAAAAATAGTCTTTACATGCAAACTACCTGTCTAAAAATAGACCAATCTGGAACCCGCATGCAAACTGCATGCACACACAGGTTGCCGATGTCGGCTCCTCCCTGACCGATGTCAGTTGACTAATAACCGACGTCAGTTGCTTCTGCATTATAATATGACCGATGTTGGTTGATCAAACTGATGTCAGTTTCCCTGCAACTTGTTCTGCAACTCAGCAACCTCAGCAACCTCCTTCCCTGTTTGCATCAGTGAAGCTTTTAGCTCCACAACCTAACATACCTCTCAAGCAAGCAAATGAGACCTACATGCCTAAAGCCTATATGTCCTCATTTTAGACTATGATCAACATCCAACCCACATAAGGGAGTCTCAAACATGGAAAATTGACTATGTTATGAGATGAGATAACTCATAGATGATATCAAAATACACCTAGTCATTTTTACAATCAAGATAACAAATAAACTAAGTACATAATTAAATAAGAAGTTATAGGACCTGTACAAAATAGAAATGGTCAAGGGTTTGAAATTACCAAGAAAACTATGGACTCTACCTTATATTTGGATAAACTCTTTAGGTATGTATCCTTCAAGCATCATTCTTAGTGATAAGAGTAAGTTCAAGACTTTATGCATAGTCAATAACTTAGAGGTAAGCTATAGGCCTATTTGAGGAATCAACCAAGTTTCAAACCTAAGGAAAGGGGTAGATTATGTTGAAAAATTATCTAAGTCTTACTTGATATCCTTAACCAAGTTAAAATATCAAGATAAGATCATTGGTGTGAGGGTGAGGTTGGTAAGCATAAGAAGACAGTCAACCATCCTAAGTGAGTACTTACAGGTTGTTAGTGTCATAAAATGATAGCAAACCTAAAGAAAGAGATAGAGATGTTTGAGAAAGCCCCTAATCCTAACTGAAGACTTCAAATAAGTCCATGAATTATTGAATAATATCATTGAGTTACGAGTGAGGTCTAAAACATAGAAGATAGTCAAAATACTCTCAGAGTCACCTACAGGTTACATAAGGTATGTCGGTCTTCAAGCTTGAAATAAGACACAGAATGGTGAAAATACACTAAGATAAATCTCATTTAACACAAAAGGTCGTAATGTCATTTTGACACTAATAAAACATGAATAAGTTTGAGAGAATTGAGGTTTAACCTCCATACACAGTCAAGAGGTAAGCTACAAGTATGGTTGTTCTTTAATAGTTTTGCTTGATTGAATAAAAGTGAGGTTTTTAGAAGGGTATAAAAAGATTAAGGTTTTTTGTTGAATGTTATTATAAGTGTTTTCTACACTTATTTTTATACCTCAGGATACAGAGGTGAAAAGGTCAAAACTCTATGGAAACCCTAATTCTTATGCATAGTCATCACCTCTCGCTAGTCATGAGAAAGTTTAATGCTTTAAGAGCTCTATAAACATAGTTACACCTTTTGATTTGGTAAATAAGGTGGTCATGAGTAGGCCAAGTCATACATGGTCATTTTAAAGACATAATAATAGTATACATACCCATTATTTTGTCTCAGACTTTGCCTACTCTATTGACAAGGGGTAGTCTTGAGACTAAGGGGTCTATTTGAGCTCAAAAGCATAAAAAAAGTATTTCAAACCCCATGTAATTCCATATAGGAAATAAATAGGCATGTAAAAGGTATTAAGACACTCTCAGGTCACATAAAAAACTTAGTCTTCATCAAAACACCCTTAAGGGCTAGCAAGAAGGTGACATGTCTTAAACCCTAAGTACCTTGATTAGTACACCAAATGCATACAATGGGATAATATTCACTAAAAAAAAATTAGAATCATGGAAAATATTTTTTTATAGGTTTTTAAACTCTTCCTAGTACTGAGATGGAGTTTGGAGGCCCAAAACTCAAATTTGAACTCTCTCAAGTTTAAGAGACCTATGACTACCACCCAAGGAGCAACTTCAGACACTCACACTACCCCTCACAATTTTCATGGGAGGATGATCCATTTGGGATATTTGATTAGGTTATTCAAGAAGGTTTTCTAAGTTGAAGGATTTCAATTGGTGGTTTGTTCTTTATTAACAATCGTTAAGACCTCAAACATGACTTAAACCCCCCTAAAACCCTGATAGTGACTAATCAAAGAAAATAGACCTCAAAATAATTTCTAATGCCATATTTCTCTCCTAAAACCTTTTGGATATTTTTTAGGACTCTAAGAGGTTCTACACATGTACTTTGATGCTGATGTCACTTGTACAAACAACCATAAATGCCTTATTTTATGTTATTTTTGGTGTTTTATAGGTGTTTTGAGAAGGGGAGAGATTATAAATCATTATATGAGGTATTTTAAGATGAATAATAACTATTAAATCCCAAAATAAATCATAGTATACTCTAGAGGTTGTCAAACTAGGCCTGCTTTCTAAGGCATTCACAAATAGGCTCAAAATGAGACTAGATAACAAGGTGATTTCTTGGTTTGCATACTTCTACATGGACTCAGGACCTAAAAATTTACATGGAGGTTATTCACATCCTATTATAATTTAATAACATGATTTTTTTGTTATTTCACATGTGTATCAAAAGACTGGATCAATAAAATAGGATCTTAAGCAAGGAGGCCTAATTCAAGAGAGAGAAAAAACATATTAAAAAGGGGGTTTTGATTTAGAATGAGGACAAAGATTTAGGGAAATAATTTTTCTTATAATATTCCATTAGTTTTTCATTACCCTTTGTACATTTTCCTACATAATGAGGTTTACTGGTTTTTAGGGTTATAAGGAAAATAGGCCTAGTGAGGGCTTGATGACAAAATTAAGTTCTTGGGAGTTGTTATACGAACAAAAATGGTTTTTTTCAGGCCTGATAACATATTTTAATACATTCATGGATATAATATTACTTTAATAATATGAACTTGAGTTTTGGGTGACTTGGACCAAGATAGGCATGGGAAATGAAGAGTTTCAAGACAACTATGCACATGAATGATGGAATGTTAGGTCAAAGGAGTTTTTTAAGGCATAACATATGTCAAATGAGTTTTATAAGATAATTTCATGATTAATTAATGATTTTAAAGTCTATTTTTTCACTCCTTTAATGTAGAGAAGGGCAATTTTCAAGAAGTTAATCAAGGTGGTGTTCACCAAATTTGACCCAATAGGTCAAATTTGGACCCTTCTAAGTACAAAATTTATATTTATATGTTTATAAGGGTATAATATTTTTATATGGTGTTTTATATTCTATTTTATATAATTTAATGTCATTTCAGTCTTGGTCATGATATAATTAGTTTATGTCATTTTGAGTCACTGAGTAGCCATTTAGGGGTCATATATGCAAGTGGAACTATTCTCAAGGTGTCCAAGTGTATTATAATTCAAATAAGTTATATTCCCTATCAAAAAAATTATTTCCATCTGAATCTTATAGGTTATTTAATTAAAAATCAAGAAACCAACTAAAAAAGAAGTAGTTTGGCACTTGTACGGCCCATAAGGGAATGTGACACTTGGGATAAGGTCATGTAATGTCTATTCACATTCCTAAAATTAATATCAGTGCTTTAAAAAAATTTCAAGTTCTAAAAATGGTCCAAAACCATTCTACTTCTTCTTCACCCTTCTAGACACACAGAAACAGTCAACAAGTTTATGCTTAATATAGCCAATTAAATAACTTCCAGGTCAAACACCTTTGAGAGGTGAAATTAAACTTATATATATTAATTTATATAAAAATTTTCAAATATTTTTCAACCATGCTTTATGAATCATCTCTAACAAGTTGACTATGTTTTTTTGCTCACTATTTCCTACACACTATAGGTTTTGCTCTAATTTTGATAAGTTCATATAATCCAATTGGTGATGTTGATTCTATATTATGTTGTATCTCTCCTAAAATTATCTATATTCTTGGTTTAGTGTTTCAATATTTTTTAATGACTGAATCATCTTAGGTTTTTGGATTGGTCTCATTTCAAGATAGCAGTCATGTTTCCACCATTTTCAAGATCTTCATGCTTTAGTAGTGATTCTATGGAATGAGATGGGTTCATTCCCATGTTTCCAATTCCATATTAATCCTCTCACCTTTAAATTTCATTCTCCAAATAAATATTCCATAGACTTGTAATCACAAGTGAGATGCAAATAGTTTGCTCCATGACTATCATGCACAATCAAAAAAGTGGACTATTCTATGATCTTTAGAACATCCATAGAGTGGTAGAGAGTTTTATAATTTTTATATATCTCATTAATACATATACAAGTAAATAATCTTCCCCAAATTTCATAAGGAAGAAAGAACTATTGCAATCATGTGCAACATTTACACATAGTCACCATAGATATGCACCTATAGGTGCCTACAGAAGGGTTCAACATTGAAAATGAGGTGTGAAAACTTGTCATAGACTTTGAAAAATCTTGATTCTTAATTTTAACATCATGATAGGATACCAAAATATTATTAAGGTAGACTCCTTGATTACATGGATCATTCCATCCTTACTGTATGCTTACAACTCAAAATGCACCTATAGGTGCTCTCAGGGAGGAAGTCATGTTGAAAAGGAAGTATTGACACTTGTTTCAAATCCTTTAAAGTGTTAAGAGTTAATTTAGAGTTATTTATATAATCCTAGAATCCACTAAAATCCAAATGCAATGCACATTTTCCACACTCATCCTCACTACCTGTATGTGAATGTCCACCTATAGGTGGCACCACATAGCTATGAAGGTATATTTATGGAGAAATTAGAGCATGGTGAAACCTTCCTTGGAGTCCTAGTATGTGGTTTTGATCATGATATACCTAATTTAAGTTTCAAGCTTTCAAATGGAAGTGTAAATCACCTTCTAACATGAGATGACTGAGTTTAGGGACATTTTCCCTAAAAGATGAAAATAGAGGTCTAGGCCATTTTGCCAAAGTCATATAACAAGTTCAATAAGACTATTGGTACATCTAAGTGACAATGTCTTGTATTATCCACATATGATTCCAACTTGAAAAAATAATTAAGTGATTTGGTCATCTAGTTTTCTTGCTAGAGAAGCTCAAAGTTGCACTTTTATGCACTAAACTTAGTCAGTATCATCTATAGGTTTTTGACCCCAAAAAGACCTCTTCACCCAAGGTTGAAAAACTAGACCATACCACCATGATTTAATAGTTCCACATATTGTAATGGAATTTATGGTCTAAATTATCATCAAAAGAAGATGATATATTGTTTTTTGGTTCCAATACTCACCTATAGGTTTCCTTTTGCCTAAGAGGCTGACCTATAGCTGGCTATTAGCTTCTACACGATCCAGAACAAGGACTTAAGTAGGTACACATTTACATTGGTCTATCGAAGATGAATCCAATTTTTTTAAGAGATTAAAAGGTGATTTTAAACTTATTCCAATAATAATCTTCATCTATAGGACCCTACACAGCCAAATGTAGATGACTGTGAGAGGTAGTGAACAAAAACGGTAATGTTCTTAGTGTTGGTATATCCCAAACATGAATTAATAAGTCAAAATAATTGATATATGATCTTGGAAGGTTTTAATAGGTCCCATTCACAATTTTCAATTCTAATCCATGAAATACCGCCTATAGGTACAGTGCCTTAGAGTAGAACATAGTCAACAAATGCACTCAAACATGATCAATCAAGGTGTGGAAGGGATATGTAATATGTTAGAATGATGAAAAATATTATAAAATATTCAACATGATGTTTACACTCCAAAAAATATATTACCAATGGAAATATTATAGAAAAGAGACTCTAGGGTGCAACATGCAGCTCACATAAGCAAACCCTACACACAAGTTGCCTTTTCACACTTTGTCTTGGGTTTTACAAAAGTTAGAGGGTCAAATGATATGACAAAAGGCTGAATTTTTGTGTATAAGGTCTTTTAAAATTTTAAAATCCCCTCCAACATTCACTTGGTTTTATGAAATAGTGGAAGTTCCCTTTGTTTTGTCTCAGACAGAGGACACCCCTTAACTGCAAACAAGCAAGTTTTGAAGGAGGGTGAAAAGGGTGGACCAAGAGATAAAGGAACATTTCAAAAAGGTGTATAAATCTAAATCACACCTAGGAAATCATGAATACCCTTTCATAGAGGTAAGAATCACAATAGGGTGGTCTAGACCCTCAATGTTACATTCAGGTCTGTTAGGTAGGGTTTAGGCCTAAAATCAAAATGAGAGGTCAATTTCAATTCTAAATATAGGAGAGAATACCAATTTACTATAACAAGTTTTTAAGGTCACTTTATATGTGACCTATTGGATCAACATACCCCCCCACTTTCTTTCTTTTGAAAATGGGGGACCCTTATGAATGTTTAAAAACATCTGAACCTTGAAAGCTTGCTTGAAGAGGTTATCTTTTTTAGAATTTGAAGATCATCCACTTCAAAGGGATATGATTTATACATGATTAATGATAATAATTATGTTTTTGGACTAACTTTTCTAATGGTTTTTCTTTAAATATTGAATTACAGGTTACATAAAGAAGGCTAGGTTTCCCTTATAAAAAACCTTAACTTTGAATTCAAAAGTTGGAGGGAAGACTTATTCAAGTTTCCCAAACAACTCAACTTATGAAAAGTTTATAATTATCTATACTTAGTTAGGTTTTCATTAGTTCATTACTTAGTTGGGTTTTCTTTGCTCAACCCATTACTTATTCAAGTATCTTAACCCCTCTTACTTTAGGTTCTTTGTCATAAGTTGATTGCCTCTATAAGTTTGAATTCTTGGCCTTAAGAAAGCCCATTAGCTTATTACTTATTTAAACTTCATACATCTTTATAGATATAATGTCTCTCACTATCTCATAGATCTAATCAGTCAGTGTGAATCAAATGCAAGCAAATAGGCTAACCTAAACACTAAAGTACCCTTTGAAATATTGATTTTAAGATACTTTCTTGAAGTGACCCTTTGAAGTTTCTTGAAGTATCCCTTCAAAAAATTTGTCTCAATCCACTTTGGAAAAAATTACCCTTTAAAGAAATTATTTTAGGCACTATTTCTTGTAGACATGTCCCTAAAACAAATCAACCCTTCAGTTTTTTTGAAACCTACCCTTCAAAATAATTGGTTAAGACACTTTCTTGAGAAAGTGACCCTTTAAAATATTTAAGGGCAACTACGTGAAGTCTTTCTATGTTCCTTGTTTTATACCTAACCCTAATATTTACTCTTTGTAGGGACCAATCATTGATGAGTACACAGATCATAATTAATAGCCCATGCTTTCTCATAGATCCAATCTAACAGTGTAAAATCACCAAAGACTTTTCAACGTAATATAACCTTGAGGCCTAGCAAAGGGACATATTTCTTGACCCTTAAAAGAACCCCTTGTGTTTTTTAACACAAATAGACTTAGGAAACATACTTTTAACCTAAGTTATATCAATTCTTGGATCTCATTAAGTCATGTACATCTTCATAGATCTGATGGTCTACGCTTCATCAAAAGATTTGATCCAATGGTGAAAAATGGCCAGAGTCTTTCAACCTAATCAAAGTTTAAGAAAATAATCAAAAAGGACTTAAATGATCTCATATCCTGAAGGCTTGGTCATATGGCCCAAAGATCATGCTTTCAACTTAAATAACAATGTGGTTTTTAATATAACATAAGGCTTAAGATTAAGCCCTCTAAGTATATTAAATGAGCTTAAATTTGATAGCCTCATGCCCATCATTTGACATTCATGATAACATTTTTGACGTTCATGAGGACATCAAGTTTAAAATAGTCTAATATTTTATCCTAGTGAAAGGATGTATTTCTTGACCCTTTAAAAGGCCCCTTTGCTTTTTTAACATCAAAACTCAGTAAAAGAATTTTAACCTAAGTTTTTATCAAAGCTTGAGACTTATTTTCTGTGTTTCTTTATAGATCTGATGGTCCATGCTTCATCATAGGATATGATCCAACTGTTTGAAATGGATGAATACTTCTTAATAAGGATAAAGCATAACAAAGTTGACCAATCAGAAAAGACTTCACAAATTGAGATCAATAGATCACACTTGCTTGTAGATCCAATCCAATGATGCAAAATGAAGCAAACTTTAAAATACTAATAGCTAGCTTCTAAAAGGATGTTCACAAGAGTAATATGAGAAAATTTATAAATTCACCAACTTTTATTTTAAATTTATGAAAACCCCTAGTTTGTTAACATAAATCCCTAATTCTTTCCCAATTGAATCATAATTACATTCAAAAGAGCTAAAAATCAACTTGAGAAGAGGTAAAAACTCTCAACAAGATCACGTAATCTAAGGGAAATTAACCAGTTAGATAACATGGATATACAAGACAATAATAGCAAGATGAGATATAGGTTTAATTGTCAACTAAAAATGAAAGAAGACATTATAAAGACACTAATTTGGATGTGGGAGCCTTGAATAATGGTATGAAGAACTAGTCAGAAATATTCTTTGCAATCAAACTTCTACAACCCTTATCCCCAAATGAGCAAGGAATTTATGTATTTCAATGGAGAAATGAATATTTAATGGCAATCTAGTTGTTTGTACTGCTCCTCATAGCTACCAAACCAAAGGTACTCCATTGTATTGATATCCTAGCTGCCATGTTCATTGATTGTAGAGTAGATAAAGACTGGATAATAAACGAGGGTACATCAAATAGGGTTTCTTATATATCTCTATTAGATTTTGAAGGCTACTAGAATATTCCTAGGACTCACATAGACCTCCCTTAAATCAAGGAATGGACCACTAAGAATGACTTAGATAATATCTTAAGACCATGGCTAGATGAGGAACTCATGTAATGAGAAACCATGATGGTAAAATACTAATTTTAGAATTTAGGGAAGGGATTAGAATCATCATGAATTGATTGAATAGGGATTTTGGATCAGCAATCACATCCTATGTTAACCCCAGGTGGGTCTCCTATGTCTATTTCATGATAGAAGAGAAGCTGACTCCACTTATTGGAGAAATGATAAGTATACATCTAGGGAGACAGTTTAATGGAATTAAAAGGAAGACAAGCTAGGTGTTCACAATGATGTCTTACTTGTTGGATGCCTTCATGGCCTCAACCTACTTCCATGCCATCAGTAATTGGTCCCCTCATAGTAAGATTACCATTTCTCACCATTACTCCAAATTATACATATTCAATTATAGAGACCACACGCAATTCATTTTTGATTACATATATCCCACTCTAGTTGGGATAATCACTATAAGTCTAATTCTTAGGTTTTACCTCCTCATTAGAATATTTTTAGATCCCATTGGTGGCACATGGCTCTATCCTAATTATATAGTCATTAGAATTGAAGGTTGCTAGACTTAGCCTTATAGGTTACTAGTGCATGTCCCAATCAAGCTACCCAAACAAGAGATGGCTCATCAACTCCATGGTATAGACCATATATATAGAGAGAAGAATAAAGGCATCCTACATATCTTCCCACATCTAATTAGGAAGATAATGACTCATGGATGGAAGCAATTAGAGATCTTATCAAGGAATAAAGAGACATTCTACTTCCAATTAGATGACCTCAAGACATGGGATCCAAAGGGCAATGTTTTATCCCATATATAATCCAAACAAATACATAAGGTACCTTATGAACATCAATTGGATCCATATGACCACTTATACATAAAGGCAACCAACTTTGAGGAAGTGTTGGCTAGGTTTAAGGGGCATGGATTCAAATTAGAACACATATTGTGGAGGGAATAAAAAACATCAAGAGAAAGATGGAAAATGAATCCCCTATAATACCACTTCTTACCTTCTACTTTGGGTCCACCAAAAATGCCTCAAGGTCCACCTCAACAATAGCAACAACCTCAGCAGTAAGTGTCCAAAATTAAAGGATCTAGTGGATAAAAGATGGAACATAGGACAGGAGAGGGATACTCTACCTCAAATACCCCCTTTCCTTATATAATACCTTGATATGGTTGCCTTGGAACCTTATGAAATATTGGAAGAGTTATTTAAGGAACTTGTAGATACATATAATTTAAACAAGCAAGGAGATGAAGATGAAGGAGCCATAGCTAAGGTGGCACTAATTGAAAGTCCCCATGTAGGGGAAGATATAGAAAAAGGTAAATGATTTGTCATATATTTGGTCCCTATGACCAAAATAAAGAGGGAGATAGATATGGATTTGGTGCCTAGAGCTTCCAAGAAACCCAAGTGGATTCACCCAACAAGTGGGGTAAACTTTTTTAGTGATGAATTTCCCATATATACACTTATCATCCTTGACTAGTTCATCTGGTTCATTTATGGAAAGTTCTAAAAGATACCCTCTCAGACACATTCATAGGCTTTGAATAGCACTACCAATGTTGAAGTCAATGATGAATTATATCCCTAGATCTTACAATTCATGAAGGATAAAGAAGAGAGAATAATTATTGAAGCTACTAAGTAGAGTAGCAAGAAAATAGAAGAATCAAGGAAATCAAGTGGGGTTAGTCTTAAAACACTAGAGGCTTCAAATATTTCATAAGAAGAGGCCAAGGTATAATTTAACCCTAATAAAACTACACTAGAGATGGTTACTACTAAGAAATTAACTATTGGAACTGAAGAAATCACTCTCTAAAGAATGGAACCATTTGTAGGACTCACTCAAATCTAAGGCCAAGCAGTAGGGGAGAACCCCATTCATTAAGAAGATATTACAATTCTAGTGGAATCCTAGTCGGCAATAGCTATGGTGGGAATTTAGGGAATGAAGAAAAGAATCTTGAACTTGGAGAAAGAGAAGAAAGATTTGGAAGCACAAGTCTCGTTATCAATTTTAGAGGACATGTTGAAGATGTTAAATAAGTACCTCCTAGATGCCTTTGAGTGATTAAAGGCCATCAAACTTAGGCTCAATACCTTGTAAATTCAAGCTAAGAAGGAAAAAAACATTGATACAACAATAGCAAGAAACCAAAAACTAGGTGATAGAGTTGATCAAAGTACACATCACCAAGCAGCCCCTAAATTTCAAGATCATTAAAGAAAGGCAATTGTACGCCATTCAATGGATCCTAGTGGATCAAATATAGCAATTAATTTCATGGTAGAATAAGACCAATGACTTCATGGAGGAAGATAAGGTCCTAGCGAATAGAATTGAGAATTTTCTAAGAACCTTATTGGTGACCCCTTCTCAACCTACTACCACTGGCCTAATGCATGACATGCAATTTTAGCAAAGAATCCAAACCTTCATCCAAGGCATCAAGGATGAAAACTAAGGATAATCCAATAAAGATAATTCAAAGGTCCTTAATGTCATCTTTGCCATAGGAGAGCAGATAGCAGAAGCAAGGTGGTTACAAGAGGTCACCATCATAAGTGACAAAGAATATGATACATTGGTTGAATAGGAAGAAGAGAATCTAATCAATCCCATAGTGGATTTTGAGTTAATAAAAGAAACAATACACTAGTGTGAAATACTTCCTTTAGCCTAAGTGATCAAAGGGGCCCACCAACCTAAGAGCAAAGTCAAGATTATTCTTTTGTAAATTATATATGCTAGTTTGTTAGCATATGCTAGTCTTTTGATCTAATAGATGCCTAAAAGCCATATGTACTATAGATTTATTTGTAAAAGGAAATTTATCCTTACCTCTTGTAAAAATTTAAAATAAAGATGACTGGTACACTGCCTATGTCTTCTATAAATAGACAAGTGTTGCCATTTGTAAAGGGAGAGATTTTGAGCAAATTTTATACTCGAGAAATTAATCCAATTTGAATTCTAAAAATATTGTCTTGTATTGTGTTACATTGTTATTGATTTCTCTTAATTGTAGGTGGATGTTCTAGATTTGAATGGTTTTTGGATAAAAGAACTATATTTCATGTTCATGGTATTTCTAGTTTGTGGTGTGCTAGACTAGTTAAAGGATTCTAAGTTTACTTCATTTTATTTGCTCTGCATTTGAATGTTCTTATGAAATTCAGATTAACATAACAAAATCTTTAAGTAATATTGAATTTTACTCATGATCTTTATATTTTCCTTTAAATCTTTCCTAATTTTTGGTAAAGATTGGGCTTATGCTATGTTGCATCACTAATTGGTTAAATGTATGCTCAAATTTAATAGAACTTTGTCATTTTGTTTGAGAATAATGCTTACACTCGCGTTTCTTCTCTACCTTACCCTACCTTTTGCTTATTTTTTATCAATGCTCACTTTAGTTTAAAGATCACTATAAATATTCACTTAGATTACCTTAGAGTTATAAATCTTGACCAAGAAGACTAAAAAACTGTAAAGACTTAGACCCTAGTGGCTCCCAACCACCACATCAAAAAAAATTTGTGGGCATCTCTCATACTTTACTGACTATTCCACCATAGACACACTACTTGTTACAAATTATAACTCATGCCTTGGATTATTGTAATCGTAAAATGAGAAGTGTTCATCGACACTAAGGAACACTCTATGGAGAAATTGGAAGCATCAACAAGAGGTGGTTCCTACTGACACTAAAAGGAGGACATTCTTTGCAAGTATTGTTGTTTTATTGGTTAATATTAGAGTATCTTTACATCTTTTGTAAATATCTTTTCTCTATGAGTGTTTTCTTTCTCATCTTTGCACTTAGTAAGGCAAAGATCATTATTATTTGTAAAGTTTAGTTCAAACTCTAGTAAGTATGGATTTAAGTTATAGAATTCTTGAGATTTAAGGTTAGGACATCTATAGTTTGGTTAACATTGGTGTATTTTTATGAACTTTGAGTCTAGTTCATTATAAGGATGCAAAGGATGGTCATCTTTACATGATTTAGCACATCTTTGAGCTAATTTAGTTAAAGATCAGTGTCCTTTACATTTTCATACGTAAATATTTGCAAATTAAACTTAGTGTGCACATTGTTTGTCATTTGTTGGAAATTAACATGTTGCACCATACTTCAAAGTAGGATTCTTAGTTCTCAAGCTGGAATTACCTAGAATTAGGACTAGATCTCATTCAAAAACTAATGAACCTTTACTTGAACTCGAGACACACCAATGGGATAGAAAGGATAAAGGAAAGTGTAGACGTCAAAAATCTTTGCCATCATCACCCCTACAAGGAGTCCTTGCACTGAACATTCAACCAAATATGGCTTGGCTAGGAAGTTTTCCTATCAATGTTCTAGGTATAGTTCATGATTTACCATGAAATCCTATGAAATATTTGCCTATTTTTAGTCCAATTGGTATGGTCACTACCGAGGAATATTTGAAGTCCTTTAAAGTTGAGTTAAGGCTTTTGAATGTAATTCATGAGGATGTAGCTTATAAATTATTCCCTTTTAACTTTAAATGTGTTACCTATGAGTGGTCCTTAAACCTACCTAATAATTACATCACTTCTTTGAATAACTTTGACACCATCTTTATTAATCAATTTGGGAAGATCATTAGCCCCTGTGTCATATATCATCAGTTTACTACTATCAAGAGAGATGTAAGTGAGCCTATTAGGTATTTTAATGTCATGTTTCAATATATGTTTAGTAGAACCATATATCCTTACAAACCTAATGAACCTTTGGCCTTAAAAATATACAAAGATGTTGTGGATCCCATGACTTATGTGTTTCTAAAGAGAACCCTTCTAGTTATTACCACACTAGCTCAAGCTTATTTAGAAGTAGTGGTCATTAGTGACCAAATACAACCTCAAGGGAAAATGGCTTACACTATTCCAAATATCAACCCATAGATGCCATCCTTAAACCTTTTCCTAGCTAATAACTAGAATGTTCTAGCTCTGAATCAAATAATAGATCTAATTGTCTTTCCTATTAGTCTTGCTTTTCCCAATCAGAACTTAGGTTTCTTAGGTTAGTAAACTACCAATGGATCTCAATCCAATGGTCAAAAGGCTCTAATACCCATCAATATAGATAATAACAGTCAATCCCAAGCTACTGAGACTCCTAAGAATGAAAATGAGTCCATACTCAAGATGGTCCAAAAGCTTAGTATAGACTTCTTACAATTGAAAAAGTAAGTTTGTAACACTAATGATAGCTCTAGAAGTAACTTCACCTTCCAAAAGTTTAATATACCTAGAAATCAATTCCAAAATAATAGCTTCTTTAAAAAAAATAAAGCCAATGAGCCTTTTTTGTTTGTCAAGAAGACTATGGACATCAATCTCATAGATATTGCCCTACCTAATTATTATAGAGTTGATGCCAATTCTAAGCACAATGAGATAGATTATATTGAATTTTTTAAAGCTTTTGAAGCCTTCTAAGAAGAGCTTGACACCTTTGAGGTTATCCTAGATAAGGATAATACTACTAGTACTTCTTTATCTAAAGCATCTGATCAAGTGCACATGGTGTAGACATTTCATTTTCCCTTTTTAGAAGATAATGAGCCTAACAATATTCTTGAAGAAATTCAGGCATTTCAATAGTTACTAAAGACTTACCCTCTAAGTAATAAGGATAAAATACAACCCTTGACTACTTCTATTCCTCCCAATAACTATGGGACTCCTCCAAATACATCTTCAAGGAATGATCCTAAGCCACCCAAATGTAGTTCTTATAAGCCTTTGGATAAACTTTTGAATAAGACTAGACACAATATTGTTGAGGACATGAATAAAATAAGAGAAAATATCACTCTACATGAACTAACACAGATAACTAAGCAAAGAGAGCTTCTCTTGGAATCCTTATCAAAGAAGCCTAGAAAGCCACCAAAAAATGATCCTAGCAATGTAACTATGCAAGTGGAAAAAGCAAAGTCTCCTCCCTTTTTTCTCATATTCAGATTCTTTGGTAAGAATGTCCATAACTATCTAACAAATTTAGGAGCTTCAACTAATATTATACCAGCTAGAATCTATGAACAACTAGGATTAAACTTGATCAAGTTAGACCAGGTAGTCACAAAACTAGATAAATCAAAATTCAAAGTCATTAGAGAGTTACTTAATGTGCATATTCAATTGGCAAGTGAACCTAGAGTTTAATAGTTTATTAAAATTAAAGTATTAGACATCCCTAGTGCTTATGGGTTACTTATAAGTAGGGAATGGACCAAATATTTGAATGGGTACATGTCCATTGATTTTTCTCACTTGTGGTTACCATGGAAGGGTGTTCCTAATCAAATAAGAGTTGAGAGAGAGCTGAGGATGAAGCATATGATAACTAAATATAATGCAATTAATGAAAGGGTAAACTTCCTTAATTCTAATCTTGGAATCTTCACCTTAGAAATTGCATAAAATCTAGATTATAAAACACCTCCTCCAATGCCTAGATTATGGAAGTTACATGTTGATGGAGCTAGATGAAAATCAAGATCAGGAGTTGGCATTATGTTAGTAGAACCTAGAGACAAACACTATCATGCATCTTATAGGTTGAAATTTCCTTACACTAATAACTTAGCTAAGTACAAAGCTTTTATTCTTAGACTACAACTATTCATCAAGCATAAGGTCAAAGAGC
Source organism: Torreya grandis (assembly GCA_037957365.1). NCBI lineage: Eukaryota > Viridiplantae > Streptophyta > Pinopsida > Cupressales > Taxaceae > Torreya > Torreya grandis. Next base: position 316,443 of record JARHVA010008825.1, on the reverse strand, counting down.
TTCCAGTCTATGGAGACTCTAAACTTGTGGTCAACCATGTGAAGAGTAAATACCAATGCAAGTTGTCTTACTTGAAGAGGTATAAATTTAAGGTATGGGATTTGATTGAATATATTTATGCCTTCAACTACTTAGCTATTCTAAGGGAAGAAAATAAGGCTATTGATGAGCTTGTTTCTACTACAACCAACCTCATGCCAAATCAAGATTCCCCTAACTTTAGTATTGAGTTGGTACCTTGACCATCAGTCCCTAATAACATCAATCACTTCCAAAATTTCAATGATGATCAATAGATCATAAATTTCTTAACCAACTCTAGGGCCTTTGAAGCCCATATCATTGATGAAGTAGATGAAATCTCTCATAAAAAGGATCATAATGGTAAGATCATCTAGCTTAGTGATAATAAGATACCTAAAGGGATGATCTTAGTAGAGAGGTTATTTGATGATGATAAGCTTATGGAGGTACCTAAGGTACCTAAAGTGAGTGGAAAATACTACCATCCAGTAGATCTCGGTCCACAAGACCAACCTCAACCCATCAACATAGGGAAACCATGCACTAAAATGGAGAATAAAAAAGCAAGAGAGTTGCTCACAAAGTAAAAAGATGTCATTGCTCGGTCCTCTGAAGACCTGAAGATATTTGACACAAGGGTCATAACTCATACAATACCTCTCAAAGAAAATTGCAAGCCTTTTAGGCAAAAGCAAAGGCCAGTCAATCCTATCTTAGAGCCTATGATCTATAAAGAGGTCAAGAAACTATTGGATGCAAGGATTGTCTTTCCTATAAGACACTTCACTTGTGTTGAAAACTTGGTCCCAATAAGAAATAATAATGGGGAGATTAGATTATGCATTGACTTAGGAACTTGAACAAAGCTTCTAAAAAGGACAAGTATCCTCTACCTTCTTTAGACCAAGTCTTACAAGTTGTTTTAGGGTCTGCTATGATGTCCTTCTTGGATAGATTATCAGGGTATAACCAAGTGATGGTTAACAAAAAGGATAGGATGAAGATAGCTTTCATGACCAAGTGGGGAACCTATGCCTCCAAGAAGATTCCCTTTGGACTTATCAATGTAGGAGAAACATTTCAAAGGGTCATGGACCATGATTTTTAAGGTCTAGTAGGCAAATGTATCATCATCTATATGGATGATTTGATAGTTTTCTCCAATAATAGAGAGGATCACTTCATGCACTTACAACAAGTGTTTGAAAGGTGTATAAGCTATGGAATTTCCCTCAACCTAATGAAGAGTATATTTTGTGTCATAGAGGGGAAAGTACTAGGCCATGTTATCATAAATAAAGGGATCTCCATAGATCCTAATAGAGTGAAGGCCATCTCTAAAATTAAGTTGCCTAACAGTAGAAAAGGGCTTAAGTCATTATTTTAGAAAATTAACTCTATAATAAATTTCATCTAAGGCTTTACTGAAATTGTTAAGCCTTTGAATGGCATTCTAAATAAGGATGCCAAGATCTCTTAGAATGATGAATCTAAGAAGGCTTTTTATAATATTAAGAAGGTAATCATTGAAGCTCCAGTCCTCAAAATTCTTAACATTTCAAAGGATTTCTATCTATATTCATTTGCTTCTAAGCATACTATGGTTATGGTACTAACTCAAAAAGTTGATGGGAATGATCATCCCATAGCTTTCATGAGCACCAATTTTAAGAATGTTGAAGTGAACTACTCTATTATTGACAAGAAAGCTTATGCATTGGTGAAAGTAGTTAAGAAATTTAGGCATTATATCCTTAGGAATAAGGTACATGCTATCTTGTCAAACCCAGCTATGAAACTCATTATGATTCAAAATGAGCTTGGAGAAAGAAGAGATAAGTAGATGTCCATTCTCTAGGAATATGATATTGAAATGAAGATTTAAAAGTTGGTAAGATGCCAATTCTTATTTCAAACGATTTCTAATGTTAACCCCAAGTTCCATGTCATGAAAGTTGACCAACAAAGCTTCCAACCAAATGAGTGGTATGATTCTATCATCCACATAATTGTCAATAGTATTTGTCCCCCATGAATTATAAGAGATCAAAGGAGAACCTTGAGGCTCAAATCATCTCATTACCTCATAAATAATGGAGTATTTTATAGAAGGAAATTTGAGGTAATTTATTAAGTTGTGTATCCAAAGAAGAAGTAGCTCAGATCATAAATAACTTCCATGATAAGTTAGGAAGTGTATACCCTTTAAGAAGAACCACAATTCACAAGATCCTTAGATATAGGTATTATTGGCCTACCCTCTTCAAATATGCTCACAATCATGTGAGGGAGTGATATGCATGACAAATATTCAACACAAAAGATCCAAAGGAAATTATGCCTTTGCAACCTGTGATAGTTAACAAACCCTTTGAACAATAAGGGTTAGACTTTGTAGGGGTGATCAACCCCAATTCTTTTGATTGCCACAAATTTTCCCTTACTGATACTGACTATTATACAAGGTGGATTGAATCTATTTCCACTAAAAATTATAGGAAAAAATAGGTAATTAACTCCATGGAAGAGAACATTTACACAAGATTTGGAACCCCAGTCTCTTTGGTCTGTGATAATAGATCTGCCTTTACATCTATTGAGATGATTGAATGGGCATATGACAATGGCATCACTCTAAATTCTTCATCCAATAATTATCCCCAAATTCATGGAGTCTTTAAATCTAAAAATAATAATTTGATGAAGGCTATCAAGAAGTCTTTGGAAGACAAACCAAAAACATGACACAAACTCTTGAAGTATGCACTATGGGTAAACAAGATAAGGATTAAGCAATCCCTCAAATATTTACCATTCTTGTTGGTGTATGGATAGGAACCTATCTTCCCCATAACCCTTAAGTTTTCCACATTTACCTTCATGTAGGAGTATATGGAAGAAAGCCAAGACCTGGCTAGTTCAAGGCTACTAGACATTATTTAGATGAAAGATGCCAAAGACAAAGCATTTTCTAACTTTATCAATCATAAAACAATAGTGAAAATGTGGTTTGATAAAGGATCCAAAATCAAAGTTTTCAATCAAGGAGACATAGTCCCCTAGGGCAAAGCTTCAGATCTAAAAGGGAAGCATGGAAAATTCACACCTTTATGGATTGGGCCATATCAAATTGTAGAGACATTGGGAAACAACACATTTAAGCTAAAAGACCTCCAAGGAGTAGAGTTCACCTTGCCCACCAATGGGAATTATCTCAAGCATTACTTTGTTTCTACTCCACCAAGACTCTCCATAGATTGAAAACTTTAAGATATTTGGATTAGAGTAGGTAGACTAGTTATTTTCTCTTCTTGCTTTCTTTTCTTGCTTTGCTTGTATATATTTGTTTGCTTCTTGTTTATGCTTTTTATTATGTGTTTTATTTGTGCTTTATTTTCTTTTGATTGTTTGTGATTTTTTGTTTCCAATAGTCTTGTGGATAGTTTGTTGCTTAGATTTTCATAGATTTCTCAAAATTCTAGTATCTTGAAATTGGAATATGAATCTTACAATGGTAAAAATAGGTTGTCACAAAGCATCATGATGCAAATCAGGATAATGGTGTGGATTGATATAGAAGTCAATTATCATGACAAGTCTTACGCATAATCTTAAATCAAAGTTTGGTTGAAATAATAATCGTATGTGTTAGAATAAAACTTAGGTTGTTGAGGCACATTTCTTGCTAGCACTTAAAACACATCCTTGTATGGGATAGAGGTTAAAACTAAAAGTGATTACCCCAAGAATAAAACACTTGACCAAATCCTTAAAACTAGGCTATATTGATTCCCAACCTTTGTAAATAGACCTAGAAAATACAAAAAATAAGAAACTTATTGAAAAATCTATGGACAAGAAGCAAAGGTGATTCTAGTAACCTCCACCAGGGCTATAGATGTTTGGATGGAAGTGGATCAAGGCCTTGAGTGGGACCAAAGGTATCTTTGTTGAGGCTATGGATGCTTGGCTAGTAGTAGAGCAATTCCCAACCCTTCCCTGAACTAAGAGAAACTATTCTCAAAAAATATCCAAAATGCTCCAAGTCAACTGTTATGACCAAAGGTATGATATGGATGTTGTCTTCCAAAGTTCGATGACAAATAATAAGTGGAATCAAAGCACACACTGCATGTCTTTATTTCAAAATTTTAAGTTTGAATCTTACACATGTGAGGTTTATTCCAATCAAGGTTTGATTTAGATGATGTTATGGACCCAATGGATGAAAGACATATGTATTGGTCTAAACTAAAGCCTTAAGTTCTAACATATTGTTATGTTTCCCCTGTGAGTCACTATTTTTTGGATCAACATACCCCCCACTTCCTTACTTTTGTAAATGGGGGACCCTTATAAATGTTTAAAAACATTAGAACCTTGAAATCTTACTTGAAGAGGTTATCTTTTTTAGAATTTGAAGATCATCCACTTGAAAGGAATATGCTTTATACATGCTTAATGATAATAATTATGTTTTTGGACTAACTTTTCTAATGGTTTGTATTTGAATATTGAATTGTACATTACATAAAGAAGGCTAGGTTTCCCTTACATAAAATCCTAACTTTGAATTCAAAATTTAGAGGTAAGACTTGTTTGAGTTTCCCAAAAAACTCAACTTATGAAAATTTTATAAGTATCTAGACTTAGTCAAGTTTTCATTGGTTCATTACTTGGGTTTTATTTGCTCAACCCATTAATTGTTTGGATTTCTTAACCCCTCCTACTTTGGGTTCCTTATCATAAGTTGCTTGCCTCTAAAAGTCCAAAGTCTTGTCCTTAAGAAATCCTAGTAGCTTAATACTTATTCAAAATATGTGCATCTTTATAGATCTAATGGATCTCACTATCTTATATATCTAATTAGACAGTGTGAATCAAATGCAAGCAAATGGACCCACCTAAACACCAAAGTACCCTTTGAAATATTGATTTTAAGACACTTTCTTGAAGTGACCCTTTGGAGTTTCTTAAAGTGTCCCTTTGGAAAAGTCATCTCAGTCCACTTTGGTAGAAAGCACCCTTTGGATAAAGTGTTTTAGGCACTATTTCTTGTAGACATTTTATTCGAAACAAATTAACCCTTTGGATTTTTTAAAACTTACCCTTCATAAGAATTAGTTAAGACACTTTATTGAGAAAGTGACCCTTCATAAAATGTTTAAGGGCAACTATGTGAAGTCTTTTTAGGTTCGTTATTTTATGCTTAACCCTAATATTTACTCTTTGTAGGGACTAATCATTGATGAGTACATGGATCACAATAAACAGCCCACACTTGCTCATAGATAAAATCTAACAGTGCTAAATCATCAAAGACTTTTCAACATAGTATAAGCTTGAGGCCTAGAAAAGGGACATATTTCTTGACCCTTAGAGGAACCCCTTGTGTTTTTAAACATAAATAGACTTAGGAAACATACTTTTAACCTAAGTCATATGAAAGATCAGATCTCATTAATTCATGTGTATGTTCATAGATTTGATGATCCACATTTCATTACAAGATTTGATCTGATGGTGTGAACTAGCTGGAGGCTTTCAACCTAATCAAAGTTTAAGTAGCTAATCAAAAAAGACTTAAACAAACTCAAAGCCTAAAGAATTAGTCACATGGCCCAAAGAGCATGATTTCATCTTAAATAATAATGTCTTTTTCAACATAACATGACTGCAAGGCTTAAGCTTAAGCCATTTAAGTATATTAGATGACCTTAATTTGACAAACTCATGCCCATCTTTTGATGTTCATGAGAACATTTTTGATGTTCGTGAGGATGTCAAATTTAAGATAGTCTAAACTTTTAGCCTAGTGAAGGGATGTATTTATCAACCCTTTAAAAGGCCCATTTGTTTTTTTAACATGAAAACTTAGTAGAAGACATTTAAGCTAAGTTTTTATCAAATTTCAAGACTTATTTTGTGTGCATCTTTATATATCTGATGGTCCACACTTGATTACAAGATTTAATAAATTGATGTGTAATGGCTAAAGACTTTTTAATGAGGATAAATCATAATGAACTTGACCAATTAGAAAAGACTTCATGGATTCAGATCAACAGACTGCACTCACTTGTAGATCCAATCTAACAGCGTGAAATGAAGGAAACTTTCAAAGACTAATGGCTAGCTTCTAAAAGAACTTTTGTAGGAGTAACATGAGTAAATTTATGAATTCACCACCTCCACCATTAAATCTATGAAAAACCTTAGTTTTCTAACATAAATCCTTAATTCTTTCCCAATTTAATCACAATTGCATTCAAAAGAGATGAAAATCACCTTGAGAAGAGATAAAAACACTCAACAAGTTCACATAGTCTAAGGGAAATTAACCAGTTGGAGGAACATGCTTGTTGTAAGATAACACCATCAAGAACAAGTAGATTTTTTCTTGTTAACTGATAATGAAGGAAGATGTTACAAAGATAGTGAATTGGATGTGAGAGCCTTGAATAATGGTATGAATAATTGGTCACAAATATTCTTTGGAATCAACCTTATATAACCCTTATCCCCAAATGATTAATGAATTACTACAGTTCAATGGAGACATGAATATCTCATGGCAATCTAACTGTCTAGACTTCACCTCATAATTGCCAAACTAGAAGTACTCCATTATATCGATATCCTAGCTCCTATGTTTATTGATTATAGATTAGATGGAGACTGGATAATAAAAGAGGGTACATCAGAGAGGGTTGATTAAATATTTCTAGTAGATTTTGAAGACTACTATAATATTCCTATGACTCAAATAGACTTACCTAAAATCAATGAGTAGACTACTAAGAATGACTTAGATAATATCTTAAGACCATGGCTAGATAGAGAACTCATATAATGAGAAACCATGATGGTAAAATCCCAATTATACAATTTAGGGAAGGGATTAGGATCATCATGACTTTGTTGAATAGGGTTACTAGAGAAGTAATCACATCCTATGTTGACCCCGAGTGGGTCTCCTATGTCTATTTCATGATAAAAGAGAAGCTGACTCCACCTATTGGAGAAATGATAATTATCCATCTAGGGAGATAGTTTAATGGAATTAAAATGAAGACAAGCTAGTTATTAATAATGATGCCTTACTTGTCAAATGCCTTCATGGCCTCAACCTACTTCCCTACCATTAGGAATTGGTCCCCTCACAGCAAGATTACCATTTCTCACCATTACTCATCAAGATGGTCAATTTGGAGATATCTCATCAACTCCTTCATGGTATAGACCATGTATGCAGAGAGAAAAAGAAAGGCATCTTACATCTCTTCCCATATCTGATGGGGAAGATAATGATTCATGGATGGAGTCAACTGGAGATCTTAGCAAGGAATATAGAGACATTCTACTTCCATTTAGATGACTTCAAGACATGGGATCTAAAGGGAAATGTGCTCTCCCATTTAAAATTAAAAAAACTACATAAGGTTATTTATAAACATCAATTAGGTCCATATGACCAATTATACACAAAGGCAGCCAACTTTGAGGAAGTGACAGATAGGTTTAATGGGAATGGATTCAAATTAGAACACAAATTTTAGAGGGAAGAAAAACCATCAAGAGAAAGATGGAAAATGAATCCCTTTAAATACCACTTCTTACCTTCCACTTTAGGTCCACCATAAGTGTCTCAAGGTCAACCACAAGTTCCTCAAGGTCCACCTCAGCAATAGCAACTACCTAAGTAGCAAGTGCCAAAAATTGAAGTTCCTAGTGGAAAAAAGAAGGAGCAGAGGATAGGAGAGGGACCCTCTACCTCAAATATAATGCAAAGACCCCCTTCCCCTATGGAATACCTATATATGGTTGCCTTGGAACCTTATCAAATATTGGAAGATTTCTTCAAGGAACTTGTAGATACATACAGGTCAGACAAGGAAGGAGATGAAGAAGAAGGAGCCATAGCTAAGGTGGCACTAATTGAAGGTCCCCAAGTAGGGGAAGAGATAGACAAAGGTAAAGGAGTTACCTTAGATTTGGTTCCTATGACCAAAATAAAGAAGGAGATAGATATGGCTTTGGTGCCTGGAGCTTCTAAGAAACCCAATTGGATTCACCCAATAAGTGGGGTAAACTTGTTTAGTGATGAATTTCCCATATATGCCTATCATCCCTAATTGGTTCATCTATGGGAAGTTCTAAAAGATACCCTCTCAGATGTATTCATGGGCTTTGACTAGCACTGCCAATGTTGAAGTCAGTGATGAAGTCCAGCCTTGGATCTTAGAGCTCATGAAGGAGAAAGAAGAGAGAATAATGATTGAGGTTATTAAGGAAATTATTAAGAAAATAAAAGAATTAAGGAAATCAAGTGGGGATAGTCTCAAAACATTAGAGGCTTCAAAGCTTTCAAAATTAGATCCTAAGGTAAAATTTAACCTTGATGCAGCTACACTAGACAAGATTACTACAAAAAATGTAACTATTGGAACTAAAGAAGTCACTCTCCAAAGAGTGGAACCATTTATAGGACTCACTCCAATCTAAGGCCAAGTAGCAGGGGAGCACCCCATTCATCAAAAATATATTGCAAGTCTGGCGGAAGCCTAGTTGGTAATGGTTATGGTGGGAATTTAGGGAATGAAGCAAAGAATCTTAAACTTGGAGAAAGAAAAGAAAGACTTGGAGGAACAAGTCTCATTATCAATTATAGAAGACCTATTAAAGATGTTACATAAGTACCTCCTAGATGGTTTTTAGTGATTAAAGACCATAAAAATTAGTATTAATACCTTATAACTTCATTATAAGAGGGCACAAACAATGATATAGTAGTGGCAAGAAACCAAAGACTAGGTGACAGAGATGATCAAAGTACATATCACCAAGCAGCACATAGATTTCAAGTTCATTAAAGAAAGGAAATTGAATTCCATTCAAGGGATCCTAGTGGGTCAAATATAGGAATTAAGTTCTTGTTAAAACAAGGCCAATGAATTCATGGAGGAAGATAAAGACTTTTGAATAGAATTGAGAAGTTTCTAAGAACCTTGTTGGTGAGCCCTTCTCAACCTACTACCACCGGCCTAATGCATGACATGGAATTCTAGCAGGAAGTCCAAGCCTTTTTCCAAGGCACGAAGGATGAAAAAAATCCAATAAATATAATTCAAAGTTCATTAATGTCATGTTATCCATAGGATAGCAAATAGCATAAGCAAGGTGGTTACAAGAGGTCACCATCAGAAGTGACAAAGAATATGATACATTGGTTGAATAAGAATAAGAGAGTCTAATGATGCCCACAATGGATTTTGAGTTAATCAAAGAACAATACACTAGGGTAAAAGAATTATTTTAGCCTAAGTGATCAAAGGGGCCCACCAACCTAAGAGCAAAGTCAAGATTATTCTTTTGTAAACTATATATGTTAGTTTGTTAGCATATGTTAGTCTTTTGATCTAATAGGTGCCTAACGGCCATATGTAATATAGAGTTCTTTGTAAAAGGATATTTATCCTTACCTCTTGTAAAAGTTTGAAATAAAGATGATCGGTACACTACCTATGTACTCTATAAATAGATAAGTGTTACCATTTGTAAAGGTAGAGATTTTGAGTAAATTTTATACTAGAGCATTTATTACAATTTGAATTCTACAAAGATTATCTTGTATTGTGTTACATTATTTCTTCTTTCTCTCAATTGTAGGTGGATGTCTTATATTTCAATGGTTCTTGGATAGATGAGATATATTTCATATTCATGAGGCTCTATTTTATGATGTGCTATACTAGTTGAAGGATTCTATGTTTACCTCATTTTATTTTCTCTACATTTGAATGTTCTTATGAAATTCAGATTAACATAGAAAAATCTTTAAGTAATCTTGAATTTTACTCATGATCTTTATATTTTCCTTTGAATATTGCCTGATTTTTGGTGAAGCTTGGGGTTATGCTATATTGCATCACTAATTGTTTAAATGTATGCTCAAATTGAATAGAACTTTGTCATTTTGTTTGAGACTAATGCTTTTAATCACGTTTCTTCTCTACCTTACCCTACCTTTTGCTTATTTTTTATCAATGCTCACTTTAGTTTAAATATCATTGTAAATACTCACTTATATTAGCTTAGAGTTAGAAATCTTGACCAGGAAGACTACAATACTATAAATACTTAGACCCTAGTGGCTCCCAACCACACATCAAACAAATTTTGTGGGCAGCTCTCATACTTTACCGACTATTCCACCACAAACACACTACTTGTCACAAACTACAACTCATGCCTTAGATTCTTGTAATCATAAAATGAGAAGTGTTCATCAACACTAAGGAACACTCTATGGCACAATCAGAAGCATCAACATGACCAATCTTCTATAATTCATAAAAGTCAAAAATAAGGCCACTTTTGTATCAAGGATAACTTTAGTCATGTGTAAATGTGAAAACAAGCTCGATAGGATAACATTAAATGATCACATCTCCTCTAAAGTTGTGCATGGAAATCCAAGGAATTTATGGAGGTTGACATGGGTCTTGAACATGACTATTGTGGAATTTTTTTTAGTTCTTATATCATAGCTTTATAAACAAGTCTTAAGGACAAAAAGGGCCTAAAACCCTACTAAACCCTAGATAAGAAATTGACTAAGAAAACAAAGATAGATATCTATCCAACTAGGATGGAATGACAATTAAAGTGGATGGAGGTTGTAGAGGACTCTTCAAGGCTCCTCCCCATCAACTTTTTCACTACCCTACCTATATAGATAGGGTATATAATTAGTTTCCTTGATTATTTTATGTATTGTGTAGGTTATAGGAAGTTTCAAGAGATGAAATAAACTTTGGGAGGAATATAGAGACTTATTATAACTCACCATGGTCATTAAATGCTTCATAAAAACTCCTAATAATATCTACCATTAGCTTCATCCTAGCCAATCAAAACTGGCAAAGTGAGCAGAATGGTGAGAAGTGTGAGAACTTCAAGTAGAAGCCTATTTAAGGTGTACCTAATAAATATAAGGCCATGGAGGGTATTTCAAAGTGTCATTCACTCCCTTTCATGGATTTTCATGGAAAATTGAAACCATTTTTGATTCCAAGTGTAAGGGGTAACTGGAAGAGGAGTTTCTTTGACTACAGACAATGATGGCTCATTTTTAGAGGAGTCTAGATGATTAGGAATGCAGTATATAACCCATACTCTCATTTTAATCATGAAACCTATCCCTATTTAGTTTTGGGATGTTCCAACAAAGCTAATTGATGAAGGTAGATTTCTTATGCAGAATAAGGAGTTTCATGCCATATCTCATGAGTTGCATAACTTGGAGGGCCATTTATCCTATCATACCTTGCATGATATATCTCCTACTTCCTTATTTTTCACATGTAACTCCTCTTAGCATGAAAATTTTCAAAATTACCTTTTGACTTCTCTTTTCTCACTTTTCTCCTAAATGTTATAAATAGTGACTTTTTTAGCTCTTTGGGGTAGCCTCCATTGGTTAATGGTGAAAACCTAGCCATTTTTATATTTTAATGTCTCTTTGATCAATAATAAAGTTATTTTTCCTACTTACATGCTGCATAATTGAGTCTTGTTACGATCTTCTTGATCTTGTCTAGTAAAAGATAGTCTTTTCTAGCATTTTGTCTTTGATTGTCCACCAAGTGTGCAGAAGAGTAATTGTTATAGGTCTTTGTTAGTGTTATTTATTATTGTATGAGAGTTTTATGATTTTATTCTCAAAAGGATCATCATTATCTCTCCTAAGCATCAATATACCTCTTAAACCTACCATATGAAGCATTGATGTAATAATTTGTCTTGAGTTATGAGTTATGTGTGAAAGAAGTTTTGATTTTCTCTAAGTAGTATAATTTCAATCAATAAGAGGAAAATAATTATTTTTTCATCACATTTTATATTTTTTATTTTGTTTTCTTAACCCTTTTCATGCAAAGTTGATAAGTAATAAAGTGTTCAAAGAGTGCATCAAGGGAACTAACCCTTCTAGAGATCCTTCTCACCTATTGATTACCCATCACTTGTGAGATGTTTCCATTTTGACACTTTGATTAGGATATTTGGAACACCTCCTAAAGTTTTGTAAATCCAAGTGACAATATTTTTTGGCATGCCTGATGGGACTCTAAGTCCTAGAATATCATCCAAGATTGGTGTTGATTTTGGCATATTATAGTTTCAATAACATCTATATTCAGTACCTAGAAACTCCAATAAGTTTTTAGCTCTTTAGTTTCTAATAAATCCTATTTTTTCCATTCCAAAGGTGACCACTAGTTTTTTTTGAAAGGTATACCTTTTGATTTTGTGTAATTGCCTTGTTATTCTATCAAGAGGTTGAGATTTGTGAATACTCATTCTTATACAAGGAAGTTTATTTTTAATAAACCAAGTAGAAGTCTCTTGTTTATCTCAACCCATAATACTAAAAATATAAATTCTAATGTAGCTATAAATCTACATTGTTTAGCCTTTACCAGATCATCTCCTTTGAATCTTGCCCAATATAACCAAATTCCTAAAGAAGCAATTAAAAGTGTTTCATGTTTTAATGGAGAAGGTCCTATTACTCCCATTAAACACATTAGAAACATGGAAAACTCCTATAATATCCATAATATCACTCAATATAATTTATCCATTAGGCTATTGGCATTTTATTTTAAATGGAAAGCTTTAGATTGGTATGGAACTCTACCTCATGCTTCCATTACTTCATGAGATGAACTATGAAATTAAATTTTTAAGAGGTTTGAAGAGAAGAGTGATTATTTATCACTAGCTGAGCAATTCACCATTATCAATAGGGCCCCTCAAGATTTCATGCAATATTTTAATTCTATATTTCAAAATACATGGGATAGGATCTTAGCGCTTGTGAGACCCACTCTAAACTATGCCTTCTTGTATTACCTAAAGGAATTGAATAGTGATGTATCCATTATGATCCAATCTATTGGTGGGAATACACTATTTGATGCCTATTATATAACTATTAATGATGATAATTATCTTGTTTAAGTGATAAATATTTTTCATAGACCACCCATGCCATTATTTCTTGATTTGTAGCCTCCTAGTCAAATTGCATTACCTACCATGGCTCCTTTACCTAATAGCTAAGAGAAGTCTACCCTTACCCCTACCAATGAGATTCATGAAGTCAATAATTTTCTTCAAATTTTTATTAATGATTTGGTTACTCTCAAAAGATAATAAGCTCAAAATTATAAGCCTTATCAGCCTTACAATCAGTTTGGACAAGCAAGTAAGCCTCTTTTTCAAGGTAATGCTCAAGGACAAAGTCAAATAACTCAACATAGACCTTACCAAACCTTAAATCATAATTCCATACCATCTTCTAGAGATCTTGTTCCTATTCAAAAAATTCTTGTTCAAGAACAAACATGGTACCCTTCTTATGACCAAAATCAAGGCCAAGTTAGATATGCCATTAAAATGCCTAGTCAAGCCATGATAATGCAAGGTAGTCAAGTACCTTAATTCCAAATTTGGATATGTCAATACAAAATTGAATGTAAAATGTATAAACACAACTTTATTATACTCTTATGAATCATTTAGAGGAAGAATTTTGTGTAATGAATCTACGGGGCAGTTCAAATAATGTGAATGTTAGTGTATCTTCTAATACTAGATCTAAGAGGGTTGTTGAAGAGGCACAAGGGACAAATCAAGGACCTATTTTGACTCCTCCATAACCCAAAATGGTAAGTGGGTCTAACTCAGCTCCTAAAGTGTATGAGAATCATAAATTTTATAGTTCAGGATTAGCTCCTACACATTCATCTTCACATGCTATACTACAAGGTACTAGTGCTTCCAAAGAGCAATTCAAGATGAACAATCCTTATATCAATTTTGTGGATAAAATGAAAAATATATACATGAATATTTAATTTTGGACTCATTAAAAATATAAAGACAAAAAGATATTCTCTAAAAGTAATTGCTTGGACTAAGTAAACTAGTTGGATCAATAAGGATAGAAAATGTTGTTTTGGTAAATGGAACTCAGGCCATTGATGGACAAGTTAAGAAAACTGATAAGACTCCTCCTTTTTATCTATCCTTTATCATTGGTGATTGTTTAGTTCATAATTATATCATATATAGTGGGGTTAGTACCTTAGTCATGCCTAAGTCAATAGCGGATAAAGTAGGCCTCAAGTATGAACCAATGGCTAGAGGAGTTATATAATTAGATGGGTCACCTACAAAGACCTTGGTAGTAGTCAAGAATCTGAATTTGAATTTACATGCTTGTCCTAATTTATCCATCTTTCATGATGTGGTTGTTGCATATTTACCCCCATACTTTTCTCTTTGTTTGTCAAGATAATTTATAGACAAGATAGGTGGATACTTGGCAGCAAATTGGTCATACATAGTTTTCAAAATAAGGTATGGTACTAAGGTAAAGATTGAATCATAAACTCTTCATCACAATAATTTATATCCCTACATGCCTAAGGTTGTAAATGTTAATTATACTATTCTTGATGAGGAAAAACTTCACATGGATTAATCTCTAACTTCTGTTGAAGGAGTTTTTGATATACATATAGATGAATGGGAAGTTGAACACTATGAACATGTTCTTTATAGATTCATAGAAGAATATCATCTTAGAGTGTATTGTCTTCATGAAGAGGGATCTTTCATGCCAAATTTGATGAATCTAAATGAGACTATGGATGGTCTATGGCAACTATATTTTGATAGATCATGAAGAAAGGTTGGATTAGGTGGTGGAGCACTATTAGTATCTCCATCTAAGGAAATGTATTAATCTACTTTTATATTTCACTTCATTTTTACTTATGATGTAGTAGAATATGAGACTCTCATTCATGGCCGTGAGTGGGATAGAAAAGAGGTGTGAAAGAGTTATAAGTTTAAGATGATAGTGAATCAAGTGAGGGATCAAAATATGACTAAGAACTCTTTAATTAAATCCTATAAGCATAGAGTGTGGGACCTTGTACAATATTTATAAGCTTTCAACATTAAATCTATACCAAGAGAAGATAACAAACATGATGATAGGATGATAGCCATTGAAGCTCAGTTTGATGTTCCAAAGGAGATAAGAGATGACAAGAATGAACCTCATATTAAAGTGACTGTAAGGCCCTCCATACCTGATAATGTCACTAATTGGAAAGTATTTGATAGTGACTAGAAAATATCTCTTTTTATACAAGAGGAGGTTGAATTTTTATCAAAAAATCAATCCAAATGATAGCAGCAATATGTAGGGCAGATTGTACAATTGAAGACAAACAAGCTCCCTAAGGGCTTAGTCACACTTGAAAGTATTGTTAATGATGATGATCAGTTAAAGAAGGAAAATTTAAGCATGTCTAATAAAATATAAAACTATGAGAAAGTACAAATATTCAAAGATAAGTTGTTTTCTCTTGGGAAGGTGTGTACTAGAGAAGAAAGGTATGCATTTATTGAATTATGCAAAGAATTTTATGATATCTTTGCATGAGAATATAGTGATTTAAAAGGTTTTGATCCAAATCTAGCTCAACATACCATATATTTATATGAGAATTCTAAGCCTATAAATAAAAATAAAAGGCCAATTAATCCTAAGATTGAGCCTCTTATGAGAAAGGAGCTTACAAAGTTGATTGAGTCTAAAATCATTTTTCCCACTAATCATTCATCTTGGTTGGAAAACTAAGTCCCTGTAAGGAAGAAGAATGGGGAGATCAGGTTATGTGTTGACTTTAGATATTTGAATAGAGTTTCCTTGAAGGACCATTATCCTCTTCCTTCTATGGATCAAATTTTACACGTTGTGGTAGGTAGTGAAAAGTTCTCACTCCTTGATGGATGCTCAGGGTATAATCAGATTTTGGTAAAGGAAGGAGATCAATACAAGATAGAGTTACCACTAGATGGGGCACATATGCTTATAGGAAAATTTCTTTTGGTTTTTCTAATGCTAGGGAAACCTTCCAATGTGTAATGGATATGGATTTTCAAGGCCTAATAAATTATATAGTGTTGATGTATCTTGATTATATAATGGTCTTCTCCAAGGATGCAAAGGATCATTTGAATCATCTTAGGAAGGTTTTTGAGAAACGTAAAGAGTTTAAAATCTCTCTTAATCCAAAGAAGTGTTAGTTTGATGTTCACGATGTCAAATTTTTAAGACACATTATTTCAAAGAAATGTATATCCATAGATCCTTAAAGGGTGAGTGCAATCTTGGCATTGACTTTACCCAAACACAAGAAAGGTTTGTAAAGCTTATTTGGAAAAATAAATTTCATAAGGAGGTTTATTCTTGATTTTTATAATTTATTCAAGCCTCTAACCTTTATGCTAAGGAAAGATGAAGTGTTTACTTGGATAAGGAGAAGGAAAGAGAGTTTTGAAGATATCAATCAAGCTATTACTCAAGATCTAACTCTTGTAAGTCCTAATTTATTAAAGTATTTCAGCTTGTATACTTTTGGAAATTAATAATTAATCTCTGCCATGCTCACTCAATCAAATGAAGAAAACTTGGATCAGCCTATTGCCTTTTTTATTCAAGAATTAGACAGCTATGAGGTAAGTTACACTTATGTAGAGAAGCAAGTACTTTTAATTGTTATAAGCCTAAATAAGTTTAGGCACATGTTATCTAACAACAAGATTCATATATGGGTACTTTTTCCTACTATCAAAGACTTCCTTTTAAGTAGAGATTTGAATGAAAAAAGGGTTTGTTAGATTATAAAAGTAATGGAGTATGATGTAGAAATCAAGACAACCAAGTGAGTGAAAGGGAAGGAATTATGTGAACACCTTGCTTTAGATTTAAAGGAACAAAAGGAAGTTTTTTTATCCCTTCAAGATGATCCTATGATAGTTTCATCTTTACCAATGAGGAGTTGGACATAAGAAATGATCAATTTTATTCAAACTGATGAATTCCCATAAGACCTAGATAGAGCCAAAAGAAGGTACTTAAAATTATAATCTATTCTTTATGTACTTTTTGATGGGGTATTATTTGAAAAATATTTCTTATTTGTACTATTAAGATTTTTTGAATCAAATTAGGTAGAAGATATTTTTTGAGTTTCATGAGGGACCAGTAGGTGGTCACTTTGCTCCAAGGACCAATGCTACCAAGATTATGAGAGATGGCTATTTCTGGCCTAGTTTGTTTAAAGATACTCATGCTTGGGTAAGGAAATGTCAAAAATGTTCTCTATTTGATGGAAATCAAAAACTTGCAACTTTACCTCTTCATCTAATACAAGTAGACCAAATTTTTATATAATGGGGTTTAGATTTCATAGGCTTAATCAACCCACCTTCTAGTATTCGTCACAAGTGGGTGTTAGCTACCATAGATTAATTTAAAATATGGCTAGAGGCTATAACTCTCAAGGAAGAAAATGAAGGTTCAATTTTGAACTTCTATGAAGGTATAGTGACAAGATTTGGGGTTCCTTTAACAATAATTTTAGACAATGCCTTGGCATTCCTTAGAACCAAGACAAGTGAGTGGGATTTGAAACATGGTATTTATCTTAGTAATTCATCCAACTATTATACACAAGGGAATGGACTATATGAGTCCACTAATAAGAATCTTATTAGGATTATCAAGAGGATAATGGAGGAAAACCAAAGAACTTGGCATTCCAAATTGAAGATAACTCCTTGGGCTGATAGAATCACCCCCAAGAGAACCATTGGAAACTCACCATATACACTTATTTATATAAGATAATATATATTGCCTATTTCACTTGAATTACTAGCTTTGGATCTCACTTACTAGCTAGATTTGATGGAAAATGAAAGTATGGAAGTTAGATTATGTGATTTGATGGAGCTTGAAGAAATAAGGGATAAAGCTATGCACACTATGAGAGCTCACCAAGATCAAAAAAAGAGATATTTTGATAATAAATCCATGCAAATAATATTCCAAGAAGGATAAATTGTTCTAAAGTGGGATGAAGATAGGGCTAAGCTTGGAAAACACATAGAGTATTATGTTTTGTGGAGTGGCCCTTATGTCATCACTCAATGCAAGTAACACAATGCTTTCCAACTCTTATAGTTGGATGGAGAGGAGATTCATATCCCAATAAATTACATCTATCTTAAACATTTATACTAAGTTCCTCCTCTCTCTTTTTATATAGTTGTTGTTTTTATTGTTTTCCCTAAGTGCTTGTGCACATGTGTGACTCTTATTGGTGTCTTGATTTATTTTATGTTGTTTATGTGGTGTGGCTATTGTATGTGTGTTTTAGGTAATTAATTTTTTTTTTTTTCAATAATTCATTGACTCCCTTGGCCCATAGATAAGATAAGGCTACTGATCTTTAGTATTGTAGGCATACTACCCCTATAAGTCACCATTTTGTTGACCAAATTTGACCCTATAGGTCAAATTTGGACCCATGTAGGTAAAAAATTGATATTTATATGTTTATATGGGTATAATATTTTTTAATAAGGTGTGTTATAGTCTATTTTATTTAATTTAATGTCATTTTAGCCTTGGTCATGAACTAATTAGTTTTTATGTCATTTTGAGTCACTTAGTAGCCATTTAGGGGTCATATATGCAAGTATCACTATTCTCAAGGTGTCCAAGTGCATTATAATTCCTTATAATGTCCAAGAATTTATAATCCATATCATTAATGTCAGTCACATCTGAATCTTGTATTTTATCTAACTGAAAATGAAAAAAACAACTAAAAAAGGAAGAGTTTGGCACTTGTACAACCCATAAGGGAATGTGACACATGGGAAAAGGTCATGTAATGGATATTAATCTACATAAAATTAATATTAGTTCTTTACAAGTTTTTTAAGTTATAAAAATGGTATAAAACCATTTTGCTTCTTCTTCTCCCTTTTAGACACAGAGAACTAGTTAATAGGTTTGTGCTTAGTACGGCCAGTTGAAGAAATTCTAGGTCAAAAAAATTTGGGAGGTGAAATTAAACTCAAATATATTATTTTTAATAAAAAAATTTCAATTATTGGTTAACCATGATTTATGAATCATCTCTAATAAGTTGACTATGTTTTTTTGCTCACTATTTCCTACACCCTATAGGTTTTGCTCTAATTTGGACAACTCCATACAATCCAGTTGGTGATGTTGATTCCATATGATGTTTTTTATATCCCAAAATTATATACATGCCTTTTTTATTTTTTCAATATGTTTTTATGATCAAATCATCTCAAGTTTGTAGATTAGTCTCATTTGAAGATAGCAAGCATGTTTCCACCATTTTCAAGATCTTCATGTTTTGAGAGTAATTATAGGGGATGAGATGGGTTAATTACCATGTTTAAAATTCCATATTTTTGCTCTTACATTTTAATTTCATTCTCTAAAGCAATATTCCATAGAGTTACAGTCACAAGTGAGATGCGATCAGTTTGCTCTATGATTGTCATGCATAGTCAACTAAATGGAATGTTTTAGGATCTTTAGAATATCCATGGAGTGGTAGAGAGTTTTAAAAAATTTATACATCTAATTTATATATATAATTAATTTATATTCCCTAAATTTCATAAGGAAGAAAGAACTATTGTAATCATGTGTAATATTTACACACAGTCGCCATAGATATACACCTATAGATGCCTATAAAACGGTTCAAGATTGAAAATGAGGTGTGAAATATTGTCTTAGGATTTAAAACACCTGATGTTTCATTTAAAAATCATGAGAGGACATAAATATACTATGAAGGTAGACTCTTGAGTACATGGATCATTTCATTCTTACTGCCTGCATATAACTCAAAATGCACCTACAAGTGATCTCATGGAGGAAGTCATGTTGAAAAGGAAGTATTGACACTTGTTTTAGATATTTTAAAGTGTTAATATTAAATTTAGAGGCATTTATATTATCTTATAACCCATTTAAAGTCAAATGAAATGCACATTGTCCACACTCATCCTGACTGTTTGTATGTGAATATGTCCACCCATAGGTAGCAACACAAAGCTATGAAGCTACTTGTATGTAGAAATTGGAGCATAGGGAAACCTTACATGGAGTCATAGTATGTGTTTTTTATCATTACATACCTATTTTAAGTTTCAATTTGTCAAATGGAAGTGTAAATCACCTTCTAACATGAGATGACTGAGTTCAGGGACATTTTCCATAAAAGGTGAAAATAGAGATCTAGGCCATTTGGTCAAAGTCATATAACAAGTTTAATAAGACTCATGGTGTATCTAAGTTACTATGTATTGTAGTCCCCATATATGATTCTAACTTGAAAAAATAATGAAGTGATTTGGGCATCTGGTTTTCTTGCTAGAGAATTTCAAAGTTATACTTTTATGCACTAAACTCAGTCAATATCATCTACAAGTTTTTGACCCCAAAGAGACCTCTTCACCCAAGGTTTCAAAAATAAACCATACCACCATGATTTAATAGTTATAAAAAGTTTAAAGTGGCAATTATGATCTAAATAATCATCAAAATAAGATGATATATTTTGTTTTGGGTCCTATACTCACCTATAGGTTTCCTTTTGCCTAAGAGGTTGACCTATAGTTGACTGTTATCTTCTACACCACCCATAACAAGGAATTAAGAAGAGAAAAACTTAAATTGGTCTATGAAATATGACTCTAATTGTCTCATGATTCTCAAAGGTTATGTGAAACCTATTCCAAGAATAATCTTCATCTACAGGACCCTACACAACCAATTATTGATGACTATGAGAGGTAGTGAGCAAAAAGGGTAATGTTATTAGTGTTGGTGTAGGTCAAACATGAATTAACAGGTACAAATCATTGATGAATGATATTTTAAGGTTTTAAGAGGTCCCATTCACTATTTTCAAGTCTAATCCATACAATACCACCTATAGGTACAGTACCTTAGAATAGAACACAGTCAAAAAATGCACTCAAACATGATCAATCAAGGAGTGGAAGGGATATGTAATAACTTAGAGTGAAAAAAAAGCTTATAACATATTCTATATGAATTTTACACTCCCAAAATGCTATTACCAATGGAAATAATTTATAAAAGAGACTCTATGGTGCAACACACAGCTTATGTAAGCAAACCCTACACATAGGTGGCCTTTTCACAATTTGTCTTAGGTTTTTAAAAAGTTGGAGGGTTAAACGATATGAAAAAAGGATGAATTTTTTTTTATAAGTTATTTAAAAATTTAATAATCCCATCCAATATTCACTTCATCTAAGTAAATAGGAGAAATTCCCTCTATTTTGTCTCAGATAGAGGGCACTCCCCTTGAGTTTAAACTAGTAGGTTTTGAAGGAGGGTGAAAAGGGTAGAACAAGAACTAAAGGAACATTTAAATAAGGTGTGTAAATATTAATCACACATAGGACAAAATTAATAACCTTTCGTATAGGTAAGAATCCCAATAGTGTGGTCTAGACCCTCAAGGTTGTAATCATGTCTGTTAGGTAGGGTTTAGGCATAGAATCCAAATGAGAGGTCAATTTAAATTCTAAATACAAGAGATAATTCCAATGGATTATAACATGTTTTTCAGGTCATTTTATATGTGACCAAGCTTTTGTAATGTAGATAATTCATAAATAAGGTGACTTTTGGCTCAAGGACAACTTTAGGCATGTGCAAATGAGAAAACAAACTCGATAGGATAACTTGAAATGCTCACATATCCTCTGAGGTTATGTATGTAAATAATATGAGTTTGGGGAGTTTTATATGGGTTTCGAACATCACTCTTGTGGATTTTTTTTGTAGTTATAATGTCATATATTTATGAACAAAGCTTAAGATCAAAAAGGACCTAAAACCCTACTAAACCCTAGATAAGGACCTGACTAAGAAAACAAAGATAGAGAGTTATAAAAATGGGATTTAATTACCATGAAAGTGGATTTAGGTTTCAGGGGACTCTTCATGGATCCTGCCCCTAAAGTTTTGAAATGCTCTTTTGGTATGGGCAGTGTATAAAATTAGTTTCCTTGATTATTTTATGTATTGTGTAGGTTATAGGAAGTTTCAAGAGATGAAATAAACTTTTTGAGGAATATATATACTTATTACAACTCAATATAGTCATTTCATGCTTCATAAAAACTCCTTAGTATGTCTACTAGTAGCTTCATCTCAACCAGTCAAAATTAGCAAAGTGAGTAGAGTGGTGAGAAGTGTCATAACTTCAAGGGAAAGCCAATTTAAGGTGTACCTAAGAAATATAATGCCATGGATGGTATTTAAAAGTTTCATACACTCCATTTAATTTATTTTCATGGAAAACTAAAACCATTTTTTAGGCCAAGTGTAAGGGGTGATTAGAAGAAGAGTTCCTTTGACTGTAATGATGGCTCATTTTCTAAGGAGTCTAGAAGATTAAAAATTCATATAATGCATGGAGAATCATGTTTTTAACCCATACATATCATTTAAATCATTAAACATATCCCTATTAATTTTTGGGATGTTCTAATTGAGCTAAATAATGAAGGCAATTTTTTTGTGTAAAATAAGGAGTTTAGTGCCACATCTCATGAGTTTCATAACTTAAAGGGCCATTTTTCCTATTATAGCTTGCATTATATATATTATAATTCATTATTATACACATTTAAATCCTCCTCTCATAATTACAAATGTCTAAATGACCTTTGGACTTCTCTTTTCTCACTTCTCTCTCAATTGCTATAAGGAATGTCTTTTTGAGCTCTTTGGGGTAGCCTCCATTGGTTAATGTTGAAACCCTAGTAATTTTTGTATTTTAATGTATATTTAATAAATAATAAATTTATTTTTCATAATTACATTCTTAATAATTTATTCTTGTTGAAATCTTGTTGATCTTGTCTAGTATAAGATAGTCTTTTCTAGGATGTTGTCTTTGATTGTCCACCAAGTATGCAGAACAGTAAGTGTTATAGGTCTTTATTAGTGTTATTTATTAGTGTATGATATTTTTATAAGTGTTTTATGATTATATTATCTAAATTATCATCATTATCCCTCCTAATCATCAATATACTTCTTGAACCTAGTGTATGAAGCATTGATGTAATAATATATCTCTAGTTGTGAGTTATGTGTGAAAGAAGCTTTGATTTGCTCTAAGTAGTATATGTTCAATCAATAGGAGTAAAATAATTATTGGTACATCACCTTTTATATTTTTTAGTTTTTTCTTCTTAACCCTTTTCATTCAAATTCGATAAGTAAATAAGTGTTCAAAGAGTGCATCAAGGGAACTAGCCCTTCTAGAGATTCATCTCACCTGTTGATTACCCACAACTTGTGAGATGTTTCCATTATTCCACTTGGATGAGGAGAGATGATACATCTCCTCAAGGGATTAAAATATAAGTAAAAATATGTGGGAATCCAAGTTTTAACCCCTATGCCACATGGAGGGTTAGAGCATCTTTAAGAGTGAGATACATGGTTTTGGAGGTGTGTTTGGACTATCTCATAACTTCCTTTCTTATTGTAACTCATGAAAACACTTACCAATATTATTTTACCACACCCCTCTCTCTCTCTCTTCACACTTCTCTATATAAATATCCACTTTTGTATTTTTAATATAATCCACACCTATTATGGAGAAGCCCTACTAGTTTGATTACTATCTTTACCTTTAAATAAAATATTTCAATCTAGTTTTGAGTTCTTAACTTCTTGTCTAAGTGTGTGAATTAGTGCATAGTCAAATTACAAGTGATAATCATTTATCCTTGTGTTCACTTTACTCTTTCATTTTTTTTCAAGTAGTCTACTCTCTAACAGGTCACATGAAGTGTAGTTAGTGTTATTTTATGTCTTTGAGTGTAAGGAAGAGTTTTTGTGTTTGTAATTAGACCTCTTCTTCATCCACATTGAGAATTGAATTTCATATCACCTTCATGTTTGAAATTCTTATGTTAGTGAAACCTTTGATGTTGAATTTATTTTTTTTGAATCATCTTTCATAGTGCATGTTCATAGTAGTCTTGTAGATATTAACTTGGTACATCACCTCATTGTATTAGATTCATTTCATGTTCTCTATATCCCTTTTCACCCCAAACAAGCTAGTATTATAGGTGATGAGCTTATATATACATATCAAGGGAGTTATCCCTTTAATCTAGAGGTTTACCACTACTGTAAACAACCCACAAGTCTAGGGGTAATCCCATGATCCACTCGATTTGAATTAGGATTGAACTACCTCTCCAATGGTGAAAAATTGAGTGACAATGAGAACAACACTTGGGATTGAGTCCCTCTTCCTAAAGAAAGAAAAATTGTTCAATGTAGATGGATCTACCAAATAAAAAATTTATCAAATGAGTATATAAATAAGTTCAAAGTATGTTTGGTATCAAAGGGTTTTTCTCAGGTACCTGACATTGACTATACTGAGATATTCACCCCCATTTCTAAAATGAACACAATCTGACTTACTCTCACCATTGTCACAACACATCATTAGGATATTCTTTATATGGATGTGAAGAGTGTCTTTCTTTATGGTGATCTCAAAGAGGAAATGTACATGGAGAAACCACAAGGATTTATGGAATACTCTTCCTTAGTTTAAAAAATTTATAAATCTATCTATGGCCTCAACTAAGTTCCTTGATCTTGGTATGCCAAGATCGACTCATTTCTTCTTTTAGTTGGGTCCACTAGTGACATCTTGATTTGAATGTATACATTTTATGGTAGGATGACCCACTATTAATTTTGTTTCTTTATGTGGATGAACTGTTGATCATAGAGAATTCTTCATCCACCATCATTATAATGAAAACTTATTTGTCTAATAGTTTCTTAATGACTAACTTGGGATTATTGCATTACTTATTTGGGATTGAGATTTCTCATTTTGACTCTGGGATCACTATTGCACAATCTAAGTATGCTCTTGATTTACTTGCATGGTTTAACATGGTTGAATATAAGCTAGTTCTAACTCTTTTTCTATTTGGTGTGAAGCTTGAGCTTAATTTTCCATCTCCTATGGTTTATGTTACCTCGTATCAACAACTTATTGGAATTTTCATCTAATTTACTCACACTAGACCTAATATTTCATATGCAGTGGGAATGGTCTCCAAATTCAATAAGGAACCATATGAGTTACATTATAAAGTAGCTAAAAAAATTCTCCACTACATTCAAGGTACTCATAGTCTTGGGATTCACTATGGAGTAGACATCAACATCAACTTGATTAGTTATACATATTCAATTTGGGTTGGTAATATTTAGAATTGTAAGTCTACTTTAGGCTATAGTTTTTCCCTTGCTTTAGGTTAAATTAGGTTTTCAATCAAAAAGTATAATGTTATTGCTTTATCTTTTATTGAGGTAGAATACAGAGGATTTGTTGATGCTTCTACTAAGGTTATTTGGATTCAGGGGATTCTCGTTAAGTTTTGCATCTAATTTTGATGACCAACAGTCATCTTTTGTGAAAACCAAAGCACAATCCATATTTTCAAGAAACTAGTCCACCATCAAAGGACCAAGCATTTGGATATTCACATGCATTTCATTTGGGAGCTCATCCATGATAAAGTCATTGGTCTCCACTACATCTAGATAATGGATAAAATTGATAATATATTCACCAAATCCTTTATTAAGAGAAATTATCTTCATTTTTGGGCTCTTCTTAGGGTTTAGGAAGCTCTATTTTCTTCCTCCTCTAGGGTGTCATCTTTATATACTTGGGTACCACATCAATCCTCTATGTCGAGACCAAACTCTTCTACCAACCTAAGATACACTTAAGGGGGAGGGTGTTAGTGTAGGATTTTTCCCAATATATAATTTTACCTATATAGTCTAATTATTTTTATTAGGTTAATAAAAATTCATTAATGAAAATGTACTTTAAGTCATTTTCTAATTTTGATTTGAGTTAATTACATTTTTGGGTGACTTAATTCCTCTCTTTATAATGTACCTTCCTATGTACTTTTTGGCTAATGATCATTAATGAAACTTTTTGTTATGAATAAAAGATTATTCCTCTTGTGATTTAATCCTTAGATTCAGCCTCATGCATTCAACTCTATCTATTTAATCCTTGATTGTGGCCCACTCAGATAGTCTGCATCCTTTTTAGTCACTTGACCTCTTAAGGGGATATATACTGACCACATCATTTCCACTCTACTTTTATTTATTCTTTGAAAATACATTAATTCCTCTAATTGTAACACCCTTTCAAATATGGGTAAATATAAACACCTAATTCCACCACATTTAGTGTCTTAATTAACCTCATTAAATTCAAACAAATCCCCACTATTCTTTACTATTTCATCATTCAAATTCCATATTTTATCTAATTTCACTAATATCATTATTTTCCTCCTAAATTCAAATATTTAATTAATAAATATTAATTAACTAATCCATTTCTAATTAATTATGCACACATAATTCCATAAAACTAATTAATAATTCTAAATTCTAAGACACCAACCCACATCCCCAATTCTCTCCAACAAGAGATTGAGTCACCCACCCATTTAGATAATTCTCTCAACCAAGTTTTGATTCATCCAACCAACTCCTTGAAACATAAAACTACCATGGTGAGTCATTCAACTACCTTAACTCATTCCTAAGAATATTTCAACTACCAACTAACTTCCCCAATATTTCTCAATCATTTAAGGAATTGGTCTTCTCCACTTTGATGAGGACTCAAATATAGCCATTTAAAAATAAAAAGATTTAATATTTTAATATTAAATATTATTATCCATGTCCCATGAAATTTTTTATAAATTAATGTATTCTTTCTATATTGAAAAATCCAGCATCAAGCCATCAAAGTTATATCAAATTATAAAATCAATCATCCACTATAAACCATAATTTGTGTGTCCTTAGGCTTATAAATTTACCTTTCATTAAATATTTTCATTGAGAAACCACATACCAAATCACAAGATCATAATCAAGTCATCAAAGGATAATATTTCTTCTTGTTTGGTAAGGTGAAGGTAACTTGTATTTTATTTTTATTTTTGTTAAATATTTATTTGAGGTTTTAGAGAGTTTTTAGAATAAGGAGTCAATTAATTAATTATATTTTCTTAGATTTGAAATTTTTAATTTCTATCTATCATGGATGTATAAAAATTTGTTACCTTTTATAAGAAATACTTACCTCCTAATAACATTATCGATCAAAGCCTTCCACTATTCATTCGAGTTGAAGTTCAAACCATAGGTTTCAAACACATATTGATTGATAATGGCTTAGGATTCAGTATTTGTATCACTAATTTCTTAAAATAATTGGGTATAAGTATGAATTCCATTGAGAAGTTAGATCAAACCATAAAATGATTCAATATTACCCCACTGTATATATTTAGGACATTATCATTGGATATAAGATTGAAACCAAATATTGTTTCCACACTATTTTAATCATGCATGTTCCTCTACATTAAAATTTACTATTGGAATGACCTTAGATATATGTCATGGAAATATTACCATCCACATTTCAAAGATGTATTAATTTTATACATGATGGTTATTTATACTCATTTCCCACATATGAAAATATTTTTAGATATTAAAAAATGAAATAAGTTATTAATAAAAACCAAGCACAATTACGGGATTATTACATAATACTTCTATCTTATCCCATCCCATGAGATCAAATATATATATATATGAGATGGTTTAATCAAGTACCTAACATGACAAATAACAAACTATGAGTATTATAAATAAGATACACAAAAATCATCGCAAGTTACTATTAACTACTAGACTTGCACCCTTGTGAAAGTAGTTTCAAGCCTTCAAAATATAAAGTAACATGGAGGAAATCTTATAATATTGGTGGCCTAATATATGGATTGAAAATATATATTATAATGGATATCTTCCCTTGATGTATCAGTTAGGATCTCTACTCGACACTACCAGCTTGCAAGGGAAAAGAGAAGGAGGTAAACTAAAAGGAAAACATATCTAACTGAGGTGATACCCCAAAATGTGTCCACAACCTATCTAATATGCACTAAAAATGCTGAATAATAATATAGACCTAATTTCACTTCTCAATTGAAAGTCTTCAAACATCAACATTTCACATAGAGGCTTGTCTTGATGCATGATCTAAAGAAGCTAATCAAAAGGTCTCTCAAAGACACTAAGGAAATATTACACTTATCATACATACAAGATGATTGAAGAAAATTATGAAACCTATAATGTTGAGCTAACACCTAGAAATAGCTAAAGAGGAGAGGATAGAATGATATCAAACCTACACTATCATTGTCATTTATCAACTAACCATGAAAATACACTAGTCACAAGCTTTGATGAAGCATGAATTTAGTCTTATTCATTAAAAAGAGGTAATTATAAGTGTTTTTATGAGAATGGATTTTCCAAAATAGATTTAAGTATTCTTTTCAAATGTTAAAAATAGGCTTACATATAGAGAGAGAATTAAAGAGAGGAGAGAGAGAGAGAGAGAGAGAGAGAGAGAGAGAGAGAGAGAGAGAGAGAGAGAGAGAGAGAGAGAGAGAGAGAGAGAGAGAGAGAGAGAGAGAGAGAGAGAGAGAGAGAGAGAGAGAGAGAGACAAGAAAATAAGAAATATAAAATTTAATTAGTCTTTAATATCTCTCATATTCCTTCTCAAAAATGGCATAATTTTAGAGATTTGTCTTGAAGGTTTGAATAAGTCATTAACACTCATTTCTAATCTTTGACCCATACAATCTCCTATCTCCTTACATGCATACCCCTATATTTTTAGTAACATGTCCATGTTGAAGAATGAGTCTTCCTCCTAGAAATTTGGTATTCATTTATAATTACTCCATACATTTAAAACTTATTATAAGACATTCATTATGTCTCTCCATCTTTCTTGGTCTGTTAGAAGACTTCTTCAATTTTTTTGACTTTATCTTGTTTGACTAGGTGTTGGAAGGAAGGAGGGTCTTCTTAAGAGTGTTTAAGACCTTTTCAAATTTTAAAACCTTATTCATATCAAACTCTAACCTTTTAAAACCCTTAAATTTGTGTGAAAACAATTATCAACCTCAATAAAGCCTTTTGAAATGTTCTTATACATGAATTTAGTATTTTAATCATTTGACTCCATGAGCAAAGAGGCATAGGAGAGAGAAAATGAGTTTTACATTGAACCAGATAATTTATCTCCATGGATGGCTTTTAAAAATAATTTCATACCTTAAAAAAGTCATTTTTAACCATCAAGTATCCCAAAAGATGCAATTTTGCTCCTATAGTATGTTTTCTCACTCATTCCTTGTATCCTTAAAAAAAATTAAAGATCCTTTTCTAGTAGATTGCATGGATAAAATTGGAAAATTAGTAAAAAAATTTAGCACCATATATCCCCTTAAATATTCATACAAATTTTCATGATCCAACTCCAAGTGTAAGTATCTCTATTTTGCCATTTCTCCCTCCAATTAGGCATAATTAGGCCTCCTAGGCCTAGAAAGAGAAATTGGTCAAAATGACCACCCACACATGTGAAAATTTACAAAATTGGTATATTAACTTTATATATCCTAATAAAATTCTCCATACCAAATTTGGGCTTCTAGAATATTATGCAAGTAGTCAAACCATGAAATGGCCAAAAAACTAGCCCATCTTTAAGCCTATTTTGGATTGCCCTAAAAAATCAAGTTTGTTTGAGAAATTCTAGGTTATATTGTATATTTTTTTGGAATTTTAAAATTTAAATACATTCAAATTCACCTCCTCCAATTATTTTCATCCTTATACACACTTCAACACTCCATTTTTGCCTCAAAATCTTGGTATAGTTTTACTCAAATTTTTACAATTGAAAATATATAAAAGTACCATGGTGAGCACCTATTTGTATTTTATAAAAAAAATTATTAGTTTTTATAATAATTATATGTCATTTTATGTGCTTTGGAGATCAATTTCCATAAATTAGTCAAAACTAGCTTTTCTAGCAGCCTGTAAGTGACTCAACTTCTTAACAATAATTCATAAAGGATATAGATTTAACCATTAAAAAATTCCAAAATATATAATTTAAAAAGTTCCCCTAAAATCTCAAAATATATTATTCTCCCATGCAAATTTTTTGTACATTATGATCATAATAAGGTACCTCTTTAGCTAGGCAGATTACATTATGTGAGGTTGAGGAGAGAGAATGAATTTGTTTTGGCATCTAGGAGTTTGTTTCTATGTCACAACACCTTAGGGAAGTCTTAAACATCAATTTTTACCTTATCTAATTTTAATTATCATCTTTATATCCCTTAATATCCCCTTCAACCTCTCTCCATCATGCCTAGGTTTTATATGCATATTAGTGTTCTTGACCATAGAGGTCTATTTATTGGATTTCTCTCTTCATTCACTAATCCAAAACATAATGGGGTCGTAATTTATATCATATACACTCATCTCACCATCATACCTTAAACTAGTGAGACAAACATGTCCTACTTACCTTTACTTATGAGTGAGATTGTAGGTTTATTAGTCTCCAATGGATTGTGTTAGTAATTGTATATGTTGACTATATTTGTGCCCTTAAAATACACTTTAAATTAAATTTAATCCATTCATACTTACTCTAAAATATCTTAAACTTCATCTCTATCACTCATATCATCACATTCAACTTATAATCACTTAGTACATAGGTAGGTTGACTATGTTATCACCCTTCTTGGCTATAGGTTTCAA
This sequence comes from Torreya grandis, assembly GCA_037957365.1. Lineage (NCBI taxonomy): Eukaryota > Viridiplantae > Streptophyta > Pinopsida > Cupressales > Taxaceae > Torreya > Torreya grandis. The sequence continues at coordinate 285,631 of JARHVA010008825.1, read as the reverse complement.
AAGATGAGAGTGAATTAATGATACTTATTCATGTTTTGAAATACTTATTTTGATCCTATATTCATCTCCAAAATATTCCATGCATATTCTTGATCATAATCCTTCAATCTCACCTTTGCACTCTTTCGCATCTATTGTCTTTCAAGCTCTATTACTTTCTTGTATTTTGTCTGAAATGAGAACTTATTATGAGATTTTTGACCTTCATGAACATGAAACACAATCCCATAGTCCCCATTAAAACTTTTATTGGTCTTAAAAATACCATTTAGTCTCTTAGGCACTACTACTTTGTTAGTCTTGAAGGTAGTCAAACCAGTTATAGGTGGATATTTGAGGTTTAATTGGATGCCTAGAGAAAATGGAGGTGATGAGAGCCTTGATTAGGTCTACACATACCTATTTTAGTGTTCCATACCACCTTTTCACCCTTCTTGTCACCTTAAAACTATCATTACTCATCTATGCTTAGACTAACTTGTGTGCGTAGTCATTTAGGCCTCTTATCTATAGGTGCTTGTTTTAGGTCTCTAGGCCTAAAATGAAAGAGGTTGAATGAGAGAAAGAGTGAGGACTTTGAGAATGTTTCAAAAATAATTACCTTTCACTCCTTTAACCCTTATCTATTAATCATTCTTATTTACCTCCCTTTTTAATTCATATTAAACCAACTCTATCTCATGCTCTAGTAGGTCTACTTATAGGTGATTCTTAGACTGAGAGAGAGATGAGATATTCCATGTAGGTTCTTTAATCCTTTTTTATGTCCTATATTCCTTGATAAGGTGTTAATTATCTCCATGGAATATGTCTCTCATCATTCTCCTTCTATCTCTAACCTTCTCTTCATACCACACCTTGAGTCAAAATAGGATGACTTTAAGTGATCATGTGATGTTTCATGATGTGAGATATCCAATATATGGTCATTTAAACATGAGATGTCATTGACCCCTTGAAAATTTGAACCTAATCTTACCATAGTATCATGTATAATGTATAAATGTCTAAGCTCTTATCCCTTTCCTTACTTTCATAAGCATGACTATTTAGGCCTACTTAGACCCTATTGTAAGTGGTCATTTAGGAAGTATTCATCAAAATATTTTAATGAAGATTTTTCATTAAGACGTCTTTAATTCTTTTATATCCTTCATAAATACTCCATAGACCTACCAACTACATTGGGATCCAACCTCACCTTCACCTCATTGTTTGAGAAAAAAGAGGATGGTTGTAGGTGTCTTTCAAGTCTTGAATAAGATAGTGGGTGAAGTGGAGTTATGGAGTGAGTTAGTGATGACTATACCTTGGAATTGAAGTTACATCACTATCCATTTTGATATTATTCACTTTTATCCCTCACTTAAGACCAAAACCTTGACTTTATTTGAATACTTAGTCATCAAGAGAGTTTATGGACCCTATTGTACAGACTAAGATCATCATGTTCGAGTATGTAAAGTAGGGAACTTGAGTAATCATATGACAATCCAACTTTCCTCTGAATCTTTTCATTCATCCTCCCTTAGACCCATTCCACTATTTTCTTACCTACATGTTTAACATGACATTTTTTGAAGTATCTTTATGGGTGATTGTTGTAGGTGGTGATTTCTCCCTGTGTAAGGACTAAGGAAGGATGGGAGATTGGTCTCAATACCATAATTTACCCTTAATGTTTAAAAATATCTTGAATAATCATCATAAACGTTCCATAATTAGGTTTGAATAGTAATGAAAACAATAAATGATCCATTACTTTAAAAAAGGAAAAATACCTTAACTTCTCTGAATAAAGGAATTTTCACTGTTATTTCTTCATCAGCTTTATCTCTCTATGAATTAATTATTCCATGGTTTCCATGATATATTCATTTGGTTTATATGACACCAATTGATTGTTTATAAACCTTGATTTGAGCTTCTAAAACAAATTAGTACTTCTTATGACCCCCTACTCCATCATGGTTGTTATAGCTAGTCATTTCTTTCTATGACACTTATCATCATTTCACCTACTAAGGATTCCATGAGAATATTCACCTAATATCTCCATGTAATTATAAATTTATCCTCTTGGATGAGGCAAGGAGATAAAATTAGTGTTATCATTATGTCTATCTATTTATTATTAGTCTCCATGATCATGGCATACATGCCTAACTAATACAATTAGGAATAATAGGACTTTTTAAGCCTTTTAATCTTTATAAGTATCATTAACAATTTCAATACTTATAAAGAGTGAAATGAAATAATATTATGTGATTAAACAAACTTTCCAACCTTTATGACTCCTTTATTCATGTCACTTGTCATGATATTCATCTTAACCTATTCATCAAGGTTTGGAGATAAAGCTATGCTACTAGACCTCTAAGTGCTCTTGTGTACCTTAAGAGAGTATGGTCTCTTTAACCTCACTGATCTAAATTTAATGAATGAGGTATACCTCTGTAGACAGTATTCTTGATAAGATAATGTTGACCTCATTGATATACATTTCAAGCAATAGAAACTCATTAACTATAGTTGTACATTGTTAAAGAGATTATCTCACTAAAATAATCTCAAAGGATATTTTACTCAATATGGAGATATATAAGATTTTTTTTGGGTGAATGAGATGTGAAATGACTTGGGAATTAACTTGGGAACCCCTGAATATGAAAACACTTTCTTGAATACTCAAATCATGCTCCAAAACTAATCAAATAGACCATTCACAAGGACACTAAAGGAAACCAATTTTGTGCCATATTTACCTTCATGTAAGGATTCATAATATGTCCTATTTTACCTTGAAATAACCTCAATATAACCATTTCTCCCCATCGAATCTTGAAGTGAAGAAACACAGGAAAACCTTGACCCTATCTAGATGAATAAGCCATTTAGACCCCTTACACTCTTAGTGATTGTTCATAAATATGTGGGAATTAACATGAAAATAAATAGCATAAAATTTAATTTCATTAGGGTCCTTATAATTTCCCAATATATTCTAGCTTAATTCTCTCTATCATAGTCGTACCAAGCAAAAATCATTGGCCTTTCTAGAGCTACTAAAGAGGTTGATATGGGAGAAAAGTAGGTTTTATTCATTTTATAACCTTAAATTTCCTCAAAACCATGTATTTCCCATTTATGGGACTAAATTAGGTCTTGAATATACTTTCTAGCCAATAACCCTCTAAAACTTTGTATAGATGCCTCAAAACGGCCTATTTTAGCACTAAAAATGCCATAATTGCTTAGGAAACCTAATTAAAATGTTTTAAAAAGTGTTAATAAGGCCTAAAAATGTTTTAATATATATTATATTATTAAATTAATCTTATTTATGATAATATACTATCATTACCTCACAAAACCTTCTCTAGAAGTCATAAAATAGTCAAAAATGCATACAAATGAGTCATAAAGTTAGTCAAAAAAGTCATCAACCTAATTTATAATATGTGAGGCATGAAATTATATTTAATCATGATATGAGACCTATCAATACACTCTAGACTCTTTTCACCACTGAAATGGCTTAAAAAGACCAAGAAAAAACTAAACAAGCACAAGGACATGATGAACAAAACCCCCCAACCTATCCAATCAACCTTAAACTTTGATAATCAAGGCTTCAAGTTTTCACAAGAAATACATTTCAATACAATCATATTTACCAATAGGACAAAAAATCATAACAGGTAAAGTTTTGAAATTTAGGGGTAACAATTTGATCTATGAGGTCAAACTTGTCAATAGTTATTATAGAGAAATAAGAGAAAATCCCAAATCTCTCTCTTTTGGTCAATTTAAAAGATTGAAACTAAATTTACATATTGGAATTATAGTGAAGATGATGATATGCAAGATCTAACATATGTAAAATTGTGTAACCTAAATTTCAATCATATCAATCCAAATGATTATTTATATCATAACATGTTCACCCCTACTAGTCTAAGAGAGGATTGGGATAATTAATATATAAATAATGTTAATGTTTTTACTAAATAACAATATAAAAAGGATAAAGTAAATTCCATAGTTAAATATAATCAACCTAATCATATTATACACACTTATTATAATATTAGTTAACAATAGTAGAAAAAGAAAATTCAAGGTTTATGTCTAAGGGTTACATAGCTTGAGGAAAATATTGCATGTTTTCATAACCTGAATGTGCTACACTTAATTTTACCTTCACTTCCCCACTATATAACTATGCGCCTTAAAATATTTCCTCCTAGGCATGAATTTTAAAATAGAAAATAATTGTAGCTTACAGTTCACATAATTTACACAGGGTTAATAAGAATCGAAGTAAATTTATAATAAATAATCCTAAAAAAAAGTTAATGGCATTCCCTCCTGCACATCCCACAAATAAATATATATACTATTTGTTTAACATATATACATGGACATCATATAGATAATCATTGGGCATTACAATAATAGATTCAAAATCAAGCATGATTTTAGTAATTGAATCACCAGATGATCATGATATAATTATGATCAACCCATATTCCCAACAAAAGAAGTTTATATTAATTGATATGGAACCCATACACACATACCCCAATTATTCTAAGTATAATATATTATACATATATTATTTATGTTTGTTAGCATACTTATTCTCTCTATTATTCTATCTTAACACACGTGTTCATATTCCCTTACATAAATAACTATACTAGACCTTGACTTTGTTTTTCATTTGTCCCTTCTTTTTGTTTTTTTTTCTTGATTCACATATCCATGACAAATATCTAACAATATTTTTATTTCACACCATTGGTGTCATCTTAATTTTTCACTCTTACATATTGGATATTTATACACATTATGGCATATATTTGAGCAAACATGATCACATACATATTACATGAGCACATGTTGATTTTTTTCCATTGGGGGCATGTATATCATTATCTCCACATATACTATTGAGCTACATTGTTGTGATTCACATATATATTGAGAGAATATTACTTGATTTCACTTCCTCCACATTACCATGCTTTCATATCTAGTGTACAATATGTATTTACACATGTTGAAGATTATTCATATCCCTCCCATTATTATATTTTCAAATCCTTGTTACTTTCTCTTGTTTGACTATTTAAATGTATGTCAAAATTGTAAAACATTCAAAAAATACAAAAAAGTTAAATATTTAAAAATTGGAAAATTGGGACGTAAGCATATCATAAGCTACTAAATTACATTATTTAAATATTTAATTTATCACATATTTGGTAGATGGAATATTTTATACATACACACATGCATTTAAAAATGTATATGAGTGCAATTCATTACATACATATCATATATAGGCACGTGGATGTTGTGTCTTTCCTATACCTAGGGGCCATGCCAATGTTGGGGTCATCTACTTCTATTGGTTACATCATCATAGTTTATATATTTATATGACATATTTACCATGTTAATCTACATATATTTCTTACACATTCCTTGCTAGATATTCACTTATGACATAGTGTTACATAGATATGTTATTTTACTGTGCTATGATAGTGAGATTTATCAATAGTGTAGACTAATTTTCACTTGTTCTATGATTCATCGATGGTGTTGATTTTACATGATATCCTACTTATTTTTGTCTATAGTGGGTGTCCCCTTGGCCTTGTTTGATATAATATTTATGCCCCTTGTTTATGACTCTTTAACCTTATTTGTTTTGGCATTTATGCCCCTTGTGACTTCTTAGCCTTGATTTTTAGACACAAACTTATATCCCTTTTATGTGGCCCCTTGGCCTTATATATGGAATTATATATTATTTGTGTGACATTATGTGTTGATATTGTGTAATTTCTATGTTTACAGGTGTCATGATCCATATCATGCACCTCCACTTGTATGCTATGTGAAATTATTTATATCATGCACTTCCTTATTGTATAGTCTTATTCAATGATAATTACTATTGTGTGATTCATATATACATACATACATACATACATACATATATATATATATATATATATATATATATATATATATATATATATATATATATATCTTACATAAATACATACATACATATATATATATATATACACACATATATATACATACATACATATATATATATGCATGCATACATACATACATATATATATATATATATATATATATATATATATATATATATGCATACATACATACATATATATATATATGCATGCATACATACATATATATATATATATATATATATATATACATACATACATACATACATACATACATATATATATATATATATATATATATATATACATACATACATATATATGCATACATACATACATACATATATATATGCACACACACACACACACACACACACACAGATATATACCACTTATATTCCCTTGTATTACATATAGTACATACATGCCTTGATGATATATACATTACTATGATGGCATACTCTCCCCATGTTAACATGATTTTACATGATATTATTTTCATACATGACATGACAAAGTTCACTTATATTTTTATATGAATGAATCACAAAAATCTACCCTCCACCTTAAAATGGGTCCATATTAGTGGGATTTTTCATACAGACTCAAACTTATGTGAGAAAATTTGAGTATAGTATATAGATTTGAGAGTTCAAATGTGATTTAGATATCAAATTAGAATATTTATTTATAATTTTTAGAAATATTTTGGTGGAATTTGTAGGGTACATGTTCTCTTTGAGTAACATATTTAATATTGATATAGATTCAAACACACTTTGGGGTATGTTTAGGGCATATGCACTTCATTTTATAAGGCAAAATTAATCAAGCATGATATTGCTTTGTGCACATAGACACTATTTAATATTTCAATTGGGTGTGATGTTTGTTCATGAAAATAATTATAGTTTATATTTTGCACCAATTTAGTGGAACATGATGTTAGTTCATGCACATTTACACATTTTCACCTTTATAATGTTTTTCAAGTATTTTCAAGTGTGGGGAAAACTTAAATTTATAATTCTATTTTTAGTGGTTGGTTTGTTTTTTTTAAGGTAATGTACATTAAGTTTTATGTATGCTCAACAACCATGTCACTATCCATTATGAACCCATTATTTTATTCCTACCTTATCATCTTGGGGTTATAAGATCAATGTTTGATTAGTTACATATTGGTTATGTTAATGTATCTTCTAATCCATGGCCCTTCCCTTGGTCAAATTTAAAATTGGAAATATATCACGCCCAATTTTTCCATGTTATCTATGTACTTCAGTAAGGAATAGAAATTCTCAAATGATTAAACAAGGAATTATCTCCAACAAATTACAAGGAAACATAATTTACTCACATATAAGTGTACTTCTTCCTTTCTCTTTCAAGTTTCAAGTATAATTTAGATTTCAAGTTTCATTATATGGATGTTGACTACTACATTTTTGTTATAGGTTTTTCTTTGATAAACTTACACATTTAGTGCCTCAAGCATAAAATAAAAAATGTGTTATATACACTCAAGTTTATATTCATTAGTTTACTCTATTATTTTAATTACATTGTAATACTAGAATAAAAGGAGGGAATTTTTAGACACTAAAATATGGTATTTAACACTTGAAAATGTCAATATAGACCTACACTTATCTTACATGACTTGTGTGTCTCCAAAAAATTATCACTCACCATTCCTACATAGTTATATGCTAGTTATGAGTTTGATCCATTCTAAGTTTCTGTCAATCACCTATAAGAACCTTCTAGTCTATAATAAATTAGCTACATATCCTACTTGGACATTCTTAGATCACTGCATTAATATATTTATCTTCCATACAATAATGTCATACTAAATGGTAATGTTTATGTTATTTCTATGAGGCTAACATTATTGTCCTTCCCTAGAAATAATTATTTTTGAAAATCAAATCATTCCCATAGGTTATCCCATTCATCTAGCATGTGTATGGCATGGTAAATTTCCCAATTGAGCACATAGAAATACAAATCAAGGTGAAGCTTATTCACCATCTAGAATTCTTAATTACATATCAAGTATATTACTACAAATTGACTAAATCTACCCTATTCTCCCCAAATTACAAATCAGTCACTAAGAGTAGTCACTAAGCAAATATTAAACACACCAATCTAGGTCAAGTGCCAACATTATCAAGATCAAATCCTTATTTTAAGGTGCATTCATATAGAGAAAGAGCATAATTTCACATTCACAATAAGGGGAAGAACTATGTGTGGTTTTTATTCCCTCTTCAAAGTATTGGATACATTCACAAAAGTCAGTTTTTAATGGGGTGATTTGGATCAACTCAACCCAATTACACTTCCTCATTTTTTATAGGTTTAGATCCTTCACAAGTGGACCTAGAGTTTCAACAAGAATGAAGCTAATTTTTAGAGTTGTGTATGCTTTCAACAGTCAAATATTGTTCATACATAGACTTATCAGACAAGAACACCATATTTTATGCTCACAAAGAGACAAATATGATAATAACATTAACATAAGTCACTAACATTAATGTTTCTACCTAGCCATTATAGTATCAACCCTATGCACACAGACAGTCAGTTTTGAATCTAGATGAATCACATGCATGTTATTCCATTCTATTTACACTATCAAAATATAATAACAATCAATTAATCACATACTAAAGCTAAGAATAGTTATCTCCTTAGTAATTTACAAATATAGTAAATTTCATTATTAGATCAATATAAATTAGTTACATTTATAGTTATGCTTAAAATTTCATATATTATAATATAAAAATTAATTATTTTAGTTTATCCTAGTTTGATTCATACAATATAAAAATAAGGTAAAAAAGTGTTGTGTCTCTTTTTCTATATAATAAACCTAATTGTAGGTAAATTTGACAAAAAGGGGTGGTTGGATGTGTGATGGTCACCAATACAACCTACATTTCCCCAATTAGATCAATTTTTCATGAATTTGAAGTAAATTGGGATGATTATGCACAAATGTACTTAAATTTGTCAACATTTCCCCTAGTTACAAGTGGATATGCTATTATTTTGTTGTTTTTGGCCTATAATGAACCTAATCGTAATTAAAATTAGGATAAATGGGTGGTTGGGTGTGCACGAGTCACCAATGTGACCTATATTACCATGGTCACACCACTTTGGGCTAAAATTAAATTGAATTGTGGAGTTCATGCATGAATGTGCCCCAAATGTACAACATTTAGCTTGGACATAATGGATATGGTGTTGTTGTCTGGATTTTGGCTAATAATCCTCTTAATTTCATGTACAATTGACATAAATGGGCAGTTTGGTGTGTGTGGGTCACCAATACAACTTATGTTTCCCTAGTCACACCACTTTAGACTAAATTCAAAGTGATTAGGGTGATTGTGCACACATGTGCCCCAAATTTTATGTTTTTTCCCTAGTTATAAGTGGATATGGTAATTTAGAGAGGATTGTTAGGGTATAGGGTATACTTTGTAGGGATAAGGGCATATGGCATTATGTGTAGGGTTAAGGGTATAGTATTTATGGTGTACGGTTAAGGGTTTATGTTTAAGATATTTAAATGTGGTTATATGGGTTACTAGTTAATTTTTATGTGGGAAAGGTATCAGATATCCATTTTAACATAGAATATACCCATTTAAAATAAATGTCTATTCGTAATAGATATCCATTCTAAATATATATTCATTTCTTATTAATATAAAAATCAGCATACCATTGCCCTATTGCTCCACATTCTTTGTCTAGAGTGAATATATAGAGCACTTAATTATTCAAAAATTATTTTCACAATATATATAATTATTATAACATAATACAGTGGTTTATAGATATTTATTCAACCCTTTTACATTAGAAGTTGGAAAAATTTGTGTCATCATGGGGTGTTGTTCTCAAAACAAGGAAAAATGAAAGAGAAGCCAAATTAGTGATGAAAAGGAAGCTCTCTAACATAAATGTAGAGATTGTATACACACAATATTTTCAAACTTTTATCAATTACTGACATTATTTATCTTGTAAGAACCTGCTAGGTCTCAATCTCTCTGAGTGCACACCCTAAAGGGTGCACTAGGAAAGGGGTGGGTATACCATTGGTACTTCACATGATTATTGTCCCTTTTTCCACTTATTATCTACACACTTGTCTCCTAAAAACCATTCCCCTAAGCTTGTTCTTATCTCTTACACACTCCTTCAATCATTTACCACCTTTAGTACCCTTTTTATGGTTTACATGACTATGTCAGCTATGTCGACCTTGTATTATAATTGACAGAGCTTAATACAAATGAAGTCAGTGATGGTTGACTTCATTCATTATCTAGTATGTATTTTTTCAATTATAATACTAGGTCAACTAGGTTGACCCTCTTGATTGAAACTTTCAGAGGGGCTTAGGGTTAAATTTCCCTATATATACAAGATCATCTCACCATTATTTATAGAAGAGAAGAATAAGTAAGAGCTATTACAAATATACTTATCCACCATTATACTTGAGGAACAAGCTTATGGATTCATAGTTTCTTTTGAGATATGGATCTTGTCTTGTGGAGAAATCTTTTACATGCATTGGTAGGTTCTACAGCCTAGAGTTGATTTATTGTTGTCATCCTTACATACCATAACAACCTATTGTGAATCACCTTATACAAGGGAGAGATTGAGGCTCAATGGGTTCATCTTCAAAGGCAAATATTCCTAACTTTGTTCCTCCTCTATAAGAGTAGATAGATATGCATTTATACTTCTCTTATATGCATTACGATTTCATATACATTGACATGAGTATATGTCTTCTATGCATGTCTACTTTTGTTATTTCTTACCCCCATTTTGTGCCACAAGATTTGGTGAGCATTAGATTATATTTATTTTCTTTAATTATTATTAGTTTAGTGAATATGAAAACATAGGGATTAGTTAGGGTTATTGTGTGATTGTGCTTGACTAGAGGCTTTGGAACCCTCCCTAGTATTGTTTATTATGATAATATATCCCCTAATTAGTTCAAACATATCCATGTATTTTTCATGTTCCTATTTATCTAATGTATCATCAATCAAAAGTGTAAGTATGATCTATCTTATTCAAGTTAGGATTGATTTATAGATATGATGCATTTCTGATTACATACATTTTGGTGAATTTAACCCTTACAAGGTTTCTTTCACATTTTTCATTAATTTATCATTTTATTTATTATTTTTTATACTTATGATACTAGGTCAACATGATTGGTATAGTTTCTAACTATTGTGCACTTGTTTAAAACACAGTCACATCAAAATGACTATTCTATTTGTGCAAGTCTTCATCAAATATAGGTTCTAGATCAAACAAGTTGAAATATTATAGTTTTTCACTTTTAGATATTCTATTAGGTCCAACAAGTTGACATAGTACACTTACAGGCTTACAGAAAACATACTAGGTCAACTAGGCCAATATAGTCATCTTCACAAGCTTTAGTAAATAGGAAAATATAGAACTAGGTTAACCCAATCGACACTGTTGGTAGAATTTGTAAGTAATATTCAAGGCACTTCAATAGAAATATCACTTTCCCCTACATCCTCCAACCACCAAGGTTCCTTTCTCTCTTTCTTTATCATTTTTTAATTCATTATAGTTCTATTTTTCACAGTATGTAATCTTTAAAATTTCCCTTATACAGCAAATTAGGTCAACTTGATCAACCTAGTTATGTATTTTATCTTATGTTTGAGAGACTAGGTCAACACTACCAACATAGTTCTTAATAGACCCTTGATTCAATAATATAGTAATGACATTGTTGACTCTAAACTATAATGTATGCGTACACTATCATCTGAACTAATACTATACTATATTTCAAAGTTAGAATTAACATTTATATGCTAGTAATTACTTCACATTTTCATTTTTAGTTGCTTGCATGCTTAAAATAAATCACATAGTCTAATTGGGTGGTTTTCCAATATACCTTTTAGTTTCACTATTTTTCTCTTTTTTACACACACTACCAAATCACAAAATCTTTAAACACATTTAAACAATTGTCTACCCAAGGCTTACCTACTTGTATTTCATCACCAAGAGGGAAGCCAACTGGGTTTTTTGGTCAAGTATAAACATGTAGTTAATGATATATATTGGTAAATAACCTAGCACCCTTATTACTACAATGTGTGAAGTGAGGGGGTAGGCCCCAATACCAAGCCATTACCATTGCCAACATAGATCCCTTTCAACCTAAACCTTATGAAACCATCCTTAGATTGCTTTCTAGTTTCCTATTTTTATCAAAATTCCTTATCACACTTAAATTAACCCTTTATAATAATCTAACAACATTCAAGATGACCACTTAATTAGCATTTGAATTTTAGTTGACTACTTGCTCTTTGTTCATTGTATGTTGTATTTTAAAAACTTGCATTAGCTAGTATTGCTGCAAGGTTTTGTGTTTTGTGCCTCAATTAGATCATCCTCATTGATCCAATTGATTATGTGTTTACTTCCATTTATTTATTTCAAAGTATATTGAAAAAAAATCATGCTTCTTCCCTAGCATACTAGGTCAACTATGTCGACTTAGTATTATTTAAAATTATCTCCTTAGCATACTAGGTTGACTTTGTCAACATAGTATCATTCAAAATTATCTCCCTGGCATGCTAGGTTGACTACATTGACTTAGTATCATTCAAAACTATCTCCCTAGCATCCTAGGTTGACTGTGTCCACTTAGTATCAATTAGAATTATCTCCTTAGCATACTAAGTTGACCATGTTGACTTAGTATCATTTAGAACTATCTCCCTAGAATATTAGGTTGATTGTGTCAACTTAGTATCATTCAAATTGTCTCCCTGCCATACATTCATAACTATCTCCTTTAAATACTTAGTTGACTGTGTCAACTTAGTATCATTTAGAACTATCTCCCTAGCATATTAAATCAACTAGGTCGACATATTATCTTCTAGGCTGACCCTGTACCTCTTTTTGGCCAATTTTGTCTATGTTTTTCCTCCTAGCTTCCTGATCACTAATCCTTTTTAGCATCATGAAGCCACTTATCAAATTCTTTCTTGACATTCTTAACCCATTTCAAATTTACATCGGTTGTTCTCTCCTACCTCACTTATCCACCATAGAAGACAACTCTTTATGGTGCATCTTTTCACCACATGGTTCTAAATATTCTCAATCTCAATCTACCCCATACCATATAGTAAATCTAGATAATCCTAGTAGACAAATCCCAAACCATGATAATTATATACCTTATACCACTTTTAAACCTAGAAATCATAAAATCATCAACCCATCTACATCAAATGTTGGATCCTCACATTATGTTTCACCTCTTACAACCAATGTTCATAATCCTCTTATTACACCCATAACCAAAGAACCAAGCCTTATTAATTCCCAAACTAACATGGTTGAAACCAATGTGGGAAATCCTCCACCTATAAATAACCCTCCTCCCCCTAACACTACCAATCTTCCCCCTAATAACACTAATACCCTACTTTCAAATACTAATGCAACAATTGACACAACTCAAATTATTTCTCAAATAATTCAACAAATGAACATCATACAAACAACTAATCATTCTCAAATGATGCATATGTAACAACATTTATTACACATGACTATTCAACCACTTTAAATCATCATGCCTCAATTGGAAATAAAAATGATATCCCTCCTCCTCTCAGATATGTCAATGGCAATATCATCCCTTAACCTCCAATGAATAATAAAATTCCTCAACATCTTCACAAGGAACCTTTAGATCCATTCATTGCATCCATAGATATTGGAAACATTTCTCCAATTGTCACATATGATGGGACTAAGCACCCTACTATCTTTCTTAAGTCTTTTGGTAATCTCTATAAGGAATGGGTCCAAACTAACACCTTTTCTACCACCAAGATCTTAGCCAAAACTTTTATTGGTGATGCACTTTAATGGCACAACCAAATTCCTATACATTCCATCTCACAACTAGAGGATTTATTCAATGCTCTAGTGAAGGAATTCTAAAATGATGGTCTTCCTAAAAATTACCTTAGTCATTTCATTAATGTCAAATAACTTCCTAATGAATCTGCTCACACTTTCATTAAACAATGGAAGTCTCTACCTCACAAAGTGGACCATAACATGAATGATGATAATCTTTTAAAACTATTTTTTACTACTCTTAAATCTCCCCTTCAATACAAAGTTTGAATCTTTTCCCCTAAAACTTTAGAAGAAGCTTGAGACCAAGCAAAACAATAAGACTTTCTTATGGCTCAATTTGAAACACCTTAAAAAACTAAAAAGAACCTTTCCAATCATTTTCTCATAATATTGATGCATCCAAGCCTCCCCAACCTCAAAATGGAGCACCCAATTCAACCAATTTAACCCAACCCACCCCCCTTGAGTTTATAACAACTTAAGAATAAATTTCTACCCTCTAAACCCATGAGCTTTGATCCTTCCAAACCTCCTCCAAAATGATACAATCCTGATAAATTTTATTGGTAGCATGATACTAAAGTTCATTTTCATGAGTCTTTTCATTATATTCATCAATTTATTCTTACTTTCTTGGTCCACATTTTAATCTTGATACTCTCACAAAACAACATTATCAATATTATCTTCAAGCTTCTCAAATTCAATCTCAAGAACAAAAATCACATCAACATCAACTAGCTAATGAACAACAACAATTATCCCATACCTACACCTCATCCACTAATGTTGTTCAAACCATAGTTGATCCTTCTTCCTACACCAATAAATAAAGGATAAATAACATGAACAACTTTAAACATATCATTGCATTTATTGAAACTCAACCTCTTAGGTCACATGAACCAGGGTACCTAATTCAAATGCCTAGTCCAAATCATATTATACATGGTCCTCCTTTACCTCTTAATACCTCTCCTACACATCTTATGTCACATTTAACATCCCTAAAATATAATAAACCAACACATTTACCTATCTCCAAATACACCTACCAGCCCAATGCAAATCATTTTAATGGTTCAATGTTACCTTACTCCAACTCACATGTTGGGTCATCTTGTGATGCCCATACACATGTCCCTTTAGACCTTGGGGTATATTATGATGCCCATCCCTACATCCACTTACCCATTGGGGCATCTTACAGTGCCCACTCTTATTCTAAAATGCATAATAACAACCAAATTTACCTTTAAGAAATCTTCTAAGACTTATAGACTTGTATTTCACATGCTCTTCTTTGATATAGACGTTAGCAAAAGTCTTACTTATTATTTTTTGTCTCATATTTTTTTTTTTTGTGAACTTTACTTCTTTTTAGTCACACTATACTACCATCATTATTTTCCTTTCAATTTTTTGGTTTTCTTACACATTACATTTGGTATTTTTTTTCATTTTGGTTCTTATATATCTCTTTCATTTTTATATTTTTATGTCATCTTTGCCTTAGTAGCTTTATGATTATTTTTCCCCCATTATTTATCATTCACCTCATTGGTGTTCACCTTATGAGATGTAGTGTAATACTATGGATAGGACTTAGCCTTCCTCATAAATTACCACATTAAAACATCTTTAAATCACTTTTTGGGATGACTACTACATTCATTAGTGCTTGTGCTAGATCCATTATAGGTTAGCATGGCTTATCTAGTGACATGACTATCATCAGCAAGTTTTATCCCTTTTATAGAACTATTTTACCTCTTTATGATTAGCTATAAGCATATTCATCATTGTATGACTTATTACATAGATTGATCTCTCATGATTCCCATATTTCCTTTATTTCCTTTCATTTAAGGCTCACATCGATCAATTTTGAGATTGCACACATACTTGTGGGCAAGTTTAGGAGTCTTTAGACACCTTGGTCTTTAGGTATTTTTCTCTAGTAATGAAGTGTAAGATCTCTTGTGTTTGTTACCTATTTCACTCATGTTTGGTTCTCTGAGTCTGTATGGAGGAGGAATAGAAAAATCCAAAACAAGTTAAAATTGAAACAAAAGGCAATGATTCAAAGGTAAAAATAATATTAAAAGTTAGATCACACCAAAAAATGTGATTTATATTTGGCACATCTCTTATCTTAGTCAAATATTAAACTCCATAGTTGGCCTCCAAATAGAGTTGAGGTCCATTAGGGTACAATAGGCTAGTAGACTGGGGTAGGATGTCTCATTATCTCACATACTATCTAGTGCTACCTAATTTTTCACACAAGTACCCAATATTCATAATAGATCAATAGCTCTATAAGGGGTCCTAAGGAATAAAGAACACATTGTGTGAAGGTAGGTCCATTTTAATTTTCATGCATATAGCCTTTATGATTTGATCTATGTACTTCAGTTGTTGGTCCAAGCTTTGTGTTCATTGGTAAAAGTGTCCTAAGTCCTTGGTGTTGAAATTTCTTAGCCTTTCTCACTTGCCTAGTGTGTCTCATTCTTGCTAAGGATGTCACATCACCCATGTGACACCTCACTTCCTATTTACATCATATTTTCCTTGTATTCCCCTTGTTGGATATTGATTTTAGTTGATCACATACTTGATCACATATACTTTATTATGCCTCTTGGTTTATAGTTTGTGAGTTGCATTTTAAGACCTTGGATAGGACCAGGCATTCCTTATAAACACCCTTACAACATTTACCACACCATCTCATTGTCATAATAGTCATGTCATTAGGTGGTTGTGTTTTCTTACATTGTATCTTAGAACACACACTAAGTTTGAGTTTTAATCCTTTAGAGATTTTGATTTTCATTTATACATCATGTTCTTGTTTGATTTTTTCAAAATTCACTTATGATATGTATGACATTTGGAATTCTTACATGTTTCTCTTTATATATGACTTCTTCATGATTATATTTGATCTTGATTGATATTTCATTTGTCATTCATGTTTTAAATAATTCCCAATGTGATTTATTATGTTATACATTCTTTCCTGCCATTTATGTTTTTCATTCTTTCTAATGTGATTTACTATGTTCTACAATCATTTGTCATTCATTTGCCATCATTTTTTTATTCATTTTCACTCAATCTTTTTATTCTAACCTTACCTTAACAGTCCTAATTTGCCAATTTTCATAAAGACCCTCATCTCTTTATCTCTACTAAATCTTTTTCCAAATTATAAAATGTTATGGAATCCTAATACTGTAGATAATTTTTTACACTATTATATGCCTATATCACAAAAAAAAATGATTTTTCACTCTTTTTTGCACTAATATCTATAATTTTGCCTAATGTTTTTCATATTGGATGAGCTTCGAGTGGGGCATGTGTATACACATAATATTTTCAAACTTGTATCAATTATTGATGATCTTTATCTTACAATAACCTATTGAGTCTCAATCTCTATGAATACACACCCTAAGGGGTACACCAGGAAATGGGTGGGCAAATCATTGGTGCTTTACATGATTGTTGTCCCTTTTTCCACTTTTTATCTACACACTTGTCTCTTAAAAACTATTCCCATAAGCTTTTTCTTCTCTCTTTCACACTCTTCCAATCATTTAACACCTTCAGTACCCCTTTTCTTAACCTAAAACCCATTTCAACAGTTACATGACTATGTTAGTTGTGTCAACCTTGTATTGTTATTTATAGAGCTTACTAATAACTAAGTTGGCCATGGTTGACTTAGTTTATTATCCAGTATGTTTTTTTTCAATTGTAATACAAGGTTGATTAGGTCAACCCTATCAATCAAAAAAAATTCTACCTATATATACAATATCATTTCACCATTATTTAGAGAAGAGAATAAGATGTAAGATTTATTTCACATCTACATATCCACCATTCTAATTGAAAAACAAGCTTAGGGTTTCATACTTTATTTAGAGATACAGATCTTATCTTGTGGAGAAGTCTTTTGGATGTATTTATAGGTTATGTAGCCTAGAACAAATTTATCCTTGTCATCCTTACATACCACACCAACCTCTTGTGAAGCACCTTGGTCAAGGGAGATATTGAGGATCAGCAGGTTCATCTTCAAAGGTAAGTATTCCTAAATCTATTCCTCCTTTGCAAGAGTAGATAGATATGTATTTTTACTTCTCTTCCATGCATTAGGATTTTTTATACATTGACATGAGTATATGTATTTTATGCATGTTTAATTTTGTTATTTCTTACCCCCACTTTGTGCCACAAGCTTTGGTGATCACTAGATTAGATTTCTTTGCTTTACTTATTATTAGTTTAGTGAATATGAAAACATAGGGCCTAGTTAGGGTTATTTCATGGTTTTCTTGATTGGAGGCTTTGTAACCCTCCCTAGTATTACATATTGTGATTATATATCCCCTAATTAAGTCTAACAGATCCACATATTGGTCATGTTCCTGACTATCTAATGTATCCCCAATCGTAAGTGTAAGTATGATATATCTTATCTGAGTTATGATGGATATATATGCATGATGCATTTATGATTGCATACATCTTCCACTTTGAATTTGGCCCTCAAAAATAATTAATCTTAAATAAATAAAAGTGTTGGAAGTATTAATGAATATAAAGAGACAAAAATGAAACAACACAATTATGATGCATGTGGATCTCCAATTTTATTCATGTCATATGAAAGAACTAAATAACTAAATGTAGAACCTAAAATTTTAAATGAATAGCCTAATATGAGATGATATTATTGAGATAGGATATACTCTCAATGAAGCAAAAGATATTGCATTTTCCCCCACCTTTGATTGCTAAAGAAACACATGCAAAATGTAAATGAACACCAAATTGGTTACTTTAAATTGATGAAAATATCTTAAACAATATAAAGGATAACAAACATGACCATGGGTCATTAGGCTATGGGATTTTAAACTATTTAAATGAAATTATTTAACTAGGAAGTGCCAATTGGTAACTTGATTGTGTAGAATGTATAAAATGAGAAATGTGATGAAAAAGTTAAGAACAATGAAAAGTAATGTAAGTGACTAAAATACCACTATTGTGGAAAATCTTATGAATTCAATTAAATATGTTGGAAAAGGTAGTCGATAAAAAGATAAAAATGCATCACATAGAGTAATGACAAATTCTATTGTAAGTAAATTTTCAACAAAACATAGAATATTGAGGAAAACTATTATTGGTTTAAACATAACTAGGAAAAACTCTCTAAAGCTGTTGTATAAAAAATAATGTTTTATGATCCTAATGTAAAATATTTTTTGGATTTTAGTGGTATGCTTCCACATTTTCAAAAAAAACTAATCAATGCCACTAAGGTTCTAATAAAATATTTTTTGCATAAAAACACTAGGGTGTCACCAAATATTAAGGATGTTTTGAAATTTAGACATGGAAGTTGAAACTGCACACCCCATGAAAAATAATTCTTAAAATTTGTCCAAACACAATTGTATATAAAATTTTGTGAGATGCATTTATATTTGAATACTATCCAAAGGTCATTTGAGTCTTGTAAACATTGGTATTGTGTGTCATTTAAAGTTCACATTGCATTTTATTATAATAATCATGTTTAATTTTCCTTGTATCAAGAGTTATTTTTTCATATATGCTATAATTTTCATACTAACCTGATGTTTCAATATTTTGGGGTGTTAAAACCTTCTAATTCATCTATATATTTGATTGATTACATTTTTTTATCAAATACATGAGGGTCATTAGTTTTATAGACATGATTGTTTAAGTGACAAATGTAGTATAGTTGGTGGCTTATCAAATTTAAATCCATGCATTCATGAATATGATTCTCATTATTTTGGGAGATAATTAGTTAAAAGGAAAAAACATGAAATATTAAAGTACTCATTAAAGGATGGGAGATAAGGATCAAGGTATGAATTGGTGAAGAGGGAAGTTAGTGTATTAGATTATTATAGTTTAGAATTAAAAGTGTATAGATATGCAAGTCACTCTTATCAGATTGACCTATGATTCAATATATGTAGGAACACATTTCCTATGGGTACAATAATTTTAGTTGTTGAATTTGTATAGAATTATACAATGCAGCCTCAAAATGAAGCTAGTCACAATATTATAATTACATTTAAATTTCCATTTTCGTGCACATTACATTTAGGCATGCACTTGATAGTACAAAAGAGAACATAAATATTATAATGGTGTATCATTTTACATGAATGATGATAAATCTCTCTCTCTAGAATTTATTCAATGTTATTTTAGCAAGTTTTATGATTTTTCAAAGGAAAATGAATTTCAATGGATCAACATTTGATTTGATCAAATAATTACATAGGAAAATTTCATAATCTTTAAATGTTATATTACCTTGGTATAATTCATGTAGATTAAAATTTTCCTCATATATGAAGTTTCTTTGACATAGGCTATGGAAAAGAGGATCATGATGGCATAGATGCAAGTGTTAAGACAACATTAATGAGAGAGTAGAGGAAGATTTATAATGCCACTAATTTCAATGATGAAAATTTTATTATAGATTGTTATAACAATGTGATGACACGAGGATTAAATGTAATTCATATATTCAAAGATTTTTTTGGTTGTGAATGAGGAAAGTTTGGGACCAAAATTAAAACATGGAAAATTTAATGAATCCAACAAAATGAATTCATTCAACAGCTCAAATACAAGTGCATGGAATATTTGGATATGAGAATTGGCATAGTTTTGTGAAATTTATATGGCATGGGATTAGGATCATTGTGAGAATTGATATTGGGTTAATAATTAGTTCCCATGTCCCTTAACCCCTTCTAAAGTGCTTCAACCATGTCAAGCTAACAAATAGACACCTCTCCAAACTATGATTACATATTGGATCTTGTTAAACCTGAAAAATGTTTATGTTGTCATGTCCCCTCAAGAAAATGTTGATAAATGTGACTATTGGTTAGAATTTTGTGTGGAGGTAAATGAGAATATTACAAGTTATACTACATATGGAGATGTCATTACATATCCAATAGGGTTAGTGGTTTTAACAAGAACTTGGTTGAGAACCTACCTGATATAGGAAAAATAGAATTATAGCATTTGAGGACTATGGTAAAAAAAAGAAGGTTTTTCACATATTAACACCTAGTTATTGCTACAAATGTTTAGTTGGTTTTGCATGTTTCAAATCCAATGAGGAAGGAGTTTTGGACACTTTCAAATAATGATCATGAATTAATATTATAAACTTAAAGATTAGAGATGACCTAGAAGGTGTAATTGATTTATAATTTAATTTTATATATTCTTATATTTTTAAGTCAATTTTTTTAAATTTTAGTTATTTATTATTATTTTTAAATATTGTATGCTAACACTTGATTATTAAGGTTAGTGGGGCAAGGGTGGCTTTCACCTTCATGAGGTTGATCTTGTGAATAGAGAAGGTTAACCTTATTGAAACTAAGAAAAGGCATTTTTTTATCTTAATAATGTTTCCACCCCATCAAGGATGATTATCAATGTATAATACCACATTTTCATCATTTGACTATACACAGTTATGAGATGAACTACCTGTTCTAGCCTCAAGAATGGCCTTTTCTATATAAAAAAATCATTTATTGGGAAAAATTAAGACACTTGTAAAATAAAAATTACAATTAATAGATATGAACTAAAAATACCATCACATGTGTGCCAAATCCCTCTACATGTACCCCAAATAATGTGAAACCAAATTAATGGATGAATTCAAGGTAGACGATTAAGTGATTAGTCCTAAAATTCTAGTTTTAAGCAATCAAGAGAATGCTTCTAAGACATCTAGTCAAAAAAAATTTACTTTCAACATATAAAGATAGGTAAATTACATGTGTTCCCATGGAAATTATTTAATAATACACCCAAATATGCATTTTCATTATCGGTCTAGCATGCAATAATAATAATACTAAATGTTATCAACATTCAAGGTATAACTAGAGATCTCTACCTCAGGGTCTTCTTGGCTAGAACATGGCACTTCCAACACATCAAGGATGATGAATTATTCTTTGGAATATGTTATTGGCTTTTGAATACACCTAGTTACTATAAAAATTACTCATTTTGGCCTCAAAAACATCCTTCTCTATACAAAAAAAATATTTTATAGGAAAAATTTAGACGTGTAAAATAAAAAACACAAATCATAAAAATAAAATCAAAAGAAGTGTCATGCATGCATTTAATCCCTCTGATTTCACCATGGAGCATGTGGAAAAAAATGAAGGAACCAATTTGTGGCAAAATATTAAGTTATCAGTCTTAAAATGCTATATTTATACATTCAAGAGACAAGTTCATTGCCTTCAGTAGACATTTATGCTTACATAACCTCTAATTACAAATATGTCACTTCCATCATGTCTAGATAGGAAAATTTGTACATTCCTAGGATTGAAACCTTTTAATCCACATAAATATGAATTTTCCATACTATTCTAACATGTAGAAACATTGACAACAAATATTGTGAACATTCAAGGTACAGTTGGAGATCTCCACCTCAGGTCCTTCTTGGCTAAAAATTGACAGTGTCGCCTTACAGGGGATGATGAATGACACATAGGACCATGTTTTAGGCCTTTGAATACACCTAGTTACAAAATGAACTACCTTTTTTAGCCTTAACAATATCCTCCTTAGATGAAAAAAAATGTAATAAGGCCAAAAAACATCCACCGTTCCATGTCAAGGATGTTGAATAAGGCCATTGTGAATGATTATGGTGGTTATTATGCTTATGTATCCAAATGTTTATGATGCCTACAATCCTTAGACACTAATTTAACATCATGATCATGTACTATGATATAAGGGTGACTTATAAGGCATTACAATACCTAATATAAATACATGATTGCACTATAATTAGGTTAATCCCATGTTGATAATATTTTTGATACAAGGCTGACTTATAATGTGTTACATAGGCTTAAAATATTTGTGTGATTTATGATTAATACCAAAAAATACATGAAGGAAAAAAATATCATTTCTACAAAAAATACACAAGAAAATAAATACATACATTCATCCATTTTATAAATTGAAATTACCACACATTACATCCTTCAACTATCATGAATGTACAAGATAATAAATTATATCATATAAATTGAAATATAACACACAATATATACATACATACATATGTACATATATATACGTGTGTGTGTGTGTGTGTGTGTGTGTGTGTGTGTGTGTGTGTGTGTGTGTGTGTGTATGTAGGTATGTATGTATGTATGTATGTATGTATGTATGTACATATGTATGTACGTATATATATTTATATATATATATAGATATATATACAGATATATATATATATATACAGATATATATATATACAGATATATATATATATACAGATATATATATATATACAGATATATATATATATATATATATATACAGATATATATATATATATATATACAGATATATATATATACATACATATATATATATGTGTGTATGTATGTATATGTGTGTATGTGTATATATATGTATATGTATATATCTCTATATATGTATATATGTATATGTGTATGTGTATATGTATATATGTATATGTATATGTATATGTTATGTATATGTATATGTATATGTATATATATGTGTGTGTGTGTGTGTGTATATTAGTTGTGTCAATATAAAAAAATAATACTTTGTTACAATGTAGTCAATCTCGTACACAAATGAGTGACATATATATAATTCCATGCCAACACATAATCAAAATAACATGGCCAGTCTAAAAAGCTAAAATTATACAAAATAACTAAGCCTATAAATCCCCTCAATCATCAAAAATATTCCTCTTTATCCCTCGAGACATCACAAAATCCTCATCTCTCTAAATCCTTCAAGAAAATGAAGGATGTGTAGAAGGAGGAAGATTCACACTAGTAGGTGGAACAATCAAACCAAGAAAGGAGGAATATACAAGTCATCAGGAGGAGGAATCAATGAGTTGTCAGGAGAAGGATGTATTGCATCTAAAAGATAATATATTTATGTATCATATCTTGCATGTTAAATTTTTTTATTGGAAATAATAATATAATTCAAAATATATTATTGTTTCATAGTTGACTACATGTACCACCTCAAACATTTTGGTTTGGACCTAAAAAATGTGATGAGAATGGCTGCACTATAGGAATATTAGGGACACCCTCCATAATTCAAATTAACACAAGTTGTTATTAAAACATTTAACTCAACAAATTTTAACTATAAAACAAGCTTTAAATTGGAAATTGAAATTGAAATTTGATACCAAAAAAGACATCAATGGTTTAAATCTATCCTACTCAGTCTATTTCTCAACCTATGTAGACAAGAGTTTGACCAACAAGTACTTTCAAAAAAAATTAAATAATTATAAATTTGACTTCAAATAAAACTTATCATTAAAATTTATATTAAACTAATTTAAATCTACCAAAGTATAAGAACTCTAAGGCCTTGACACTTAGTGTTGTTACTCTTGTGGCTAAGTAGATGCAAGTAACTCATCAAGATCAATATTATCCCAAATATCATGAATTGGAGAAATAAGATCAAGATAAGTATTGTGGCATTTGGTTCATTGATGAGGGTGATGATGTTGGGGAAACATACAAAACTTGAAACTAGGTGTGGTATAGGAGGTTCCCATGCCAACTACACCCCTTAATAAAGAGGCCATCGATGACCATATTATATGAAACTCTCTCTAAGAGATATAATACTTAAAAATGACTATTATGTAACATCAAAATTTATTTTAGGTTTATGTATGGTAGGAGGAGGATCAAGATCAAGGGGAGAATAAATGGGCCTTGTACAACTCTCATTTTCCTTAATCTATGTTGTGGGATGCCACAAGCCACACCTTGGAATTCCCTCATATCATAATAGTTTACTTACTTCCCTAATACAAACTTTGTATATAGTTTACATAGGAAATATAATGAAATGTTTATGTTATTGTTGGGTGGTTTTTCAAAAACCATCCACCAATGATCCTAAAAATTCCCTCATATTTTCCTATACATGCACCACATTTTTTAGGGTTGAGATGTTGGAACATGATGGGGTGGACAAAAATTTCAATTAACATATCCTTTTTGATATTCATTTCATTTACCTGTTCATATGAGAAAAAACCCACACTTCCCCTCTTTTTTCTTCTCTCTAGCTCTCATGTGTGTTATTTTGGCTCCTAGGGTATCAATATTTTGGACAATTATAGTTAATATATACATGATTTTTTGTAAATTAATATGCATGTGGATTTGTGCGCTAAGCATTGTAATTATTTGGTCAATTTTTTTCCTATTTTATGAAATTTCATCTCAAATTGAAGGAGTGTTTGCTTTAGGTTTCAGTTCAGGTTTTCCTGATGATTCTAAGGGGGTTATCCATTTACCATTTTTGCATTAAAAATTATGATAATTTATAAAATTAAAATCAATTTTAAATACAAGGATTTTTTGACAAAACAAATTAAAAAAGATAATATATAAAATTAATACATACAAGGCATACTCATATGCAAAAGTAATCGGCAAGAGAACTTGTATCAACAAGAAATCCATAGGCAACAAAAAAATAAAATATATATCATTTTTATAATAAAAAATGAATATTTATCTCTCTTAATGTCATGGGAAGAATGAGGGCTTGAGTGAGTTCTTTTTTTTTTTTAACATGGCCAAAATAGATATCTGTTATACAAGCAAAACATATATTTTTGTTCCTTGCATAATGAATATCCATTTTTCTCTTCATAAGATATATCTAATTTTTGGGAATAATAAATATAAATTTAGGATAATATATCCAAGCCTATTCAAATTAATGGATATTTTTCTCCCAAATGGATATTCAATTTGGTTTCTATGTACCCACCCCAAAAAAAATTGGTGTTGCCACTTTTTGGCCCAAAAAATTTTTGCACACACCCCAAAGCCTATTGGAAATAACTTTGGAGATGATTTTTAGATATTATAATAGAGAGAAAAGGGATGGATATCCACAAGGGATATGGAAACATATTTATTAGGAATGAGTCCTAGGAAATTAGTATTGCAAGATTTGAACATGCCCTAAGAGTATTTATATTTTTAAGAAACCTCCCTAAACACATACCCAATAAGGTCCCAAAATTAATGGAATAAATGATTAGGGAAACCATCTAGCCCTGGTTTGCAGTCTCCAACCATAATAAAGAAAGCTTCCTAGATTTTTTCCAAAGACTGCGATGAGTTTTTCATTGTCAAATAAAGTGACAAGATGCGATATGTGATTAAATAATATTTATTTGTCATCATAATTTTTAAGTATTCTTACTTAATAATGTATATCCATTAGTTTCTATATGCTCTTTCAACTCTTGAGGAATTTATAGAATTTTACAGTCATTGGTATTTAACTTTTTGATATGGTTGCACTACCTTCTAACCTTATAATAATAATGGAATAACTTGGTATTTTTATCTCTTTTAGAGATCCACTTGACCCTTTAGTTTTATTTTTAATTAATTTCCTACTTTTTATATATGTCTTCTAATTTGTGTGCTACTTTCTCTTCTTTTTCAATGAAGTCATTGTGATTGAGGCCTTACATTTTGAGAAATTAGATGTTTTTAACCCTAAATTAACATATGTCACTATAGTATAGGATTAATAATCTATAATTTAATAATCATAAGGATTTTAAATATATCTATAGCAATCCAATTAATTTTTAAACTTAGATAAAAAATATTCTAATTTAAAATGTTGAAATATGCTAAAAATATAAATACAACTATTGATTGATAGTGTAATGAATTATAAACAAGAGTACTTGATTAATTTACTTTACATGTGTAAATATAATATGTAACATGATGGAAGTTTACTAGATTTTTATTTTGTATCAATCATTATATTCTATAAAATTACATTTTGTGGCCTTGGACACTTGCATCAAATATAGATGGTTGCATCAACACTATTGTCTGACTTAACTGCAGGTGTCTAGTATGGAATATTAGATAGATTTAAATTTGACCACCTTTAACATCATGTTTTTTTATATCATATTTATTTTGGTGTGTTAAAATATCATGCACATTTTTTTTTCTCTTTTTCAAATGATCAAACCCTAGCTTTCTCACCCTTAGAGTGACTATGAAAAAAATAGGTTAGTGGGCACATGGTGTTGAGCTGCCCCAAGGACCCCTATATCAATGGGTGATACCTACATATAAAATACTCCAAATAGGTCCTAAAACTAATATATTTCTCCCCTATGTGTTGTATTGTGTGTGCATAAAGATGCAACATGTGATAAGTAAGTACATAGAGTGACTTAACTTGTAATTTGGAAAATATGGCTTATGGAATGTTCCTTTAGTGAAAAAAACCTATAGATAGGTTATCCCTATGATTAATATTTAAATATAAAATAATAGGGAATATTTTATCATTTGAATGCTTAATTTAATACCTTTGGTAGGTTTCTTTGTGAGTTTTTAGGTCAATGTTAGGTGGTGTATGAATAAGGATTGCTCTTGTATATATACCAATTCATTTTAGAAATATTTTATATTAAGGCACTTATACCAAATATAATTACACATCATAATTTAAAATTTTATTATTTTATGGCACTTGACACTTAGTTTGTCACATGACACTAGCATCGATGTAGGCATCTGGTTAGGATGCAAGTGTCCAGGAAGCTAGAAAATAGGTACATGTCCAAAACTTATAGAAAATTATAATAGGTAGATTTATATCATTTTTAATAGTACATAATACCTATTAATCATAATAAAAAATGGTTATATTTATAGATAAGTAATAGGCATAAGATATAGTGGATGTGAGCCTTTCAGTAGTAAGATGGTCTTAGAACTGAAGGGTACAACCATGAGAATTACTTACAAGGTTTACAAGACTGAGGCATTATATAATTCAAATTTAGTATCTAGGGTATGTGCATGGAGTTGGGGGACAATTACATGGACATTACCAATAACACATATTTATTATTACATAATGTGTATGTGTTATGGCTTAGGACACCTAAGCCATAACATGTATGCATTTTTAGTAAAAGGAACATGTATGCATTCCTTTGCCAATAAGAATTTGTATGTATTATTATAATTAAAAACAATGTGTATTCATCCCTTAAACATTAAAAATAAAAAAAATGAAGTTCCTCATTTTATTTTTTCTCAAATTTTTTTCCTCTGGCGTTTGCATTTTTCCCTCCCATTTGTGGTTTGATCCTTCAACATGGAAATCCTTGGTTTTTCTCCCTCAGTGTAAAAATCATTTCTTTTTCTCCTACATTCATGAGAGTGATGATGCCACCATGAAGAAGAGGTAAGTTTTGTGAATTGAAATATTTTTTATGATTTTTTTCTAAATTTTTTGCATAATTTAATTTTAAATTTTTCTCCAATAGGTTGGCATGCTCTACCTAACCCTCCTCTTAATCCTCCACCTAACCCTTTTCCCAACCCTCCTAACCCTCCACCTAACCCTCTTATATTTCCACTAGATCCCCCAAGAAGTCAAGAGGATATAGTTGCACACATAGTGGAGAACAAAATTGAAATTGAGAAGATAATTAGGAGAATGAGGGAGCACACTTCCAAAAAAACCCACCATAGCTATTTAGATAACACCCTAGAGTTAGTATTAGGTAAATTTGACTCAATAATGAGTTAAATTGATACATGGAGCTCATATAGGGATAGTTTTAGGGCTTATTATGATGATAAAGTATTAGCATATGAGGTGAAGAACAAAGAAATAACAAAAGAATAAATTTGTGCCTTATTTATCGACCTAACCACATATGCACCATTTATCATAAAAACTAAACATTTCCCAATCCATCGATGCCAACACAATTTGATTAAAGCCAATTTTTGGTAGTGATAGTGGATGGTGTTTGACTATCCACCTTGTAATAACAATGAGGTCCATTTGTACTTTTTGAGGAAACTCTAATGTGAGTTTATCCTCAATAAAATTCCAAACTATTTTTACTATGGTGGGTTTCAAGGCTAAGGGAAAGGCTCTACACAGGATCGACCAAGTGCACGTCATTCACCTAATCGACCTATAAGGATCCCTACTAAAAATCCACTTCATTTAGAGATTCACTCTATAGTGAAATATGTTTGAGAGATAGACACTTTGCATGAGTTTAGTGTGCTTACTGATATACTCATTAATCATACAAGTAGGCTTTCAGAATAGATGCTCAAGATACTCCACCTAGTGGTCATACCCAACCCCACCCATGCATATCGTGTGGTGTTATATGCACCAGACCTTTGGATGATGATGGTGGCACTTTAGGGGGCTTGGAGGATATGGTCTTGATTGATGAGTTATTGGCACACATATTTGGTTTGGATACATTGGGACTCTCTACACACATGTAGGTATATTTTATATAAATTTCATGATAAATTTTTAAGTTATATTTACAAATTAAAAGGGTAAAAATTAATTTACACATTTAAATTAAATAATTATATGTATTTTTTTGTGTTCTAGGAGGAGACGTTACCTTTGGCATCATAATTTCAATTTACTGAGCTAGGTAGTGGGCTAACCACTAGTACATCTATCCATGTTAGTACGACACCATATACAGTTACAAAGGTAAAAGTTCAAGTGAATATTATATAATCTAGATGTCCATTCATACACCTTAATTGTATCAAAAAATATAAAATACCTAATATAATTTTGTTGGACATTTTATTGTTTGATGTATTAACATGGATTGGTGTAGTGTTAGAAACTCATCCTCCATCTCAACTTTTTTTCTTTTATTTCAACTTTCAAACTATGTTTTAAATAACCAAAATAATGAGTTGAACATTTGTTTGATATCCCATTATATGTAGTTCCCATAGTGGGTCAATCCTAATTAGTAGGACTAGATATATATATAGAATTTATTTGACAAAAGTTGTTTGGTACAATATATTTTTATCAATCCCAATTGAGTATATCATGTCTTCATAAATATGCACACCACTCCTTTATTTTAAATACTAGCCTCATAGCCAACCACTTGATTCCTTGTTATCTTAGTCACATATATCAGTTCAATCTCTATGATCGATATCCAAAATGGTCATAGCTAGAAATTCAATTCCCATCAATTCCAATTGAGCATAACAATTTCATCTCTATCTATGGAGTTATAAATTTAGATGGCATAGCCTCTTGATCCCATTATACCTAGTCAATTCTAGTTTCTAACCAGACTCTAAATATTTATTTATATAGAGAGGCAGGTCAATCCCATTTGAAGATAGACCCTTAATCTTGATGGGGAATAGTGAGTTCATATATTCCCCTATCTATATCACTCCCATAATATTCATAATCTTTATATTTAATTATAATTCACTTGATCCCACTTTGTCAATGTTATTGTTTCTTGTGTTTCATAGGCTCTCAATCAAAAATAGTTAGTTTGGATTGATAGGCACTCAATCCATATTGAGGATAGTCATTTGATCTCATTTTATAAGAGTTAGGATACCTCTTTCTAATGGTAGAGATATATAGATTAGGCCATTATATCCAATTGGTTTGTTGGGAGAGTGTCGACTATAAACTATAACCTATATGTATATGGCATAGGCCTTCTAACCATATATAAATAGGGGACCTCAACCCCATATAGATAGATGGGGTCAAGTATTTTGTTACCACCATCTACTTAGGGGGCCCAAATACCTACTATATCTAGCTATGGGAGAGGGCCTATATATATACATGCACATTTGTCATTCGAGTGACATGCCAACTCTATAAGACTATAACACCTTTCATCAAGAAAGTCCCCCTAAAATGAATATCGAGAGTCAAAAAAACTATAGTACCCTTTCTTGACCTCAACCTACTTTCACTATATACATATAGACCTTCCCTTTCAAGAATTGAGGGCACTATAAGGATATATACTTGACCTAATGTCGCCTATAGGGAAACCAAAATCATGCACTTTTAAATAAGACTATCCACTCACTCTTATCTCTATAATATTCAATTTTATTTTCTGTATGTTTCTTTAGATTTTTATGAGACCTATTTTATAAGGTTCTAGACACTCTTAAAATGTTTGTATATATGTCCCCCATAAAATCAACCTATCACTCTAGGTATCTTAACTTGATTAAAACTTAGTTTACAAACTTCTAAATAAACACCTATACAAGTTACTTGTCTTATCATAGTGACTATTTATAGTGGATTTTTTATCACACTAATACTCAGTTGGACTAAAAATTAATGAATGTCTATAAGCAAAGTATTCAATGTGTTAACATCATCAAAATTTCTAAACAAATCAACTTAGACACCATAGCTCATAGCATTGTCCTCAACTATACAAAGTCACTACCTTAAGACAATTAGGCCTAATGACCTTAATCAAGTCAAAATATGAAATACACCTCAAAAAAGCTATACAAGCATCCAATCCAATGTATATAAGTGTATCAAAAATGTTTCAACACCTAACTTGCATTTAATAACTCAATTTCAAAAAATTCACTCATAAATCTTCCCTTGTTGTCTTAGAGATATAAGGTTGTAGTTTTACATGAAACTCATATTTCAATAAATGTGATTGTAAGGATTTATTAGATTCAAAACCTTTGGAATCGTCTTCTAAGCTTGTTTGTCTAATTATTCCTTATTCCTCTAATAGACTTGTCTCAAATTAGAAAAACTAGTCTTTGAAGACTTATCAAGTCATGTAAGACCTTTAAATGAATAAGAAAGATAGATATGACCTTAACTAAACTTAGGAAACTCCTATCCATGTATCAAACCTTTTAAAACATATTAGACACATTAATTATTATAATTTAAGAAAATATTCATTCAAATACATTTGAAAATTCATATAACAAGTATTGGAGGGAAAACACTGTGAGACCTCTAAATGACCTAAGATACACAATAAATGCCTCATTCAAGTCTTATTGACACATATCAACCCTTTTAAGACTAACAATAGGACTATATATACAAGTTTGTAAGATGTTCATGCATCAAGAGGTGTAAGAGATGCATCATTTCCTTGGATGTCTTGTCATTTTCCCTCATGAAACTGACATTTCTTGCCTTCAATGTGGTGTTACAAGTCACATTGCACATATCCAGTTGTCACATTCATGCTTCTCATGACCTCATTAGATATTTTCATATCTTATTCAATACTAAGTTTGTTAGCAACTTGTTTAATCAATGAATTGCCCAAATTATTAATTATTAGGTTTTTTTTCAACTAATGACTAGAGTGGACATTCTTTCATCATTACAAGTTGAGGTAGACTCAAGAATTACTATTACAATGTCATCTGCACAAGCACCCACTAAGGTATGTATATTCACTTGTAATTTTGAATTATAATTTAATACTTTTATTTTAATAATTTTAATATATGCTTGAGAAAATATAACTTATATGTATGAATGCATTATGTATGAAGGGATGTCATATGGCATTTGATAGTTTGACTCAAATGACTACTATGGAAGCTCCTCATGTTTCTTCATCATTTGACATGCCTATTCATGCAGCTAAACTTGGCACTGACCTAGTCAAACATCAATGACAAATTGAGAAGGACCATAAAAATTTTAGTAAGTGCATGTTTAAATGATTTTTTATTATAGTTTAAAATGAGTTTCTTAACTTGGTTTCATGTATAATTGTTAATTTTATAATAATTTTTATAATTGAATAGGTTTATCTGCAAGTGAGATATGAGCGTAGTACTCGTAGTCAAACCTTGGAGTAATTCAAGGCATTCAGGATATCTCCATCTATAAGCAAGGCATTCCAGGGAGAGTCTTCTTTGAGGAAGGCAAAGAAAGGGAGACTATTTGATGATTAGGGTGTTGTAGATCATGTAATTTTTTGTATGCCTATATGGAAATGGACGTATTTTGGGAATTTTACATGTGTATATGATGTATTCACCTGATATTAGATACTATGTTGTTAGACATGATGTAATTTTTTATATGCCTATATGGAAATGCATCAATTATTGACATTGTATGCCTATATATGGGATCCATACATGGAATTCATATTTTTTACATGAATATTTAATAAAACCAATGAAGTAAGTCTTGTTTGAATCACCTATGTTCAAATTATTATGAATGATTTGTTTTTAATTATTCTTAAGGATTAAAAATGGTATGAGATTGAGAATAACTTGTTAGGATAATGTTACAAATCATATTGGTATGACAAAGCCTACAGATAGAAAGATTGACTTTTCTTGTTCTTAATAAGATTTGTTTCTATAAGAAAGCAAATGAAATAAGAAGGGGTGTTGAACCTATCTTTTCATTAATTGAATCTTACACTAGTTATTGACTCAATCTTAGATTGGTAGTTGTTAGAAACATAGTCACATATCTTGATTCTGAGTATTGTGCATGGAGTGGGATTAAGGGAAATAGACCATTATAAAAAATAAAGAATATCATTGATTGCATATGATCTATGTTTGTATGCTCATGGTCATCTATAGTTTTTTGCAGGTCTAGTACTATAAGTTCTTAGTGGATTAAACCTTATGAGTCAGAATCAAGGTGGAATCTTGTTTTGAACATGTGAATTTATTATGGATAGAGTGATGACAATCATCTACTCTATTTACTTCATCTGATGATATTTAGGCCCAATCTTAACTCTATAGTCCTTTCCTAGGACTTTCTAAATATATTGCACATTTCAACACCTTATAGGTTTGTAACAAAAGATTATTATCTTATATTGGTCTTGGAAGACAAATAATATTGGTCATAGTTTCAACTGACTTAATATTTATCCTTATTTCCTTCAAATCTATTTAGATCTCAATTCTATGCATAACATATTCTTGGTCCTTCTATCTACTAACATCTAATTAATCTTAACTTTATCAAAATAAATTATCAATGATATGTAAATATGTTTACAATATCTTTATTAGATCCTTGACATAGTTATATTTACTCACCCACTCTCAAATATGAAGTATACACAATTGATTCAGACCTCCAAGGAATTTAGACACTCAATCATCTACACTTTTAACAATCCCCCATGCCTTGTTCAATTTATTTTACAAGGTTATGTAATTTCTTCACAGTCATATGGTCTGATAGAACATATCATCTTCCTTATATTGACCTTTATCAAATACTTTCAAAACATGTCTTAATTCTCTTGTCAACTTTGACCTTGAACAACTTATTGTCAATACACAAAACACATTCCTTTAGATCTAATCCTTAATGAGTTTCTTATATAACCTTGTTTTAGACTATCATGTGAAGATTATATATAATCACAAGAGATATATGTAAATGTTAACCACACAATAAATCAATTCCCTTATTGATTTATAAATATATTTAGACTCAAGTTTCCAAAAAATTTCAATAGGTTAAAATCACAATTTGGTTCTTCCACAAGTCAAGACCTACTTTTTCAAGGTCTTTCAAACATAATAAAGGTGATCCAAGCCTTGTACCAAGCTATAACATTAAAAAGTAATGAAAACTCACCTTTGATGTTTTGAAGCATTCTCCAAAAATGAGCATCTATAGGTAGGTGAAAACATAGTCATCTATATCTATAAATTTAGAGCTCATTTATACATTAAACCACTTGTATTAGGTCACAAACAGTCTCCCCTAACTTTTGTCAAAAGGTTCAAGAGTGTCTTTTGGTTCAATAGGCCTTCAAACAAAAATTGGTTTAAGACCTAATTAGCCAAATCAAAATATTACAATTCTTGGACACTTGTAGGATGATATGAGGTTAAAACAACATGTTTACATGTTTCTTACTTTATTCAACTTGTATTCTCCCCTTCAACTGATCAAAAATCCACCTTTGCTCTTTATGTATTTGAGACTACCTATGGGGTTTTAAGCTTGCATGTGGGGTTTAGATGGATTTAAGAGTGTGAAAACTCTTTAAATGTTTTTTATAGGATTAAAACCATCTTCTTATTCTTTTCAAATACTTCCATAAGCTTGTAACCCATTGTTATACCTTAAACCTATAGGAAACATGCTTCCACCAATGATGATTATCATGAGACATGAAGGGGACTATGTATAAATAGAAGCAACTTCCAGTTGTCACATTAAATTCATAATATTATGTCATGAGGACCAATCCTACCAATTTTCAAGGCTTTTTTATTTATATTTTTGCTTATAGACCTTTTTTACCAAACTTTACCTTGAGCTACCTACTTGCTTCTTACATGCCTAAACTTGTCTTTCTTCAAAACTTTGCTTTAAACCTTGAATATGATCAAATAAATAGGTCACATTAGTTTTCCAACATCTTATTCTACCATTTAATACCTATCTAAGGCTTAAACTCCTCATTAGCACTCAAATTTGACAAAAACTTCACTTGGTCTCTGTTGATGATTTAAAATTGTGCTTGATTCTAATCAACAACAATGGGAAGTTTTAAGATGTGGGACTTGCGACTTAAAACAACCTCCAGATTTTTAAGAAGCTAGTTCTTCTCTATATTAAGTATATACTGGGAAAAGGGATAGGAATTTTAATCAGAAACACAAATGCAAGAAATAAAATCTAATCTATGGCGATGCCCATGAATGTAATTCGACCTTAATCCTGAGCACAGTGAGACTATATGTAGGATTCATTTACATTTAAGAGCAAACAAGTGCATGATCAATGTAAAAGATGGAAACAATAGAAACAGAGGCTCGTAGCATAGACTACTTTTGTAGTGATATAGAAAATGTCAACAAAGGCATAGGGTTCAATCTTCTTATTTGAATTTTCCAGTCACATAAGAGGCGTAGAAGCATGCACAGTTATATAAACTTTTCAACTCAAGAAAATGAGACAAAAGCTAATGACATTCCTAATCATAGCTTTAGAAAGTCTATAGCCTAGACTACTTTTGCAAATGACAGAAAATATCAACAAAGGCATAGGATTCAATCTTCTCATTAATTTTCCAATCACATAAGAGGCACAGAAACATGCACAGTTACACAAACCTTCCAACTTGAGAAGATAGAACAAAAGCAAATGATAATCCTAGTCACAGCTCTAGAAAGTCTAAAATCTTTACAATAAATCTCTCTCTAAAATTCTCTCTGGTAATTGCTCCTCCCTTTTTTGTGATCTCTGCACCCTTATTTATAGCCTTCAATTCATTCTGGATTGTCTGCTTGTTCCCAATCTAATGGCCCAATTGAAATCTAACTAAACTAGAAGTGTCTAACAAAAGGAATTTTATAGATTCTAAAATGCTTTGTCTTTCGGCAGTTCATTGGCTGAAATAGATTGCAAGACACTCCCTTCTCTTAAATGCTAGATAACACTTAGCCAATTCTTTGAAAATCTTCCTATTACTTAGGAGACACCGGAAAATGACACTTGGCATGTTCTGTAGCACCTATTGAAGACACGTGGCACTTTCTGCATAACTCATACTCTTTTGTGTCTTTGCTTAGGAGTGTTCCACCTTTGACACTTATTGTAATCAGCTTCCTCAAAACTTCAATAGCTTAAAAGAAAATAAGACCCACAGCATTTCTTACCTGAGTAACTTTTAAAAGGGACACAGGGATGGGTGTCAATCTCCACTGCTTCATTAAAGGACACATGGCAATCTCCGCTTTACTTATCTGGGGTTACGTGGTAGTCTCTGCTTATTTTAGCTACCTTTTTAGAAACTTGCAAAAGATGACATGTGGCGGTCTCTACTTTCCTCCGTTTATACCATAGAAACAAATGGGTCTTATTTCACATTTACACAAATAGCAACACCTAGAGGCTTCTACTTGCTTCAGAAACAACACTTAAGACCCACCATGATATTTGTTATATCAGTGAAGCAAAATGAAGATAATTCAGATCACGACACATGGTGGCTTTTGCTTTCCTTTGCTAGGGTATGTGGCATCTTCCATCACTTTTAGAAAAATGAAAATGAGATGTTTCACTATTACCACTTGGCACTTTCTACCTAATCTCGATACTTAACTTTTGAAACCTTTCACTAAAAAGAGACAAAATTTGGGTGCCGATATCAAACCATGGATGTTAACACTTGGCACTTTCCACTGAGTTGCTATGAGATACGTGGCACTTTCTGACCAACTCATAGAAAATATGAAAGGTGCCTCAGATGACGACACTTGGCAGCTTCCGCTTGATTTTGACACTTAGACAAAAAATGAATCAAAAGGAAAATAGAGCCCATGCTTTATTTTTCAAAACTTCATCATCTCGAACCAAAGTATGTGGGGATAATGATCTAGATCATGCGCTGCTAAAAATTAGAATGAAATGTAGAGTAATTTTTAACTCTACAGTTATTGGCAACCACAAGGACTTTTGAGCCTGCTCAAAAAGAATCTACAACTCTCGCATGATTTGAAATTGCTAGAAAACATAGTTTTATCTAAATGTTTCAAATAGATTCCATTTATAAGAATCTCTTTAGGTTCACCTTCCATTATTTCTAGCTCAAACAAATTTTGTTGTTTACATGCTTGAATCTTATAAGGGCCAGTCCATAATGCTTCAAACTTAGTGTGTTGACCTAGTTTGGCAGCTCTTGCATCCCATTTTAAAACAATTGAGCCTATTTCAAAATGGGGATTTGAAGTCTTTTTATCCAAATAGTCTTTAACTATTTTTTGATGCTTTATCAATGAATCATGCGCTACATCCCTCTTTTCTTAAACTTCTAGAAGTTATGCGAGTCTGACCTGCATGGGGCCATTTTTTTCAATTTCCATCTATTTGATCAGGTGGAGAGCCAAAATCTCCAAGCATATGGGGATTACAGCAGTTTTCCCATATAGCAATTCATATGGGGACATTTTGATCACCTGTTTAGGTGTAATTCTATTAGCCCACAGTGCTAAATTAAGCACTTTATGCCATTCCTTGTGATGATCAGCCCATATTATTTTGATGAGTCTAATCAGGTTCTTATTAGTTGATTCTACCAAACCATTACCCTGAGGGTAATAATTAGAAGAAGTTTTCAGATATATTCCATGCTTTAATGCAAAATCAGATACTTTGGACCCTAAAAACTCTTTAGCATTATCTTGAATTATGGTGTGAGGAGCCCCAAAACAAGTAGTGATACTCCCTAGAAAATCTAAGATCACATTTTCTGTTGCTTCCTTGAGTGGTACTACCTTGGTCCATCTGGTGAAATAATCTGTGGCTATTAAGATCCATTTGTGACCCATACTAGATACTAGATTTATCATTCCAATGAAGTCAAGACCCCATTGAGCAAAAGGTTCATCTACAATTATAGGACTAAGAGGCATTGCTACATTCCTTATCATCCCTACATAATATTAACAAGATTGACATTTTTTAACCAACTGATAACAATCTATAAATAAATTAGGCCAGAAATAACTTTCTTCACTTATCTCTATAGCTATGGTCTTTGCAGAAAAATGTCCACCTGATACTCCATGATGCATTTCATGTAATATTCTCTTAGCCTCATCCTTTTCTACAAATCTTAACAATTTTCCATCAAAATTTCTTCTAAAAAGAACCTATTCAATTAAAACATAATGAACTCCTTGTATCCTATAGTATCTTCTCTTATTTTGAGGGAGTTCTCTTGGGTAAATCCCATTTTTCATAAAATGAATCTTGATTGTAACCTAGGATTCTTGATCAACTTCTTGTATTCTCAATACAATTTCTTCTTCTGTTCCTGAATTTGTTTCTTCAGGTATCATCTTTTCAAGCTCTTGAGCCATATATTGGCACAAACCCCTACCTCTGACTAATTTAGTGGGTTTGACTTCTACATCATATTCAAGGATCTTAGTTATCTAGTTTGTTCTTTTTTCAGTAATTTCACCCTCTATGATGTATTCTCTGACACTTGGATGTGTTACAAGTATCATAATTTTACTTCCTGATACTATATGTCTGAACTTTTTGAGAGCTTTTACCATAGTATATGCTTGTTTTTCCACAAAGTTATATCTAGTTTCATATTCCCTAAGAGTCCTTGAGAAAAAGGCTATTGGATGGTTTCCTTCCTATTTATCATCCTTCTGTGTTAGAACAGCACCATACTGAGCTCTCCTCCATATACATACATTACAAAAGGCTTAGAAAAAATTGGGTTTCTAAGTACTAGAGCTGTTGAGATAGCTTTATTGACCTCTCCAAAGGGTTGCCTTCCTTCCGTAGTCCACTTGAAAATTAGGTCTTTTTTCAGCAAAAGTGTCACTGGTCTTACTAAGCCTGCAAAGACAGATATGAACCAACTAACAAAATTAATCTTTCCCAAGAAAGATTGAATTACTTTCTTATTGACTGGAAGAGGTAAGTTCATTATAGCTACCACTCTTTTTGGGTCTATGGAAACTCCTTTAGATACTATATGTCCCAATAATTTACCTTGAGGGATAGCAAAGATACATTTCTTAGGATTCAAGGATATTCTAAATTCTTGACATTTTTTAAACATAGCTTCTAAATGATCAAAATGATCAGCAGCATTCTTTGAAAAAATAGTAAGATCATCAAGATAAATCAGAATGATTTTATTTATCAGTTCCCTGAATGCAACACCATAGCTCTCTGAAAAGTGGCTCCAACATTTGATAAACCAAATGGCATCTTAGCATATGTAAATGTTCCCCATTTGGTGGTAAAATTAGTCTTGTATTGGTCTTCTTTAGCCAACCAAATTTTATTATATTCAAATAAACCATCTAGCAAAGAGAATCTCTCTGATCCAGCCACAGTTTGTAGAATTTGTTCCATGGAGGGCAAGGGATAGTGATCCTTCAAAGACACTTTGTTTAGATCTTTGAAATCTACACAAAGTCTTATATCACCATTATTTTTTCTAACTGGTACCAGATTAGATACCCAAGTTGAGTGTTTGATTGGAAAAATTATTTTAGAATCTAAAATTTTTTGCAACTTGTCCACCATTAGAGGTTTAATCCTTAGATTCACTAGCCTCTATTTATGTCTGACAGGCTTAGATCCTTCAGTTAGTTCTATTATGTGCTGAATAATGTCTCTATTATATCCATGAAGGTCTTCATAGCTCCAGGCTATGACTCTATCATATTTTTTTCATAATTCAATTAGCCTTTCCTTTTCTTCTTGAGTTGTAGAGTTTCCCACTTTTAATTTTTTTCCTTCACTCACTTCTATTTCAGAATAATCTACTTTATTTTCTTGGAACCTTTTCTTCTCCAGGCTTACATCTTCTAGATCAAAAAGGCTCTCTAAAGTGATTAAACCTTTGGGAAGCTTATTATTCTTTAATTGTATAATTTGATCCCCATATGCCTCTTCAATCTTTGGTTGCAATTAATCATTAAATTCCCATAATTATTGCAAGAATGAGAGTACTTGAAATCATTCTCAAATATTTTCCAATTCTCATCATTATCAGGAATAGCTGGCCTTACTATAACCTTTACTGACTCATTGTTAACTAATAGGCCAGCTGCTAGATCAAACTGCGAACCAATCTATGCCATCCTATCAGCTTCATAATTTTGAATCCTAAGAACTACTTCAATATTAAAGGCTTCAAAATCTTCTATTAAATCCCAAATTTTGTGCTTATAGGATTTCATTCTGACATTCTTTGTTATTGCCTTTTCTCTAATTTGCTTTACTACTAATTCTAAATCTCCTTTTACTATTAGATTCTTTATTCCCTTTTTCTTGGCTAATAAGAGCCCATGTACTAAAGATTCATACTTAGCATCGTTATTAGTGCAAGCAAATTGAAAACGGATAGCTCTTAAAATTTTCTCACCATTTGGAGCAATAAGACAAATTCCTGCTCCAACACCATTTTTACTTCTAGCCCCATCAAAATTTAAAGTCCAAATTTCTAAAAAAAAATTGGATCCTTAAGTAGTTGGTGTTTCTTCCCTTAAAACATTTAGGATTTCATGGTCCTCATCAAAAATAACATAAGTGCCCAAACCAGTAGAATTATAATTTTCATATGGGTCACTATGCATCATAGCTAACAACTGGTTATTTTCTTTTTCTTGATTATGCTTAGTCCAGTCACCTATCTTAGTTGAATAGAAAGGATCCAATTTGGATTTGCTTACATCTGATACATTATTCACTATGGATGTTGTCTACAAATGGACTATGTCTTTGAGTTTTCTTTTATCAGCAAGTCCTTCAATACATTTGGGCATTGCTTGATTTTGAAGAGCTTCTTGTAACAGTGTCCTTTGTTTAGAAATAGCTAATATGTCCCAAATAGATACTTGTGATGGGGTCATCTTCAATTGATCAACCACATTCATTGATCCCAAAGTTTGAATTCTTGGAAGATTAGGATATCTTGTTTTTCCTTGAACTTGTTCAGGAACTTCTTGATTTTGCAATGGCCGAGGCATTTCTTGTCTAACAGCTATGTGTTGATGATATTTAAATGAAGGATCCTCCAAAACTTTATTGTTTACAACTTCAGGCTGTTCCAGCATTCTTCTCTTTGATCTAGTACAATAGTCTGATTGCACCACTCATTTTGAAACAAATGTTTCATTTAAGAAAACTGATTCTTCATCTTCAACCCATGAGAACAAAGCATATTCTGGGGCTATTTCTTCCTCTTGTTGCAA
Source organism: Torreya grandis (assembly GCA_037957365.1). NCBI lineage: Eukaryota > Viridiplantae > Streptophyta > Pinopsida > Cupressales > Taxaceae > Torreya > Torreya grandis. The sequence continues at coordinate 243,825 of JARHVA010008825.1, read as the reverse complement.
GGACATACCTAGCATCTGAGCCACTAGGATTGAATTTTGCATCTTAGAAGACTGATAGGCTTGATTGTCACTAGAACTTACAAATTGACCATTCATTCTTCTTTACTCTACCACCTTTTGTTGTAGATTACCCATTGGACAATCTCTAAGTGTATGAGCATTATTTCAAGGGAAACACCAGGCATTAGTGTTATTTGCATAGTTATTTTGCCCTAGAACAATCTCCCTATTTGAATTGGGAGGAATAGTCTAAGAGGGTGTGGGGACTGCAACTAATTAGTTTGTTGGTTGAGGGTTGTTTTGCCTTAGAGGACCCTAGTATTGATTTGGCTAAGATGAAAATCTATTTCCTTGAGAGCCTTGATATGGAGGCCTAGGAAAATTATTTTGTTGTCTTTTTATATTGATCAGCTCATTAGAAAATGTCCTTAGGATATTCTTGATATCATCTAGCTTAGATGAATGAATGGGGACAATTTATTTAGCAGATGGTTGAGGATAGGTGTACATAGACACAGGTGCGGCTATAGATTTAGGGACTTCTTGAGATAATGGCAAGTAAATTTTTGGGAACATGGGAATGGGAGGTCTTGGAGGTAACTTTCCAGCATCTATTAAATTGTTCTCAGCTCTGACCGCATATTCATAAGCCTCTGGCAAAGTGTGTCCTCTAAGTGATTGAATCATAACAGATTTATTTGAATTCAAAGCCTTAAGATAAAACACTATGGCCATACCTAGTAATGGTCTAGCTGTAACAGGGATTCTTTCCCAAGTCTTTTGAAATTTGGAATTGAATTCAGTCATGGCTTCTTGTGGTGCCCTTTGAATGGTAATTAATTGTTGTAATAAAGAAGACTTGTCACCCTTCTCTTCGAATCTTTCAAAGAAAAAATCTATGAGCTGATCCCACGTAGAAATGGTATTTGGGGTCAAGGACTGGTACCATTCTAGAGCCTTTCCTTTAAAAGAAGCTGCTAATAATCTTATGGCCACATTTTGTTGTGTGACAACATGTATAGCACAGACATCTAATACATCATTCAGATGCTCTTCAAGTGTTTTAGAGTCTTGCCCACTGAATTTAGGCAGAGCTTTTAGGGCATTTACTGGGATAGGGTCCCAAGTGGCTAGTGGTATTGGGAGGACTAATGGACTACCAGTGTTCCAACTCACATAATTCCTTGGGGGTATAGGGGCTCCCATATTTTCTCTTGCTATTGGTACAAACTGGTTGACTCTTCTTCTTGGACTAGTTACCAGAGGTGGTAAAAGAATACCTAGATTTGTAGCAGATTGTGATCTGGTTACTGGTCCACAACTATCACTCCTCATAACTCTTTGGTTTATATGATCTTGAAATAAACTTCAAGATTGGTCCCACTGGGCATGCCAAAAACTGTTGATGATTTAAAATTGTGCTTGATTCTAATCAACAACAATGGGAAGTTTCAAAATGTGGGACTTGCGACTTGAAACAACCTCCAAATTTTTAAGAAGCTGGTTCTTCTCTATATTAAGTATATATTGGGAAAAGGGATAGGAATTTTAATTAGAAACACAAATGCAAGAAATAAAATCTAATCTATGGTGATGCGCTTGAATGTTATTTGACCTTAATCCTGAGCATAGTGAGACTATATGTAGGATTCATTTACATTTAAGAGCAAACAATGCATGATCAATGTAAAAGATGGAAACAATAGAAACAGAGGCTCACAACATAGACTAATTTTTTAGTGATACAAAAAATGTCAATAAAGGCATAGGGTTCAATCTTCTTATCTGAATTTTCTAGTCACATAAGAGGCACAAAAACATGCACAGTTATATAAACTTTTCAACTCAAGAAAATGAGACAAAAGCAAATGACATTCCTAATCACAGCTCTAGAAAGTCTACAGCCTAGACTACTTTTGCAAATGACACAAAAAATATCAACAAAGGCATAAGATTCAATCTTCTCATTAATTTTATAGTCACATAAGAGGCACAAAAACATGCACAGTTACACAAACCTTACAACTTGAGAAGATAAAACAAAAGCAAATGATAATCCTAGTCACAGCTCTAGAAAGTCTAAACTCTTTACAATAAATCTCTCTCTAAAATTCTCTCTAGTAATTTCTCCTCCCTTTTTAGTGATCTTTGTACCCTTATTTATAGCCTTGGATTCAATTTAAATTGTCTGCTTGTTCCCAATCTAATGGCCCAACTAAAATCTAACTGAACTAGAAGTGTCTAACAGAAGGTATTTTATAGATTCTAAAATGCTTTGTCTTCTAGAAATTCATTGGCTGAAATAGATTGCAAGACACTCCCTTCTCTTAAACACTAGATAACACTTATCCAAGACTTTGAAAATCTTCCTATTACTTAGGAGACACCAAAAAATGACACTTGGCGTGTTCTGCAGCACCTATTGAAGACACATGGCACTTTTCGCATAACTCATACTCTTTTGTGTCTTGGCTCAAGAGTGTTCTACCTTTGACACTTGTCACAATCTACTTCCTTGAAACTTCAATAGCTTAAAAGAAAATAAGACCCATAGCATTTCTTACCTGAGTAACTTTTAAAGGGACACAGGGATGGGTGTCAATCTCTGTTGCTTCATTAAAGGACACATGGCAATCTCTGCTTTACTTATCTGGGGTTACGTGGTAGTCTCTGCTTCTTTTAGCTACCTTTTTAGAAACCTGCAAGACACTCCCTTCTCTTAAACACTAGATAACACTTATCCAAGACTTTGAAAATCTTCCTATTACTTAGGAGACACCAAAAAATGACACTTGGCGTGTTCTGCAGCACCTATTGAAGACACATGGCACTTTTCGCATAACTCATACTCTTTTGTGTCTTGGCTCAGGAGTGTTCTACCTTTGACACTTGTCACAATCTACTTCCTTGAAACTTCAATAGCTTAAAATAAAATAAGACCCATAGCATTTCTTACCTGAGTAACTTTTAAAGGGACACAGGGATGGGTGTCAATCTCTATTGCTTCATTAAAGGACACATGGCAATCTCTGCTTTACTTATCTGGGGTTACGTGGTAGTCTCTGCTTCTTTTAGCTACCTTTTTAGAAACCTGTGGAAGATGACATGTGGCGGTCTCCACTTTCCTCTATTTATACCATAGAAACAAATGGGTCTCATTTCAAATTTACATGGACAGTGACACCTAGAGGCTTCCACTTGCTTCAGAAACAACACTTAAAACCCACCACGGTCTTTTCTATATCAGTGAAGAAAAATGAAGATAATTCAGATCATGACACGTGGTGGCTTCCGCTTTCCTTTGCTGGGGTACGTGGCATCTTTTGTCACTTTTAGAAAAATGAAAATGAGACTTTTCGCTATTGCCACTTGGCATTTTTCACCGGATCTCGATACTTAACTTTTGAAACCTTCTATTGAAAAGAGACAAAATGTGGGTGCTGATATGAAACCACAAATGCTGACACTTGGTGCTTTCTATTGAGTCACTATGAGATATGTGGCACTTTTCGACCAACTCATAGAAAATATGAAAGGTGCCTCGAATGACGACACTTGGTAGCTTTTGCTTGATTTCGACACTTAGACAAAAAATGAATCAAAAGGAAAATAGAGCCTGTGCTCTATTTTTCAAAACTTCACTGTCTTGAACCAAAGTATGTGGGGACAATGATCTAGATCATGCACTACTGAAAATTAGAATGAAACGTAGAGTATTTTTTTACTCTATAATCTCTAATGGCTGCTAGCTAACTACAAGAGATCTGTCTAATAAAAATGAGTATTTTCACATTTTTTAGGAAATTTATGATTTTATTTATCATTTATACTATTCATACCAAATTTCATGCTTTGACTTAACCTGTAGATGCCATAAAATGGCCAATTCCTCTAAGGTAGGCTCCAATGTTGACCTTGATTAGACATGGGGTTGACTATGTTAAAACATAAAATGTTTACCCTTATAAAAAAATATTTTATAGTTATATTATGTCATAATGAGTCTCTCCACCAAATTTCATGAGTAGATCATGCATATTTTGGCCTGTAGTCCTATTTTTCCAAAAGCTAATGACATGTTGCCTACTTGGTCAAGTTTCAAAACTAAGCTTCCTTCCCTTTTTCCTTGTTTTGAGATAAAATAAGGTGAATTTTATTCAAATATTTCATGAACCTACTTTAAATTGTTCCATCCTTCATTGGTTTTCCTTTATCGTGATGCAACCCATGTATGGCCATAGATCCTCAAAAAAATTAATGGTGATTGTGTACAAATAGTGACATAGGTGATGGTTATAAAATGCATGATTATATATTATTTGTTTTAAGCCCTATATCATCAATATATACCCTATTCCATCTCCACATGTTCTTATGAACCTTCACATAGGCCTCTTTTCTTTACTCTACCTTCATTGACCATCTCCAAAACTTAAACACAGCCCTTCTATAGGTGAAAACTAATTCCCTTATTGGTTTTCAATGTTATAATTATGTATAACTTGGATAATTTTTAATAACTCCACTCTCTCTATACCCTTCTTCTTGACAGTGTTTAACATCTCCCATTAAATGCTTAGACCTTAAATAGGCATGATTACTTCAATTAGGATTGCTAGTAGACTACCTCATGACTGTGCTAAAATAGTGAGTGTTTTCACTCATATTATGACCTATCCAAAGGCATTAAAATATTTATGAGGTAAACATGATGACTATATCCAAATTTGAGAGGCCAATTCCACTTATAGGTTCTCCCAAGTCAAATTTTCCCCAAAACTAGCAACTTTGTCTTTAATTGTGTATGTGACTATGTGTGGATGCATGTTTGATGAGTAAAAGGCTCTACCTAATTCCTTAATATTCTTTATATGCTTGTCTAACCTATGAAAGTCTTCTCAAATCGCTCTAATTCCTTCATTAGTGTTGTATTTAAGCCTTAAGTCACCTTATCCTTTCAAAGACTCCTTAAGAGTTGTGTATAAACATTGTTATAGGTGGAAATAGATGAAGTGTAGTTGATTAAGTCCTTATCCTTGTGATTCCTCTCCTTATGATTCTTAATGATGATGAAAACTCTTTACTCCCTTGAAACACTTTCTTAAACATAAAACCTCCTTATTGACCATTGTGTTTCACATCTTCCTTGCCAACTTGAAAGTGTGATTGTGCTTTAAGCATAGTTTTACGTGTCCTTTACCATATTTCTTAACTTAAGGTTGGTACTTGGAGTTTTTTCTTTCATGATCTCTATATTTATTTCATACTTGGAGAGTTTGAAAATCAATCCCACATTGATTTTCTATAAGGTGTCTTATTCAATTCTTGAGAGCCTATTAAATAAGGATTCCATCCTTTCTGCCAAGCTTGAAAGCTCCAAAGTGATTCTGATGTAGGTATGATTATGGGGTATGGAAATGATTGTTTTCATTGATGTTCCATCTTCATCACACTCTTATGTCATCACCAAACCTACTCAAGGGTTATGCCCATTCTCAATTATATGAGGGTATATGATATCATATTATACAGACTATCACCTCAGGTTAGATATAATGCAAATAACTCTCTCAACATTTTTTCACCTTAGTAGTGTCCATTTTTGGCTCCAAAACTCTCTCTCTCAATACCTATATTAGTTTAGCAAATCATACAACAAACACTTTAAGAATATAAGACAAGTAGGACCTTTCTAACATTTAGGAAGACTCTAAAGGAATAACAAAGACTGCTGACTCTACTTATCACTTTAAAACACTAACATGGTCACCACACTAGTTTATATAAATGATGTTCCTGCATCAATATTTTTAAACACTTGGATCCATTTGGTTCATGATACCCCTTCGCCAAGCTTTAAAACCACTTTGACAACCTATAGGATACCATTTAGGCCTAATTAGACCTAAATAGCCATCTAGGTCTATTAATCTATTTGTGAAACCTCAAAAATTTCTCATCTCTCATGAACCACAAACATCTCCCTTGCTAGTGTCAAGATCCTTACATTACCTATAGGCATGCAATTTAACCTAATTAGGCCTAGAAGGCCTAATAGGCTCCTTGATTAATTAGTATCCTCTTGAAGGATTTTTTAATCTTGGAACACTTTGAAAATATTCAAATAAACCTTTCAAATGTCTTGAAACCCAATTCTAATGTCAATATCTTCTAGCCATGTGTATATGGTTCACTTGGACTATTAGGCCTATTAGGCCTTTCAGGGTTCTTAATGACCTCCAACTAGAATTTTTGCCTCTAAGATACACAATTTAAAATCCATCACTTATATAACATTTATAGAGTCAAACTACATGTTCTCTAATGACCATGACATCCAATTCTACCCACAAGTGCATTTCCACTACTATTTAGGAACATGAAAACACTAACAATAAATGTTGTCAAAGTTGAAGATACATTCCAAGATCTCCATTTTCAATGTTTATTGGTTGAAATTTATTACTTCCAACATATTTATAGGGGTATATAACATCCAATACTAGGTTCTTGGCCTCCCATCTGACCTAGTCAACAAACCCACCACTCATTTTGGGCTCAAGAATGCCCTTCCCAATACAAAAAAGATGTTGATTTTTAGCCTAACTTTAGGCATGTATAAAAACAAAAATTTAAGTCATATGTATGAACCATAAGATATTTATTTTTCATGTGAAATCCCTCTAATTTTAATTTATATCTATTCTATGTAACCTATAAGAGCAATCTGTGGCAAAAATTACATTAACAAGTCCTAAAATGCAAATTTTTTGGCAGTGAAGAGACAACTTGTTGACCTCCAACTAGCATTTTTGCCTTTGGGACCTGAAAGTGAATATATATTGCTTTAATCACATCTATATAGGTAAATTACATGTTATTCAATGATCATGACATCCAATTCCACTTGCAATTACATTTTCACTACTATTTAGGAGCATGGAAACACTGATAATAAATGTTGTCAAAGTTGAAACTACGGTCTAAGAACTCCATTTCTGGTGCTTATTGATTTAAAATTATAACTATAAAAAAATTTAGAGGGGTGGATAACATCTAATACTAGGTTTTTGGATTCCCATCTAGTTCGATCAACAAACCCACCACCCATTCTGGGCTTAAGAATGCCCTTCCCAACACAAGAAAGATGTTGATTTTTAGCCTAACTTTAGGCATGCATAAAACAAAAACTATAATTCATATGGATTGACTATAATATCCCTCATATTCATGTTAAATCCCTATAGTTACACCTTATATATGTTTTTTATCACCTCTGAGAGTAATTTGTGGTAGAATTTACAATAACGGGTCCTAAAATGTAACTTTTTGGCAGTGAAGAGACAACTCGTTGACCTCCAACTAGAATTTTTGCCTTCGAGACTCATAGGTGCAAATACATCCCTTTTATAACATATATATATATATAATTCAAATTACACATTCTCCAATGATTTTGACATCCAATTCGACCCACAAGTGCATTTTCACTACTTTTTAGGAGCACAAAAATGCTGATAACAAATATTGTCAAAGTTGAAGTTATGGTCTAAGAACTCCATTTTCAATGCTTGTTGGATAAAAAATATAAATTTCAACACATTTTTATAGGTAGATAACATATAGGACTAGTCTCTTGGCCTCCCATCTAGCCTGGTTGACAAACCCACCAACTATTCTGGGCTCAAGAATGCCCTTCCCAATATAAGAAAGATGTTGATTTTTAACCTAACTTCAGGCATACATAAAACCAAAATTGTAATTTATATGGATGAAACATAATATTCCTCCTATTCATAAAAATTCCCTCTAATTTCACCCTAGATTTAGTCTATATCACCTTTGAGATAAGTCCATGGTATAAGTTGCAGTAGCGGATCCTAAAATCCAACTTTTTGGCAGTGAAGAGACAACTTGTTGACCTCCAACTAGCATTTTTACCTCTATTACCCATATGTGAAATACATCACTTTTAGCATGTCTATATATGAAAATTACACATGCTCCAAAAATTGTAACATCCAATTCCACCTACAAGTGCATTTTCACTATTGTTCAGGAGCACAAAAATACTGATAACAAATGTTGTCAGAGTTAAAGCTACGGTCCAAAAACTCCATTTTTGGTGCTTGTTGGCTGAAAAATGGCACTACCAACGCATTAAAATGGGAGGATAACATCCACAACTAGTTTCTTGGCTTCCCATCTGGCCTGATCAATAAACCTACCACCCATTCTAGGCTCAAGAACACCCTTCCCAATACAAGAAAGATGTTGATTTTAGCCTAACTTTAGGCATGCATAAAACTAAAAATGTAAGTCATATGGAAAAATCATAAGATCCATTTTATGCATGTTAAATCCATTTAATTTCACCATAGATCTATTATAAATTACCTCTAAGATTAATCCATGGAAGAAGATGTAATAATAGGTCTTAAAATGCAACTTTTTGGCAGTCAAGAGACAACTTGTTGACTTCCAACTAGCATTTTTGTCTCTAGGACCTGCAAGTGAAATTGCATCACTTTAAACACATATATATAAGTAAATTACACATTCTCCAATGACCATGACATCCAATTCCACCTGTAAGTGAATTTTCACTACTATTCAGAGTATGGAAACACTGATAATAAATATTATCAAAGTTGAAGCTACAATCTGAGAACTCCATTTTTGGTTCTTGTTGACAAAAAACTAGCACTACCAACATGTCCAAAGGGTGGATAACATATAATACTAGTTTCTTGGCCTCCCTTCTATCCTGATCGACAAACCCACCACCCATTACAAGCTCAAGAATACCCTTTCCAATACAAAAAAGATGTTGATTTTTATCCTAACTTCAAGCATGCATAAAACCAAAAATACAAGTCATATGGATGAACCATAAGATACTTATTGTGGATGGGAAAGCCCTGTAATTGTACCCTAAATCTAGTTTTAATCACTTCTAAGATCAATTTATGGTATAAGTTATAATAATGGATCCTAAAATGCAACTTTTTGGCAGTCAAGAGCCAACTTGTTGACCTTTAACTAGCATTTTTGCCTTCAAGACCTGCAGGTGCAAATCCATCACTTTAAGCATATCTATATAGTTAAATTACACATGATCCAATGACCATGACATTCAATTACATCTACAAGTTCATTTTCACTACTATTCAATAATGTCATACCAATGAAAATATGCAAATCAATAAAAAGTGTTTTTGTTTTGTGTGTAACATTAGTATGCAATGCCATTTGAGGCAATTTTAATACATTTGGTTTATCTATAATCCATGTATATCATTATAAACAAGGAAATTTATGTGTTTTTAAGTTTACAAGGAGAAATAGACTTATCATGAGCAATTTTTTAGGAGCATGAAAACACCAAGTACTTTTAGTAAGCTTCTCTTAGCTTCAAGAATATGAAATTCTTTACTAATAGTGTGAACCACATGAAGGTGGAAGCTTATTTGGAACCATTAACCTAAAAAATAATGTTAGTAAGTAATTAAAGATGAAATTTATGCATTTACTACTTAAAAAATCAAAAACATTTGGTAAAATTGATTACATCTACATTTTACAAGTCAACATACCTATGCATTTCAATCCAACAAACCACTAAGATCTGCTCTAATATTGATAGTATCAATAATAGATTCATGATCTAACTCATGAACTTTCCATATATTCCTATTTCTTGGCCTCCTATGATATTTTTGAAATTGAATATTAATTACAAGAACCAAATTTGAATAGTGCAATATCTTCCTATGCATTTCAAAGTCTTTAAACAACCATACATTTGAATTTTTTATAAGCTATCATCAAATCCAAATTCCAATGACTACCACAAACCTAGTGGTATACTCAATGTTTTCTTCATCTACGATTGAGGATGTCAATTTTTTATTTCTATGTACACATTGACATAAATATTAATTTGTTCCCTCTTCATTGTCTTCATCTATAATAACTACAAAAACATAGCCTGCATCATAAAAAACATTTTTTAATGACACTATGAAGATAGGTAATGAGAATAAATAGTACACAAAGATTAATCTACTACCTGGATGCACTAGATCAGATATATGATCAATGTCATGTGATGATGTCATATATGTAAGTCACAATGCTAGTGGAACCTGATATGTGTTGATTGGAATTAGAGGTTTAAAACTCCAATCATCCACCCATTTTTGTGACTCACACTCATTCCAAATAGATTCCATGCATGTAGAAAAAAACCATGCTAAGTATCGCATATGAATAGTCCAAAAATCTACATTTGAGCTATGAAATGAGTGGAGCTCACTTGAACCTATTAGATTCATACAATCCTCATAGTTTACCAGGTCTTTTTCCTTCATTAACCAAAAATGTCTACCAATAATAGAATTTTCTTGAGCACCATGACATATGTTCTCATTACACAATTTAACCATAATTTCTGCATCAATCAAATTAGCAACATGGTCAAATTTTAACTCCTCCCTTGTAAGGCTCTTTTTACACATGCTTTAACACCATCATTCTCCCCTTTTCCATGGCCAGCCTTAGTGAAACTCCAAATATGTTCCACGCCAATGGTAATGTGCATCTTGCTCAAAAAATAAAACATTCATGCATTCTTGAATTACAATGTGTAATTATCTAACTAAATGTAAATTTGATTGCAAGTAATGTTTCTCTGAGTCAATTGTCCATATAACTTACCAAAACAACCTTACACATACTCTATATAATGTGATTAGTCATCATTGATATAGAAATAATAATCCCTTAATATTTTTTTGATCTTTATTTGTACTATCAGTGGCATGCATAAATGTTATATGCATGAATATGGCAACTTGTGTTGAGTTGTAATACTGTGATTGAACTTCCATTTGTGGTTTGAATGTGTAATTTTCAGCATAGTCAACTACTAAAATAATAAAATCAAGTGGGAATGTGTCTTTGCTTAGATTTAAATGTTCATCCAACCATTTATCCTTATGTGTGCTTTGTATACTCATAAACAAATTTCTCCATGAATTTGACTATAAATTTTGAAATATGTATCTCTTTCATAATAATCTCACACCTTTTAGATTCTTTGCCATCTTTTAGTTGATAAGTCATAGACTTGTATTTTCTCAAACTAACTAATTCCTATCCAATTTCACTTGTACACTCCTCATGGATATATTTTTTTTAATTTTGGAAATCCACCACAAATGCTAAAATTTCCATCCAAACATGTTTTCTTATAAAAGAACTGTCCATCTAGTCTTTCACAAAAAGTATTTAGAATAAATTCCTTGGCTGATTTTGGTAGAACTTCTACACCATACTCTTGAAAAATGTTGTTAGTATGTAAAGTACAATGAATATGTCAAAAAACATCATATTGCATTTAAAATTCAACATGTTGCCTACAATAACAAGTGGTATGTGTGTGATTAATTTTTACATAAAAAGGTTTGGCCATCTCAAAAAATCTTTGTCTAAAGGCAATTTGTGGATGTTTTTTCAAAAAATTAGAGTACGATTGTGTTTGAGTCATATCTAAAAAAAAATTCAAATGTGGTTCACGATTATGAGAACCAACTCTTATTTTCACTCATCTCTTGCATTGGGTGAAACTCTTGTATTGTCTTTCCAAAATTATGCAAGTCTTTCAAATCATCAGCTATAACCTTGTCCTTTCATGGAAGTCTACCAAAGAATGCCTAGAGCTATTTGGTATTGGATTTATTAAGTATTTCATGTCTTACAATTGCTTTCATTAATTTTTTTTTTATTTATATAAATTATTTGGCTTGTTTTTGAAATCAATCATTTTTTCCTTATTTCAGCACTTACTACACAAGTTGTCATTATATGTCAAGCAACATTACAATATTTGTTACATGATCTCGTGCCTATAGTATGATATGTATCATGTATATTTTTAATAATTTCATCATTCTCATCATCCATGTTAGATGTTCTTAGTCCTAATGTGTACATTTTAGGTCTCATCTTAACCAATTTCATCAATGAAACAAATAATTGACATCTTTGACTATCATAATCCAATATATGAAAGAAACTATCCCAAATTTATTGAGCCAGTCCTCTTGAATAGTAATCAGATATTTTTTCATTCATTTTTTTCAAAAAAAAATATATTGACTTCAATAAAGTAATTGTATTTTCTATGCATAATTCTTGGAGGTATTGTTATTGGTGGAATCCGTTGAGAGGGTATTTCAAAATCATTATATGTTTTCATGAATTTTTGTTCATTTTTGTTTCTTCATTGTATGCTTCCATGAAAATTTCTTCATTTTTAATTTCATCGTTATTTGTGTCAATTAAATTTTCTTCATTTTTGGTGGGTAAAGTATCATGCATAGACTCTTCATCAACAAAATTAAAAACTTTAAAATTTGAATGTGAACTTCCAACATTATCTAATTCATTATTGTCAATTTCATCATAATTCAATTAATTATTGTCAATTTCATCATAATTCAATTCATTATTTTTAGTTTCATCATTATTCAACTCATTATTGTCAATTGCTTTATTATCTAAGGCATTTGGCTCATCAGGGTTAATGTTTGTACCTTGTCTAGAATGAAATGCTTGCATTTGTACCTTGTTTTTTTCTCTCAACTCTTCTAACTGATCTGGTGTTTTGTTCTTCATCTTATTTTAATGTGAACCAAATCCCATATTGACAAAATCACTCAAGAAAGTACTTCAAAATTTTGGGTCTAAAAAAGTACTTCAAAATGTATGCAGAGTGAACACAGTGAATGTTTGTGGGGATAGCAATCTTGCTTTGGGACAAAAATAGATGTTGAAAATTAAATTTTATCTATACTTCAAGGAATTCATATGTGTTATATTAATGCATATGTGTTACTATAATAAGTACATGTTCCTTGAAGTATAGGCATATACTATAAAAACAAGCAAAAATGCTCATATTCAATGCATAAATCCCCTATAATACTATAATATGATGCAAAAACACTCAATAAAACTACAATATGATGTATAAATCCATAATATAATGTAATAAGACTAACATATGTTGTAATAAGGCTATAATATGGTGCAATAAGACTATCATATGATGAAATAAGACTATCATTTAATGCAATAAAACTATCATACGATGTAATAAATCCCCAATATGATGCAATAAAAATATAATATGATGCAATAAGGCTATCATATGATTTAATAAGGCTCAATATGAAGTAATAAAGCTTAATATGATGCATAAATCCCTAATATGATGCATAAATATCCAATATGATTCAATAAAACACTTGATAAGACTATGAAACAATAAGACTATCATATGATGCAATAAGGCTTAATATATAAGGCAAAATGAGCTAATTTTTCCCTAAATCCCATCATAGGTCCTTGAAAAACTAGGTTAATAACATGTTCACAAATTGACACTAATCACATTCATGAATTTATGCATTTGTGATGAAATCAGGGAACTTAGGGGTTGTGTTTGTTATAAAAATAAGATTTAGGGTTAAGGGTTTAGTGTAATGGATTTGTACATGTGTATATGTCATGAAATTAGTGTTTAGGGGAACTATACATGTTTAAGTGATAAAATTAGGGTTTACAAACAACATGTCATGAAATGTAAGCTAATTTAGCCCTTTTGATCACATCGTAAAATCTAATTTAGGTTACATGGGTTCAAATTAGCCACATTTGTGTTCATATTTGAATTTCTAATTAAATTATAGGGTCAATTAAACCATACATATTGCATATATTATACAATCGATTGGGCCATAAATTTAGTTTAGGGGCTCAATTTTGCCCAAATCACATCCCTAATTACACCAATTGACTAATTGGTTTAATTCATGGTAGAATCGCATGTAATTTTGTCCCAAATAATATATCATGATCTTATAGTTATGTCAAAAAGGGGTTAAAATTGACCTCCCATGCCTCCTTAATTGAATTAATCAACTCTTTGGTTCATTGTATATATACATGATGATATTCGAGGGTTAATTTCACTCCAAATCACATCATGTATATAATTTAAAATAGGTTCATATATGGATTATTTTGGCCCTAATTTACCCTATAATTAAACCTTATTGTGTCATATGTGTACCTCTTACACCCAAAAGTGTTAAAGCTATCATAGATACATCAGGTCCTCAAAGTTTTAGAGTTGGCAATGCCCTAGGAGGCCAAATCCAATTACATATCACCATTGTACCTTATATGTGCTAAAAAGTGTTAGCACTATTAGAGGTGTCAGGTCTTAGAAGTGCTAAAGAGGTATCAGAGCCCTATGAAGCCTAATCTAATTAGATGTCACCATGTGTATCTTGTACACACATATAAATGTTAAAGATCTAACTATCAAATCCTAGAAGCATCAAACTTGTTAGAGCTTATAGAAGCCTAATCCAATCAAATATTTCCACATATAGGTTTAGTACACCTAGAAAAGTGTTAGACTTATCAGATATACATATATTATAGATACCAAAGTATTAGATATTTTATCTCTCTAGGAGTCCTAATCCAATCAAAGATGTCCATGTGTACTTTTGTACACCAAGTGGTCAATTCAAACAAAAAAGACTAATAGGTTGGGCCTAACCCTACTATGTCAAGTCACCAAAAGTATTCAGTGATCCCATCAGCAATAAGAAACACTTGGAATTTAATATGAACACATCTAAAATTCCATGAGGGCCAAATATAGGCATGTGCATGCTACACTCTATACATATATTAGCTCACATGAGTGGAACTCATGATCATTGATACCTAGATAGGTCCCATCACATCCAACCAATCCAATTAAGGCATGTTCACAAATATCATATATACATACTATTTTCACTTGGATTTGTACCCCTTGAGGATATTCCTATCTCTCCTCATCCAAGTGGCACAATGGAAGCATCTCTCTTATTGTGGGTAACAATTTGGTGAGATGAATCTCTAGAAGGGCTAGTTCCCTTGATGCACTCTTGGAAACACTCTCATATTTATCAACTCGGTATGTAAAGGGTTAAGAAGACAAACTAATAAAACTAAAATTTGATGAACAAACATTGAATTTCCTCTTAATTATTTAAATTATAATACTTGGAGCAAAACAAAGCCTTCCTCACACAAAACTCACAACACAAGATATATTATTACATCAATGTTTCATATGATAGGTTCAAAAGGTATTTTGATACTTAAGAGGGTAATGAATTATTATTTGGGATAATATAGTCATGAACCACTTCTAAATAACTTATACACTTAAAATATAACACTAACAAATACTTGTAATAATTACTCTTCTGCACACTTGGTGAACAATCAAATATAACATGTTAGAAAAGATCATCTTTTACTAGATAAGACCAATAATATTGAAAAAAAACTCAATTGTACATCATTTAATTAGGTAAATTCAATTATTTTATTTCTTAAATATACATTCAAGTACAAAATTGGCTAGGGTTTCACCATCAACCAACAGAGGCTACTCAAAAGAGACAAAAAGGTCAATATTTATAGCATTTAGAAGGGGGACGAGACAAGGGAAGTCAAAAGATCACTTGGACACCTGTAAAGCTGATAAAATATGTCAAATTCACATGATAAAGATATTTGAAACAAACCATGCAATTTTAGGAGATCCAGATGTCCATACAAGTCATGAAACTTATGAAAAGTGGCATGAAACTCCTCATTCTAGCTCAAAAAACTACCTTTATGGTTTGGACCTATTTGAAAAACCAAAAAATAACTAGAGATAGGTATAATTAATATGATTATATGGAGGGATTTTATACATGCATCTCCATGTATTTTTTGTAGTCTTATTCATCTAGAAACTCTTGGAAGGAAACTATCACTATCTGTAGTCTAAAAACTCCTCTTTTCTATCACCCCTGATACTTAGCTTCAAAATTAGTATCAATTTTACATGAAACTATATTTTATGGAGTTTATGAAACTTTTAAAGACCCTCCATGGCCTTATAATACTTAAGTACACCTTAAAAGTACATCCACTTGAGGTTTTCACACTTCTCATCATTATGTTCACTATGCCAGTTTTGACTAGCTAAAATGAGAGCTTTGGTTTGGACACTTAGAAGTTTTTTCTTAGAATTAAATTACCATATGTAGTTATTTAAAGTCATAATATTCCTCTCAAACTTTATTTCATCTTCAGATCTCTTTTAGAACCTACAAAACACATAAAATGGTCAAAAATACCCTATTTTGAACCTTGTTTGTATAATTCCATATAGCTCAAATTATGGGAGGGAACCTAAGTTATTACTTTACAAGTTAAAATAACTTTCATAGTCAAAATATTTCATATGGATATCTCTCCAAGCTTGTTTTCTCTATATGGTCTTGACTAAGGGTTTAGTAGGGTTTTAGGTAGTTTTTAGTCTTAAGCTTTGTTCATAAATATCTAACATTGTAACTAACAATAAATTCCACAAACATGATTTTAGGAGACCCTAATAACCCCTCCAAACTTATTTTTTATCCATGCATAGTCTTAAAAAATATATGAGTACTTGAAACCACCCCATCGAGCTTGTTTCTACCTTTCTTGCATGCTTGGACTATCTCAAAGTTAAAATTAGCTTTCCCACAGGTCTCTTTGAATTAAAAAAGTGTATAAATGTATAATTACATCTCTTAAACATGTCCCAATAATATATATAACTCATCAAGAACTAAAAATGAGGTTGGACCCCCAATTGGCCTTATGTTTAAACCTTGCCTAATAGGCATGTCTACACCTTTGAGGATATAGACCTTCCTATAAGGTTTCTCCCCTTTGTGGGATTTTATTCATGTTTCCTTGTATGTTTTTAAACCTATAAATTCACCCTACATCCTTCCAATTACTCTTTCTCATCTCTTCTTCTTTTTCACCAATTAGGCCTAGTTGAGACCCCTGGGGTTTAACTGCATATGGTTGTCCACCAACACTTTCTAGTGTTTTATCATAAAAATTGGGCCAAATTCATGTTTTTTATAGATCAATATAGGTTAATACATCATCCAAAATCATCACATGATGTTTCCAAGGTACCCAACACCTATTTAGGTCACATTTTCTCCCTTTTTTACCTTTGTGTAGGCCTGAAAGTAGCCTACCTATGAGACAAAATAGAGGATATTTTCCATATTTTTTAAAGAAAACCACTTAAATTAGGGTGTTCCTTTGGTAATTATTACCCCATACATAAAAATTCAATTCAAAATGACCTCTCTATCACCTTCAAACATCTAAAACCCCAAGGAAAACTTTCAAACCATTGACTATGTGTAGAAATGGCATGTGGACTACATTATGCATCACTTGGGCCCTTTATTTGCTTGATTTTAATTATTTATATTAAATTTGAGGTTTAAACACCATGGTGGATATTTTTAAAACCCATTTACCACTCTACCTTACTATAAACCCTCTCCCATCCTTAGATTCTCAAGACCGTATATCCAACCTGACTGTGTTTCTTGCTTCCTTCCTCAAAGGTGACCCTCTAATGCTAATTTCAAGATTTTTATGCCTCTAAAACATGTTAATTACCTCTAAATAATTATTAAAAAATATTATAATTCACCCAAAAAACTTTTATTCCTTGGATTCCTCAAATTTTCTTATTGAGTAACATGGTTTCTCAGCTCACAGTATGGACTGCTACCTTTGGCCAAGTAGGGAAAGTAGATGGTCAACTTGGAAGAGTTTGGTCTTTTGAAAAAATATTTTGACCTATCATGAACCATTTTAAAATTTATAACAAACCTTCTCTTAATCATACTCACCTCTTACCTTACCTTCACCAAGATTGCACCTGTTGTAGGTGCATACAGGGTTTCAAAAGGTCTGTTATACTTATTTTACATTTTTTACAACTCATGGAGGTGATTATGATCCTCATGGAGGTGATTATAAAATATTCTATCATGTTTACTCTACATGTGCCCTTCATATGCACTTTTAAGGGTAAAAACTAAATTTTCTTTAAATGACTAAGATACCCTATCTTTGATTCATGTAGGTGTGTGTGAACTTCAACTGAGCTTGGTCATGGTGTGATGAGACTCTCCATGAATCATGATAACCACTTGGTAACTTCTCATATATTTTATTTACCTTATATTCCCAAAGCACCACCTAGACATCAAGTTTGGGGTCACTATTTATTTGTCCTATTGTAGGTGCCTAATTTCCATCAAAGGGACACATGTAGGTGGATATAGCGCTTACAAGACTATACATCAACCTCCCCTTGATAAAATTCATGCCATTTTGTATTCCATTCAACAAATTTAACCATCCTAGTCATGAGGTACTATCTTATTTTCTCATAGGATGTCAAATGCCATTCAAGCTTTCAAACCTGTAGATATTAGTGAAATATTTCAATGTTTTTTAAGGGCCACTTTGAGGCTTTCAAATCCTACCTTCCATCACTCATTTTGACTTCATCCTTAGTATATCTATTTACCATACTAGATTAAATAAGTTTTACCAATCTATATATTTTATAACACTTTGTAATTATGTTGTAATACATCCAAAAAAACACTAGAGCTCTATTTTCTCATTTGTGGGATTTGGTCTCAAAACTCAGTCATTTGCCCTTTGAACATGGTTTACCTTTCTATTTGTCCATCAAACACTCCAAGTAGGTCTAAATTTTTCAATTCACCTACTATAATCCAAAATAAATCTATTTTCATGTTTCAAATCCCCATACAATAATTATCAAAATTTTGTGATACACCTATAGATGGGCCTTCTTACCATAGGCAGTGAAGTGGACTAAACAATATATAAGGTAATTGTCTTTGTGAAAACCTAATTGAACTCATCAAGAATTAAAATTCACACTATAAATCTTATAATGTTTTAACCTATGTCAAGCTTCCCACCTCTCAGCATGATGTCAGCAATGGCTCTTGTAGGTGTGTATTGGGTTGTATGTAGATAGTGAGTGTGGAATAGAGCAGCAAGGTGGATAAAAGGCCTCATAGGTAGATAAAACTCATTATAAACCTCTATAATACATTATTTACACTAATGTAATCTTGAAACCAGTTCCAAAACATCTTTTTCAATGTGAAACCTCTTGAGAACATGTTTTAAGAGAGCAAATAGGGTGTTTAATGATTGGTTTAGCATGATGAATGAGCTTGTCACCAAAATCATACTTTCCAAATCATCCAAGTGTACTCTCGTCATCTATTAACGACTTGGATAACTAATACACATTTATTATAACTCCATGAACAAGATAAACCAGCTTATATAGGTGACTGCAAGTAGGAAATAGTGAAAATTTGATAATGAGGAATGACAAGATTGAAAGTTGCTCCAAAATGTGATATGGTGAAGGAATGAGGTGAAATATATTGTCTTTATACTTTTGAGACACCATATTATAACTACATGAGATCCCTACAAGAAACCACCATTCTACAAATAGAATAACTTTGACTAAGACTGCACATAGTGGCACTTTTCTTTCAACATGAGACAACTTGCCCATCCAAACACCATGAAACATGAAAATAAGTATGGATATAATTTAACTAGGTATCCAACATATTCTTGAGTCAACATCACTAGCTGGTTTGTACGTATTTGACCAAAATAGAGAAAAACTTACAAGGTGCATGAAATAGCTAGCAGAAAAGTATAGTTAACTTCAAGAGGATGGTTTATAAAGCACAATGAATCAATATTTTCACTATTTTTATGTAAATTAAGGTATTTTATGTTAATATCACCTCCCAAAATCATTTTTTATAAAACCTCTTTAGTTGTTTGTACCAAGCACAAACCTGATAGTCACTTTTGTATGTCTAGAAATGTAAAGAAGAAGCAAAATGGTTTTGGCTTAAAAATGGCACTTTCAGAGAAAATAAATGTTGATATGAATTTTATAAATATTAAGAGGCCTTCCATTATCTTATTCCATGTGTAAAACTTCCCCATGAGTTGTACAAGTTCCAAATGTTCCCCTTTTTAGTTGGTTTCTTGAATTTCTATTAAACAACCTAAAAGATTCTGATGTAACTAACATCCCTGATAGGTAACCTGACCTATTTTATATTTTCAAGGAAAAAATGATACATGTGCACCTTTATAACTATGCCACTTGCATTTATGACCCCTAAAATCCCACTAAATGACCCAAAATGATAAATAAACCTATTAGACCATGACTAAGGATAAAAATGCATTAAATAACATCAAATGAACTGTAATATATCCTATGACAAATATTTAGACCCCTAAACATCTAAAAACCCAAGTTTTTACCTATAGGGGTCCAAATTTGACCTAAAACTCAAATTTGGTCAACACATACAAGCCAAAAAATTTAAAGATTGACATCGATCCCATCAACTCATGTCTAGTAAATAAGTCACATGATGCAAGCCTCTGACTTGCCATTACTATACATAAATTTGCATGTAGATCCCTTTAAGTTCCCATCTAAATTGAGCAAGCACTGAATGTTTTCAATTTTCTATGTATGTATTCAAATTATTTAGATCCCTTTGCCTAGAATTACCTATAGATCTTAAAGTGCATTCATATTAAGTCTTACATGTAGAAGATAACATGATTCATTAATGGATTCCTCAACCTCAAATCCTAAGCTAGAGCAAGAATCCTGAGATACTACTTTCTTGCAGTCCATATCATAAGGTTTAAGCTCATTACAATGAAATATGAACAAGATGATTGAAGATATACAAAATATATAATCTTGAAACCTTCAGTAAGTGGTGCACACTAGTATTCAATTATGATCAACCATCTATGTGAGGTTATCAACATCATCCACATGAATAATTACTAGGTCCCTTTGCTCAGCATCATCCTTGAGAGGAATCAGGTCTCAAATTTAGGGGACATTATCACCTTTAATGTATCTTGAATAAGCTTAATAGAGTTTGAGTTGTGGTAAATTATACATATGTCATACTTGGTCAATGTCAAGTCTATGCCACCCTATATTAGAAAGTATAGGCATCCCTGAATTGTTTTGAACAAGGTCCCTAGTGCATTTAGATATGTTATAAGCTATACATTCATCACTATAGGCACAACATTTTAAAACCACATCATCACTAATGGATACATCTGACCATTTAAAATTTATTGAGCTCAAAACCACATCTTATACAAAATAAAATGCATACCTAGAGACCAAAATATTGAAATATAAGAAAAACATGTACCTTACCCATCATCCTACTTTCTTATCTTACTATCTCAATTACATAGTAAGGTATAAAACTCTATAGTATTGATAAGCACCAAGTGTTGTATAGCTTGTTTTGAGCAAGTGCAATTATTGCATCCATGGTGTGGCTAGGACTAGTCCCATGTCAAAGACACACTCTTGAGATGAGGTGGGAATGGATGGAGTGGTTGATGGTTGTCCCATGCGTGATGGAGAGGTAGATGAAGGAGGTGCAAGGAATGGAGGATTAACCATATTTTCACAAGAGATCTTAATTTTAAGAAAAATCTGAACAATGTATTTGAATACATTAGGGTAATCTTGAATAATTGTAACAATATAAGACTTTCATTAGACTTTCAATTAGCAAATCAAAATGCACCTAGTGAATTAGATTCACTAAGTGACGTTGGAAGACACTTAAGGGAATTTATTCATCATATTTTAGGAATGTTTTTAGGATAATCCAAGGAATGATATATAAGTATTGGGATCCATTAGATAGCATTCTTAAAATATATATCCAAGAGATACACTGTTACACCAAGGGCTCAATTCTTATTTCTACTTACACAAGATTATCTATACTACATAATCTAATTCAATCAGTTTGCCACTTAAAGAAATTAGTTCAAAATTTATAAATAAAGGGGTCTGGTCAAAGATATCAAAGAAACAACAAAAGGGTAAGGAAGGGTAATGCATGTAAGATAGGATTTTAGGCAAGTAGAAGAATAGCAATACTATAGTAAGGTATATCCTTACCCTACTATAAAAAAACACCAAATTTAGATTTTTGGTGTTATTGAAAAATAATTCATGTGCGTTATATAATGTGTACACATTATGCAATGTGTACATGTTATATAAAGCATATGCATTATTTGAATTTGCTTTCAAAACTGAGCCTCTAGGCTCAAAAATGGCTTGGATTTCTGATCCAAAGGTTTGTGATTGTGCATCTATAGCTGAGATCGAGAGTTTTAACATAAACCAATAAATTTCAACTTCAATTACCAAATATGTTATGGATTTCAATATCAAAATTCAAAAAAATATTACTATCATGACGAGCACGCTATCCTCTTTCCAAATATATGATTTTTATAATTTTGGGTTATTTTAAGGGTTTAAACTATATTTATTTCTAACTATACCTTTTTTTAGACCACTACATGCCGCACATATACATGCCTATTCATTTTTATGTAATTTATTTTTCATTGATCTAAGTGCAAAACAAATTATATGGTAACAAACTAGGCCTAATTCTACACATTAAAAAAAATCAATTTTTATTTTTTTTTAGGTAGTTAGGAGGGTGCACGACCAGCCATCCATTTTTTTGTCAATTTTTAAAATCTACTTAATTACAAAATTAGTAAAAATATATATTCATTGAAAAAATATTAAAAAAATCATAACACACTAGAATATCTTATCTAAATATTTACCAAAGGGTTTTAAAATAATATTTACTGATCCTCAAAAAATGGTGGGTTGTGCGGCCATCTATCTACTATATTTTATTTTAAAAAATAGGAGGTCATCTTCAAATTTTAGATGTTTGACCTATTTATACTTAATTATTTTTCAAAAAAAATAGTTTTTTAGAAACTAGACTCAAAATTCTAAAATTTATGATTTTATACCATCTTCAAATTTTGCGTGTAGCCATCTCAAATTATTTATAGAAGTTCAAATTTCTAAAATTTAAAAAAAATCATGTCCACGGATAGGCCCTTTTTTGTCCCCTAAAGTGTGCACTTACCCTCTACAATAACATCTTTTTAACCTAGTAATAAAATTGCTAGTTTAAATGAAAAGGAATCTATACCTAAGTGTGTATAACACACCTTATCTTTGCATGAGTTCCACTTGAGTGATTTTCCGGTCACTGACATGCAACTAAGATCATGTTACAGCATATAATCAGTGTATATAATTTGGAATAAAGAGAATTTGAATTTCTTGAAAGTAAAGAGAGCAAAGTTGGGAATACACATGTGCATTGATGCAACCATCTTGCTTTTTATAAATTTGATTTGAAGAGATGCTTTATTATGAAGCTTTGGAGTTAAATTAGGATAAATGTAAACCCTATAAGTACATATATACAAAAATATTAGAGGAAAACTTGCCCCCAACCTTGGAGAAAATGTGAGTTTTCACACAGCATTTGAGATTAGTTCAACCATGCAACCCAATCATACTTATAATCTAGTGAGTGTGAATGCTCCAAGTCAACTCACACTATAAATCGAGTGAGAGTGGATGATTTGATCACTCCATCCTATAAAATTGGTAAGATTGAGTGTTGTAAACACCTCAACCTTACTAAAAGAGAACCAACTACTACAATAGATTGACTTATAATAGTCCATAAAAGTTCATTATGGTATATGCTAAAGTCCATAGAACTATTTAAAATCTGAAAGTTGATTTAATTTTGTAATTTAATATGATTTTTTGCATGGCATATGCACCTCAATATGTTTTAAGTTGAAACCTCGATATAATAATGGTACCAATATAAAAAATGTTGCCACAAATGTATATTTGAATCATATAACTATGCAATTTGGCCAATTTTTAAACTATGTGTAGAAGACATGTTCCCATGACTTTCCCCCACTAAATTTGGAGAATATGAGAAATGGTGTAAGTATGGATAACATGTTTCCATAACATTCCCCCACTATAGTCTAAAAATACTAAATACTGAATAAGTGTGGAATTTATGCCTTTTTTGTATGCCCCCACTAAAATCTAAAACTATGAAGGTGTGCAATCCATGCCTCTATGACATGCCCCCACTAATATGCCCCACTTTTAAGGTGAGGGAAAGTATAAACTAATAGTAACCTTACCTCAAAATTATAAGATAACAATATAATTTGTGTAATTATCATGTAGCATATAGAGGTAGCATGTCTAAGTAGATATAACAATAAGATACATAGTATATAATCACATCAAGCCCTAAGATGCATGATGTAAATTATGAAAATATTTAGATAATAATAGTATAAGCTCAACAAGCAATCAAACACACACACAAGAGCACTAAAAATCAAATCAAAAGACAATGGTTCAAAGATACTTCAAACAAGGGGCATGTTCAAATGTCACACAATCTAAGGGACATGACTTAGTCAAATGTACACAAAGCATAAAAAGACATGTTCAAATATCCATATACAACAAATTATTACATATGTAGATGTCTCAATAGGGAAATAGAGGCATGAGGGCCATAATCAATATAGCATATTCAAATACTCAAATAAGAAATATAATGCAAGATAAGACATGCAAGTATGTGCATAAATGGAAAGCATGAAACATAAGCAACTAACATAAAACATATCATACTATTCCTTGAATATATGTGATAGTGCTTAACATGTCAAGTATATTATGAAAGATATAAGCATGGATAAAGTTATGTGTAAGTACATAAGCTCAAACATGATAATAGAAAATGATCATAAAATGATATAACATGGGTGTATTATGATAAAATAAGTGTATGCCCCCAATGTCCAAATGACATGAGTAGAAGGAAGGCCCAACATCTGAAAGTGCATAGATCATATTCATAAATATGCCTGTATCACACTCAAAAGATGTGTGAAACATGTATATATATAAATATATGATATAACTAAAACATATATGCCAAGGAACTAATAAAATATGTAAATGTTGAATATTTTTTAATTTTTTATTTAGTTTTTGGTATTTTTTTAATATTTGAAAAGAAAATACTATCCTATTATCTCATCCAAAGGATGCTCATATGTATCTCCTCATTATGAACCTGGGTAAATAAAATGATGGTACTACCAAGAAGCATGGATAGGTATAATATTTGGCATTATAGGATCTATAATGCTCTGCATATGTATAATATGACTATGGTCATGAAGAGACAATACAAGGAGTAGGTGTTTTTGGAACTCATCATTGAGTGCTATATAGTTTATTTAAAGTAGAAGTAATAAGGAACATATTTAGGTGTCCTGGATATCTAAATATGGTGTGTAGTAGATAAACATTCCATAGAATCTATTGTGTCTTTAATGCAATGGTCTCTCAAGTACTGGTCACCTAGAAAAGGGGACTACCTATTGCTTGCCCTTTCGTGGAGAATTAGCCTTAGTAGGTTTGATAATTAATTATCTTAATATAAATTCATTTTATTCAAGTGGTTGTTCATATAAAATTTAAGAAACTGTAATTACCATGTTGACATGAATGTATTTAACACATTCATACATTGTAGAATGTATTGTGTATAGAGTATATATCCAATATCATCCCAATAGCATATCAAAAATACATGTGTAAATGATAATGAAAAAACTAGTGACCATATGTGCTAGGGTAATCTATAAATGTAAGTTAATCTCACTAAGAACTTATTTTGAGGTCCCATCGAATTCTAATTGATTTAGGCTTGAAAAATGTAAATCATCATGTATATAACCCAAGGGTGTAAAGTAATTTCATGATCAAACATTTTTTCTAGTGCCATTATCAACATAACATTGTGTATAAGATAATGATTAAGATATAATCAAGATTGAATAATTAATAAAGATCTGAGTCATCATCCACAATCTCATTATCATTAAAAGTAATAAATTCTCTTTGAATCATGGGAGGTGTATGTCACATATAAGTACCAATAACCCCATCTAATGGGTGCCTATAATGTGTTGGAGGAGGATCTGCATTATATGCCATTTGTACTTTTGGTTCCTTCTTAAAATGGTTTTACAAAGGGTTGTTAAATATCTTTTGATTCTAGTGATCACTAGATTATGACCCTGATTCTTTTGGAGGATCATCAAATGTAATTTTTTTCATCAATAAGGTTTTAGATCTTATACTTCAAGGTAAAACACAAGTTCATAGAATGCCCTAGGCCTTAGTGATGGTCATACTAAGCATTTGAATCATATCCTTTGGGTAGAAGTCAACTCATATCAAACTCTATAGACTAAGGGATAGATATGAGGTGACACTCCACAAACTTTGAAAGTAGTGAAGTTGAAGACTTAGGTAAGCATGAAAATTATTCCCTTAGTGCATTGGATAGGACAAGTTGATTAAGTTGTTGTGACACCACATTAATTGTGTTAGTTGTTTCTTTTTTAGATTATGTGGGTTTTACCTTATAACTTGGTTTGATAGTTAACATTTTATTTTATGTAGTTAGTGTCTTTAGTTTGTTCAATGAGATAAGTTTCATTTCACGATCATGAACAATATGGCATAAGTCATCAAAATATTTGAAAATTTTGAAACTATTGAACTCATGTAATGGGGATTTTTTTTTTTTTTTTGAAGATATCTTGAAACTCTTTATCTGCTATTGGATTGGTCATTTTAGCTAGTATTGTCTTGTACTTTAAGACATATTCATTGATAGGTTCATTTGTTCCTTGTTTGATTTTTACAATTTGGGCACATGAAACCTTTTCAGTAATATTAATAGAGAAGTGTGTCAAAAACTAATCTACAAGAGGTTTGAATGTGTTTACTAATTGGATTAGTAATTCATAGAACCACCTTAGAGCATATTTATTAAGACTTATTAGAAATAGTTAGTCAAAATTTTATCATTGGAGGCATAATCAAGGCATACCACATAGAAATATTGAAGTTGTTGTTCAAGATCACCCTTTCCATCATAAAATGTGAACTTACGTGAAACAAAACTAGTTGACAAGGGGTGAAAAGATATCTCAGGGGAAAGAGGGTTATGTAACACCTCTTGTGAATCAAAGGTGATTTCATAGAATTTTGTTCAATAATTGTAACCTAGTTTGTAAAATTTTTTAGTTTGGACAACAGCTTGCACCTCTTGTTATTTAAGGTTTGAAGTTTGACAAGTCACTAAAGTAGGTGTACCCATAGTTTGAGTGGATATAGGCATTGAAAATGGTAATTGGGTTGAAGTAATTATATTTCTCATATAAGATGTAGCAATAGTAAGATTTATTTTGGGGAACAATAGTGTAAACCCATATCACATTCCACCATTAGAATATGAAGTGGTGATGTGCCCAAGAGAAATGTTATTCATATATGGGGATGGCGCATAGCTTTAATAACATTATCAATAGATGGACTTGTTTGTTCATCTGCATTTTTGTTTTTTTAGTTTCTAATATGTTTTTTAGGATCTCATCAATATCTTCAGGGTTTTGATGTATATAGTGTTGAAAAATAGCAAGAGCTTGTACTTGCTCTTGATCTATTTATTCATGTTCATCATTTTTATTAGATTCATCATTTTCATGATCGGAAACATCTTTTATGGTAACCTCTTCAGTATGTAGCTCAATTTCACTAGTAGCATCTTCATTAAGTATAGGATTGGTTACTTCATTGGTTTGAGCCATCTTAGGTGGATAATGAGGAAGCTCTAGGTCTTCTCTAGAAACACCAACTAATCTCAGGCTATGCCTAGGTTGCTTACAAATAATAGAACAAATCTAAAAAAATACAGCAATAAAAAACTTTATAACACTGAATACCTTAGGGTAAGCTAGGGTTTGTATAAAGAGACAAGTTTACCAAATGTTTAACCCTAAATTGAGATGAGTCAATATAGTATAAGATTAAAAATATAGAAACAAATAAGCACAAAAGTGATAAATAGATCTATAGCTGGTCAATTAATTTGTAAACTCAAATAAACAATATTCTAAATTTAAATGTTGAGATATGCTAAAAATACAAAGTACAGATATTGATTGATATTATAATAAATTAAAAATAAGAGTACTTGGTTTACTGTGCATATGCAGATTTGATATGGAACATGATAGAAACAGACTAGATTTACATTTTAGATCAATCTTTAGATTTTATAAAATTATAATATGTGGCTTCGAATGCTTGCATCAGATGTGGATGGTTGCATTGACCTACTATCTAACTTGGACATAAGTATCTAGTATGAAATATCCAATACTCTGAAGAGGGACTCAAACTTATATATTCTTCCCCTATGAAATATCCAAATATCAATAGGGTTGTCTACATATCCAATACTCTGAAGAGGGCCTCAAACTTATGTAGTTATCCCTTACGTGTTGGCTTATGTGCGTATAAAGATGCAATGTTTAATAAATAAGTACATAGAATGACCTATCTTATAATTTGAAAAATATGGCTCATGAAATGCTCTTTCGGTACATTAGACATGTAGATGGGTTGTCTCTATGATTGATATTGAAATAGAAAAGAATAGGGAAGCTTTGCTCACTTGAATGCTTGATTGAATGCCTTTGGTAGGTTACCTTGTGAGTTTCTAGGTCTATGCTAAGTGGTGTCTGAATGTTGATTGATCTTGTAGATATACCAATCCCTTTTGGAAATATCTCACATTAAGGCACTTAGGCCAACCATAAGGACATGCTATAATTTAAAATTTGATGACTTTAGGGCACAAGACTTAGTTTGGCACATGACACTAGCGTCAACATAGGCATCTGATTGGGACAGTTTCAGGTAGATAGAAAACATGTACATGTCCAAAACTTGTAAATGATGACAATAAATAGGGTCAACATTTGCACAATATAAAAGCCTTGGTCATCAAAATAACATATGGTCAAACAGAGAGACAAGGAATAGGCATATGAGATAGCGGATGCGAACCTTTCGATAGCAGGAAGGTCTTATAACTAAAGGGTACAACCATGAGAAGTACTTGTCAAATATACAAGATTGAGGTGCTTTATAATTAAGATTTAGTGTCTACAAGATGATCAAACTTCTAAATTTTATATCCTTTTTTTATTGGAATATATTCTGGAAAAAGTCAAGGTTCCACTTTTTCAAAATAGCTTTGAGGTTCTTAAGCCTCTGTGAGATTTCGTACATTTGAATGCCATTCCTACTATTGGAAGTATACCAGTTTTAGGTTACTAATTTATCAAATTTTAGGTGTTTCAACCACATTTTTTCAAATCTAAAAGGAGATATAGTTGGTTGAATGTCTTTTTCTATGCACATGGCAACTGGTTAATGGTTTGAGCCAGCGATGTTTAAGACCTCTCTAGGTAGAAGATAGTTACTTTCCATCCAAATTTTAGTGGCAATAAACTTATCAAGTCTTTCAAGGATGAGATCCTTGCCTTTTCTATCATTATTCTAAGTGAACTAGCCTTTGTTGCATTGGAGCTCCAAAAGCTTATATTTGTCCATGAAGCTACGAAAGTTTAAATTTCCAATGTCCCCCAAATTCCCCCCTTTCTTCTCTAAGGAGTCAATTTCAGTGTTGAAATCTCGTCCAATACTCCATGTAGATTTCGAGTCTCTGCTAAGATTTCAAGCAATTGTTGTCAAGCGTGTTCTTTCTCACTAGGATTCTATGAGCCGTAGATGTAAACCAAATAAAAACAAATAGGAGAGTTAAGGCATACCACTTTGAAAATAAGGCATTGATGTATAGTTTACATTTTTTTAAGATGAACATTATGAAGATTTCGTAAGAAACCTAGTCCTGTTGTTGTGCTTATAGCATCATTGACATAAAGCTCTCTTCTTAAGCCCCTAGAAAGTCTTTTGATGTGTGTAGAGAAGTGCTCAAGTTTGGTTTCTTGTATCATGAGAACATCAAGGTTGTTAGAATCGATTAGAGGCTTCATGGGGCATTGAGTCCCCTTATATTCCATGAGATAGTCTTCATTGGTTAGGTTTGATTCACTTGGTACTTGCTAAGAAGGTGTCCACTCATGTTTGACTACCTTCCATGATGTCTTCCATTGCTTCTTCATGTCTTTTCTTCTTTTTACAATATCTTTCATTGTGTATTTTTTGTAGTCTCCCTTGGGGTCCATGTTTGGAGTATGCGAGATGCCCATGCTAACATCTTCCATTTCCAAATCCAATTCTTCATCTTCATCTTTATTTGTCTAGATTTTCTTCTAGTTTTAATTTTTTGTCATATTTTTTATCATCTTATTTTGCATATCTTGGGGAAGATTGTTCTTTTGTAGTTCAATACTTTATGTATTAGGGCCTTGGAGGAGAGTTTACAAATCATTCTTGAAGTCATATTCTATCGTGATGTACTCGATTTTAGTGGTGCTCTTGCATGTAGGCATCTACATTTTTTGTACTGATTTTGTATCTTTTGATATTTTGAGCTTTACATTGGCAACATATTTCTTTTCCTTGGGCATGTATTCTATTGTAATTTTAGTCTTGTCCTTGATGAGATGCTTTCTTTTGGATTTTATGAATCTATCAGTGTCTTAGTATGTGGTTTGAGTAATCTTCTGCCATATAATATTTTTCTAGAGCGTTAGACATTCTCTGATAAGATGACCATATTTATGAAAGCTTCTACATTTAAATGGGATGCTTTCATAACTTGAATCTTTCACCCATTCCATGTCACCTATTTTTTAAGTGGTATTCTTATGAAGAGGTTGGGTGAAATCCAGTTCTACACATTTTATCAAAACTAAAAAGACCTTTGCCATGATGTGGTGTTTCCAATGATATTAGTTATGATCAAAGACATCCCTGTGCTAGATTTTTTTAAGGAAATTATACATGCAAGTCTTTGGTGCTATAATTGAAAAAAAAAATCGTTAGCTCAAAGATTATATGCTAATATTTCATGAAGAACCCTACATTTCTAAGGAAATATGGACCTCTCCAAAAATTGTTTATCGGATTCATTCATGAAAGTCCCAATGAAATAGCCTCTCCCATAGGTTCTTATCTCAAATTCACCAATCGTTTCCGAGACTCTTCGTGTCCAGATATTTAGCTCTTCTAGAGTGAGTTGGGTGCGTAGGAATTTGCACATCAAGATTTTGATATGGAGACCAACAATATTCCTTTTTGGTTTCCTTTGAATTAGCATTGTGATCGGATTTTATTTCGAGGCTTGCATGCATGGTCTTATGGGTCAGATTCAAATTCCAAGATATTTTTCTTCCGTGTCACAGCTATTAGAGCATTAGTTTCTCTTTCTGAAATCGTGATGCTTGCTCCTACCATCATTTTTGTTTGATCGATCAGGGGGAGGCTCTCCCCCTCTGATTATTCATTGACAAATCTGAGAAACTGAAGCAAAGAGGAGGATTCGCGCAACCAGAAGAATGCTATCACCAAACCCTAGCAAACCTGTTTTTTTCCCTCTCTTTATCCGGATCTTTGGTATAGAAGTATGAACGAAACCATTAAAAAAATAAAACATAAAAACATTGATATAAAGACACAGTCATCAATGCATGCAAGATGGCGAAGGTGAATTTAAGGCTTTGTATCTCTTGATGGAAAATGTTGAACGGCAATTTCTGACGTGGTGGAGGAAAACTAGAGGAGTATAAGAGGAAAAGTCTAAACAAATATTTGTGAGGAGAAGTAAATTTAATTTATCTTTTGCATGCTGAGGATTTGGTAGAGACGGTTGGTGTATTTAGTAAAAGATTTTGAATCTATTTATAAAAAATAGTTAATTAAACAGTTTTTCACAATGCATTAAAAGTGAGCAGAGACCCATGTTGGATGATTATTCATTAAAGATTTCAATTGTTATTGAGGAAATTTACAACTCAAAGTTTGCAGTCATACTCGTCCATCCAACTCAGATACTTCGCTGTTGTTTGTTTTGTTTGAAAAGTGAAAAGAATTCAAAGTTGTACCTGTAATATATATGCTGCCCCAAATGGTTAAATAAGTGGTAGCATTTATGATGCATGGAGATGGAGATGGCGGCATTGATTATGCTCGTAGCATAGTCGTGGCGTAAGAGATTAAAAACACAAAAATTATGGGATGGTGATTGCAATCGACTACGACATTGTAGAATAATTAGATACCGCTAATAAATGTGGGGTATTTATAACCTATCGTGATAGGGGGCAAAATCACCATCAAAATAATTCCAGTGTGCAATTTGTATAATCACAAACCAACCTGAAGTTATGACAGGCATTGCACATTCTAAAAAGAAAGTGAAATAACTGCAGAGCCCAGCCACGGCGATGGGGTTTGATTTAATTTTACCCACAGAAGGATTTCTTACATGATCAGCCCGACCAGACCGAGTGAAATCCATGTCTTCTCCAAATTACAAAGTGCTTCTAGCGTACTGTTAGTCATGCGAATACCGACAAGAAACGAAAACCACAAAGAAAGAATGGAAAGTCCATTTCATTCCTTGGCTTCACTTGATCAAAATCTCTTCTTCACTGCATTGAGGAAACTAAACAATCGCCAATTAAGAATACATTGCAATTAATGATTACTTTGCTATTGATTTCTTATCATCCACACCGAATTTTAAACAGAGATCTGGTGCTGCATCCGATGAGGTTGAGGTTGGCATGAGAGTGAGTGTTAACTCCGTCTTTAAAAGCTTGGAGGTGGAGGTGGAGGTGGAGGTGGAAGTGGATTGATCGTCCCATGCAGCAGGATGCAAACGCTTCTTTCCATGAAGAGGCACGCCAAACAGCTTGGGAGGGCTCTTTTCTCCTACTGAACAAGTGGAGCTGAGCTCTCTAAGCTTGGTGTCCACAAAAGATAAGGAGGAGCCCTTAGGAGTGGGAGGAGTTACAGAAATGGAATTGGCATGAATGTCTTTTACAAAACTCAACAGAGAGGAAACTGATCGCGGAGGGAGTGGCAGTGAAGTGTTGTCTATGATTCGTGGAGTGGTGGGCGTGGGCGTGGGCGTGGGGGCTTCCAATAGAAGCGGAGCAACGGTGGCGGAGTATTTGTGACTTTGCTGCGTGGTGGTCGGAGGAGGAAGTCTGACGTGGTGCTGAACAAAGTAGATGATGTCGTTGTATAGCTTCCGCATATGTGCCAGCTCGGACAGCAGCATGGAATTGTTTCTCCTCAGTCTCTCGTTGTCGTCGGATAGAGCTGATACGGCAGCAGCGCTGTTCATTGGCTGAGCGGTGCCCATGTATCCCCCGCCACCGTTGTATCCTCCGCCTCGTGGGGAAGACAGAGGAGTTGATAGCGGCGACCAGTCTTGATCGTCCGACGTGGTGGGCGATATGGAGCGACTCAGCGGCATATTCATCTGACCCGCCTGAGATGTCTTTCGCCTGTGAATCTCGCATAACAGCTGCTTTTCTCCCTTTCTGAAGAACTCGTTCGCGAATTCCCACCGGTCTGGAACTATTTTCCTAAATCCCTGCGTACACAAACAAACAAAGAAATTCATACGCTTGTGCATAGAAAATACCCTACTCTCTCTGATGTGCTTGCTACATTTTAGCAATTAAATTAAAATCAAAGCATACATATGTGTTGAGCTGGCGAACAAAGCTGGAGAAATTGTTGTGCTTGAAGTAATTGGGCAGAAGGTCTCTCGCAAACTCAGGCGGCCGCCAGACGACGAAGGTGGTGTCGTCCTCGCCCCATGACACGATATGATCGGTGGTGGGATCGTCTACGAGCTGATACGTTTTTGTGAGAAATGGCGCAGGCACGGATTTGTGCGACTCTACAGACAGCACCATATGCCCTCCTTCACAATTATCAAGCAACAGGGTTGCCATGGCATTACCAAAATGCAAAGCACTTCAAGACAGATTTAGCTAAACCTGGTAAAAAAGGGTTCGAATAAAGAGGGATGAGCGAAAGAGGTTTTTCTAGGTAGGAAGGATGGATGTCTGTGTGTTTGTCTGTCTAAAGATGAAAGATCAAAGAGGCAATCTCAAGGCAAACCCGTGACTGGGCTAATACACGCATAGGGGCGGGGCGAGGCGAATGAAGGGGAGGAGGAATAAGTGTATTTATTTATTCTACCCACACCTTGTGTGTGACCGCTTCTCTTCTCCGCCTGCATCGAATAACGTGAAGGGTTTAAAAGCAGGGTTCCGTTAGAAGAAAAAACGGACTCCGTGCTCTCCTCTAAATCAGGGACGGCGCTAAAATAGCTTAGGAGTGTAGCTATTATTAGCTACGCTGCAAATTGCAATGAAGAGAGGGGACACATGACGTCTGACAATATTTTTATTTGCACACTCTCGTGAATCGAGTCTTCTCCTCTGAGTGTCCTTGCAATTTCTGAAAGTGGGCTAAGTAACTAGTAGTAGTATTCCTTCATCCTTGGTGGCTGTTTGGTGCAGTGTGCCGCTATTGCTATTGCTGCCGCTGCTGCTGCTGCTGCTGCTGATACTGATACTGATACTGATACTGATACCGATACTGGTAGGGGTAGGTACCTAGTTGTTCCACAAAGCAAACAAGTAACTACGAGTACAAAATACCCAAGTACTGAAACATGCACATTTTATAACTATAGACACAGCATACAGGTGCATCCCGTGAGACCCACACACTTGTATTGCCAAGTATAGTATATATATATATATATATATAATATGGATAGGACCTTTTGTTTCTTTCTGCCGCTCTCTCTCCCTCCCAAAAATCCCACGAGCCTGTCCAGCAGGCCAATTATCTTTTCTTTCTAATTTCTGTGCACCCACCTTCTCCATCTCCCTTTTCAAACTCCATTCAAGAAGATTCTATTCTAAAATTTTAATAACAACCAATACCATTGTATTTATATATAACCATACATATGACACTGACATTCTTCTTCTTCTTCTACTTCTACTTCTATGGAGCTGAGCTAAGCTAAGGTAGGGTAGGGTAGGGTCCGCTTCCGCTTCCGCTTCCGCTTCCTCTTCCTCTTCCTGTATAGAAAAATAAAAATAAACGCTAGTGTAGGATACATTGTACAATTTATGCTTCACTCTACACATAAGGTAAGGCAAGGCGAGGCGCACGTACACTCACATGCTTTGCACAATACAAACACGTAAGTACTTTCACTTGTGCTGTTTTTCTCTTCTACTTTCCTTACCCATGAAATTGAGACAAACATTTACCAAGTGTTGGACTGATTCCACCCATGGCCAATTCTTGTCGACCGTGTAGTTATACCCTGCTCTCTTTACTCTCTCTAATTTGACTCCACTCACTCTTCACCTTAAAATTAGTAGCCCCGCCCTCCTCCTAGTTCCCGCTAATATTCTCCCTATCAAATGACCCCACCACATATGACTTACTTCTCCTCTCTGTCCAAAAACTTTATTCTCCTCCCGTTAATTCACAGAAACAAACACCCCACAAAAGCCCCAGCGAAGTCACACGACGTTTCAGCCATCAATTTTGAATCGTCCGTCCCCTTCATCTTCATTTTTATTTTTATTTTAAGCATGTGAAAGTGAAAGTTTGTTTTTTTTTTAATTATATTAATATAGATATTTTAATTATTATTTTTAAATATATTTAGAGATATTAATCTTAAGATTTTTATTTCACTATTTTTATATATCACATTAATTTATAATACAATTATCTTCTTCAATAATTTCTAAATAATTATTGACAAATCTTTTCAATTTAATTACATCATTCTTATTATATTTGAAAATATGTTTTCAAGAAAAAAAAACAAAGGTTCCAAACTCCACCCCTATGATCAAGATATTATAAATTTTCAACTCACTTCTATAAGCAAAAAGAAAAAACTTCCTAAGATGTAAAGTTCAAATTTCCCTATGACAATCAAATAAGTATCAAATTTAACGTTGAATATAATTATGAACAACTATGTCCATTACACTCCCTTGTTATTGTAGAATATCTACAAACATATATATCTTTATCTGAAATACATTGAGATACCAATAT
This sequence comes from Torreya grandis, assembly GCA_037957365.1. Lineage (NCBI taxonomy): Eukaryota > Viridiplantae > Streptophyta > Pinopsida > Cupressales > Taxaceae > Torreya > Torreya grandis. Next base: position 207,842 of record JARHVA010008825.1, on the reverse strand, counting down.
CTAGAATTCTATCTAACCAACAAGTATTTAATCATATTGTTTAAATTGTATAATATTTTTTTTTATCTAATATCATATCAACAAATGTGGAGTATCTAAGCATATAGTTAAATAATTATAACCAAAATCTAGATATCTTTATCTAAAAAATATTGACAAATATTAATCTCAAGCACCTATCTTAGATTTGTCACATATTATATATTGATTAACAATTTCATTATTTTTTCCTCAAATTTACCATGAATTGGTGATAGATTCCCTGAATCTAACCACATTAATAATTAGACTCGAAAAAAAATTTACAAAAAAAAACATACTCCATCCCCCTATATGTCTAGGATATAATAAAAAATTTAATCATCTTTTTCAAGTAAGAAAAAACTCTTGCATAGCAATCGAATGAATGTCAAATTTAAGATTGAAATTACCTTGTGATGATCAAATGAATGTCACACTTAAAACTAATAATTAATTATTAACATCTCACAAACATTGTAATACGCCATCACCCTCGACTACCACCATTGTAAATTATGCCTATCAATATAATTAAATAATTTTAATTAAAAAGTAATTAAATTAAATAGTAGTTATGAACTTATCATTTACAATAATTTAAATTACTCACTTAACTTGCAATAGTTCACTTGTATTTATAGAAATAATAAAAAGACTCTAGATTTTTTATTATTTTAATTGAATAAATTAAAGACATTTATATTACATCTAATCAAAGCCATATATTCCTAGCATTAAAATAGATTTGATGTAACTACAAAAGTAAAAAATTGAAAAATAATATGTTTAACCATAAGGATCTTGCACCTTTATTGAGAGGCCCTTTAAAATGCCTTTTACTCCCCACCCAAGCTTCTTCAAATATTAATTTATACACTTTGGATTTGAGCTAACTAGTTGCATCAATAAACACAACTATCAAAACACATTTTGTGAGGCCCAATTTTACTTTTCTTATTTTATTCAAGTTTATGTACCACTCTCGTATTTGCGATGGACTTATAATCCACTTATTTTGAGGCATAGGGTGTCGTTACTATTATATACTAACTTATTGATGACTCCAAATTTAAATGTTTTGACATTAGTTTGATCTAACATATTGGCAACATTGATTATGTATATGGATATATTACAACTTGACATTATGTTTTCCTATTTCATGTGATAGATTTTGAAGTGTTGATATTTTTTTTTGAATGCATGTATAAACATTGTGTGATTGGGATGGGGATGGGGCACTTGGCCAACAACCCCATATATAGATAGGGTCTTATTCACGCACAGTCCCATATATAGATTTAGATTAAAGATGGGGGTTGAGGGTATCATGTATTTGATCAGTCCACCCTAAGTAGAATTATGGAGCAGAGGGAGGTGTGCTCAAATACGTGAGATGAGTATCTCCTTCGAATATACTTAGGATTGGATAATGTCATTGAGAATGAACTCTACAATTCCACATGGCTAAATTCATATCATTTGGATTCAAAATTATATGACCACATGGTTGAATTCGTTAGGCTGAGCAAGGGCCCTTTCCTTAATATGTTGAGGTGAGTAAGATCCCTTTCACTCATCCATTAAGCAAGAGTCGAGTCATCCTTCCTTTGATCCATGTGAGTGAGCACCTGATCTATTTCTATTGAGGATGGACTTGTGTGTATTGCTTAAGATTTCATATTATAAATTTACTTTTGGTTACATTTATATTTGATGTTTTGATATGCACAACAAGTGTTCAGGGGACAAGAAAGACCAAGAGACAAGAACTTGATCACTCATTGAGATTATGACACTTGTCACTTTTACATTCCACCTTTGGATCCTTGACTTGTTGAACTTTACTCATCGTTAGATCTATTACCGCTTTGCCAAAATCATGACACTTGTCACTCTCACATTTGATTTTAGAATCATTTGACGGTTTGATTCCTCGCTCATTGTCGGATCTCCATTATTCTGTTAACACGCACCATCGATCAATTCCTTCAACTTATTGACTTCAAATTTACCTGTGGATCATTGATCTTTGCTTCAAGCCTCGATATTTTGCCACTTGGTGACACCGTGTTTAAATCATTCCTGCCAACAATAAAATTGGTAAGGTAAGGGTTTAGGAGTATAAAGAACTTAGGATAAAGTTTTAGACTAAGGTTTTAGTTGTATTAATAAAAAAGATTAGAGCTTAGACTAAAGTTTAGACTAGGTTTAAAATATCTAAAATGTTCCTGCATAAATTTGAATCCATTTCAAAAATATTCCCATGTAAATATAAACCCATTTCAAAATAAAAACTTGGGCTAAAATACTTAGACTAAGGTTTTTTAACATCATTTAGACATGGATTTAATCAATCAATTGAGACTAGAGGTTAATATATAAGAATCAAATGAGATCGTATTATTTAACCAAGGGTTAATTTGACATTGGATCATAAACCCTGAACACTGTTTATTCAAATGGGACTATATTAAACCTACAACATGGAAACACAAGAACTAAACATTAGCAACATTGGATGAAGTCAAACAACGATTATATGTAAACATGTCAATTAAGCTAGATGAGAACCATGATATTCAAATAATGCACTTTGGTCAACTTGAATGCACAATTTCTAACACAGTTTGCAAAATTGAACAAGAGTCTTCATTTTTTAGAAATGGGGGTATGTTGACCTCAACACTTATCCTTATCTACCAAGATGACTAGGAGAACCTAAACATTCATATGACTACTCTGATGAATTCTTTTCACTTTCACAAGCACTTCAAACAATCATAACACCCCATAGGATCTTTGCAACATGACCACACCATCAATAACATCCATCAACTACCTCACTAAGTCAAACACTGAAGAACCATGCAAAAACATTGAAGCACATTGAAGCACATTTTTTCATTGTCATTCTAACACACATGACACCTCATTAACATCCTTGGCCATATTAGAGATGTCATTGACAACTCTCCAATAACAACATCTATGAACTCATCTTGCATATCGAGATCCTTCAAAAGATACATTGTTAATTATTTTTTATTAGAATCATCAAATCTATTAACTGATTTTGTTATTATGATGCTATCAACTAAAATTTAATTATGCTTAACTTGAGTACCACTTAATCTAGCACTTATTCTAAGAGAGGTAGATACAAATTTCTTAGATTACATAAAATATGAAATAAAAACTTGGAAGATTGTTATTAACAAATTATATACCAAATTTGAAAACCCTAATAATTTAATTAGAAAACAATAAGAAGAAGGAAATAAACCTTAGCAATATGAATGGATAAGATTTTACAATATTCAATAATAAATAGGTTCACCAAAATGTTTTATCAAAATTGGTGATTAAATAAATGTTAATCTGATTATGATAAATGACTGAGTAAAATTAGAATGTATAAGATATACAATAAATACACAAGACTAATTTGGAACTTATTATTTATATAAATATGCTAAAAAGGGAAAGTACCAAAGACAAATAACTTAGTTGGCACTTGGATATGATGGACTATAACAGAGATTATGTAATCAACTATAGGACTATGTGAGGTCACTATGAATCAAGAATAGGGATCTATTTGATTCTATGTCAAGGCCGCACTATTTGGACAAGATAGACTTACACTATTTATTTGTAAGGTACATTAACATTGTTTAGGGTTTTTTCCCACCATGTTAATTTTTATTAGTGTGACTTATCTTGTAGGTATTGTGTGTATGATCAAATTCACTTGATTCATTACAATATTCGTTGTGTGCCCTATTCTTCACTTAAAACCCTAGTTCAATGACAAAGAAGACCAAATGCAATAAAATGGGGGAAAATAGGTTATGGGCTTAAGCTTTGATTAACATCAACACATATTGTATTGAGTGTTGCCTACATACCAATACTTTGAAGAGGAATCAAACTCCATTTAATTCTCCTATAATATAGTGGTGTGTGTGAAATATTAGTGTAATGTTATATGCTAGTACAATCTTGGTGTAATTAAGTGCTTGAATAATGAATTGTGACCTTGATAGTGTATTCAAACTTAGATCAAGGCTACTTGGGTTATATGGACCCATAATTGGGAATAATATGTTATTTCCTTTCAATGTATAGTTAGAATAATTTTGGTGTTGATAATATAGAAGCCTCTTACCATCAAATGAACAAATGAATATAAAATCTACTTATATAGTGGTATTTGGGGGATTTCCTTGGATGGATCTTGTGAAACTAATGGGATAACCCATTAGATGAATTTGAATTTTATAAATTATCCATTTTTTATGCGAGGATAAAACTAGAAGCTTGAGACACTGTCGACGAGTGAGATTGTCTTAAAGGAGTGACCTTGTCTGAGGAACACAGGCAGCTAAAATGGGAATATGAATCAATCCAATAGTGAGTCTAGGCTGATTGGAATGAATAATAGGAAAATTAAGCATTAGAATCATCTAAGGATAGAGGGTCATCCATATATAAGTAGAGGGATAATAGTTTAGAACCATGAAATTGAGCATAGATTAAGCATGTATAAGGAGTGGTCACAAGTGCATTATTTTTTGCATTAAATATTAATTTTCATGACTACACACATCAAGTGTGAATATGACACACATCAACATCTCCTTGAAGATCAAATTCAATGATGTGATAAAATATAATAAAGTCTCAAGCTCTTAAATATGGATCCTATCAACTAGGCTTAACGAGGTACCTATTTACTATATGCATAGGCTAGGATGACCTATAAATTTCATTTTTATCACAATAAATTAGGACTCAAATAATATCATAACAATAGATATTTCATATACTTAGAATGTGGTTAGGGACCTAAAATAACCATAGACCTAACAGAGGGTAATCTACATTCAAATGTCAAGAGGAAAAGGTTCCAAAGCCTAAGCCTATGACATGGAGTATAACTCTCACTAGGGATCAATGTAGATAAATGGTTGTAACAAAGGTAAAAAAATTAATGTATCAATAATATTGCATAAGGAATTTGATGAACAATGGTAACCTAAATCCAAGATAGTTAAAATTACTAAACTAAAAGGAAGGTAAGTGGGGCAATAGTCAACTAATGTGTGGTTTATGCAACCTAAGGTGATAAATTAAAATCCTAAGAAAAAATATAGATACACCAACTTATTTGGTATAAGGAGGAGAATAAGAAAGGATAAAAATATTTATTCACAATAGTAATAATCAATAAATATCCAATCTACTAAGGAAAGAGAGTAAGGATAGAGATATTTATCTTTGGGTGGACCTATCAATTCCTAAATCTCCCCTTTTGGGTCAAGTGGCATTTTACAAGATATGTTGTAGGTTTAAGACCTCAAATGACAAGATAAATACCTAAGCATCCTTAGTTGGGGACTCCAAATGCTAGGTGTATCTCCTTGGTTCAACTTCTCTTATTGAGCTTCAAAGACCATTAGCAAGACTAAACCTCCAAGATAAGACTCTAAACCTATATCTCTTCCAATTAATACTTAGGAACATAAATATAAGTTCAATAAAAGTAGATGAGTGTGTTATATGGTTTGAGAGTGAAATATGACACCTATATATACAGTTCCAATACCCATATCTAACTATAAACTTTAAGTTGATGGTGTCAACCAAGTTGATACAGTCAAAAAAGATCTTAGCTCAAAAAATATTGTATTGGTTAGGATAATATAATATAAAATATAAAATACATAGTCATATCTATATTGGTTAGGCTAATATAATACAAAATATAGAAGACAAACTCATAACTATATCGACCTGACCGATATAGTATAGGGAAGACAAGTATGAAATATAAATGGAAAGTAGATGAAGAGATAATATGCAAAGAGACTTAGAGGAGGTAAAAATTATAGATATAAAAGTATCACATAATAATGTGCAAACATATTTCACAAAGTACCATAAACTGATCCCACCCCATTCTCGATGTACCCTTTAAGGCGTATACTCAGGGAGATTGATGCACTGACAGGACTCGACAAGGGAAATTGTTTATGAAGTGAAAAAGTGAAAATTATTAGGTGTATACATATGTCCCATATGAAATTCATCATGTGTCACACTAGTGTAATGCAGGATGGTGCTTTGGGATAGATACATAGCAACACAAAAGAGCTAACTGAAAATAAATGTTGAAATAACTATTGATAAAATAAATAACTAAAAGTACCATATACATACATTGACTTACCTTTCTACTGAATGAATCCATGTAAGTATCATATCCTTGGTCATGGAGGGCACATTGACTACATTTGATAAATCCTAAAGGTACAATGCTAAACATAGATAAAATCAACGTGCGTGTACATGGGATAGTTAATAAAAAGATGTAAAATGAAAAACTCCCATAAATTATTATAAAACCTAAAAAATTTGGTAATAAATATCCATAAGGGTAGGTTAGAACCAAAATATCTAAGAAAACAAATAAAACTAAAAAAATTGGTAAGCTAAAATCCAAGTGTAATCATCTAAAAATGACAATTGAGTGATAAGATTGTTACTTGAGACCACCCATCCTTAGTTTAGCCCATAGACCTATCTTAGGGCCTATTTAGACAATTATCTAACCTTTGTGTGGGCTACATGTGTCCCTAAACATCCCTAAAGTAGTCCTAGACCCTCAATTTAGCATCCTAACCCCTAGTGCCTCAGGTTTTGCCACTTAAACACTAGCACATAATTTGGACAATAGCTCCAATGGTGCTAGTGTCCTAGTTTGGGAGCTATTGTCCTTTTTCCCACATTTGGCCACTAATAGATATCTTTTCAAAACAAAAATTATCTAGGGTCAGCCTAGACCTCTTTTAAGACTCACACAAGCACTAAAATAATATATATATACATGACTTAAATTATCCCTTTATTTACTAGATGGAAATTAGATGCAAATAACACAAACTAGCTCATAATAATTTATGCACAATCAAGGTTATTAATCCCTATTCTACCCTACTTATGCATATGGCCATATATATCCATCCCAAGCTTAGAATTACTCAAATTTCAAGCCTCAAGATCCACTTAAAATCAGTCAAATTGACATTCATGCTAGCTTCACTTGCACTTGCACCAGTACCTAGGTGGGTAGAACTACATCGAGCTTGATCCTTCCTCAGAATATTGGTATGCAAGAAAATCTTATCACAATAGGGTGTTGAGGATGCCCACCCTACCCCACTAACATCACATTTTTCTACTTGTGCTAACTAGATGCCCAAGTAACATATAGGTTTAGGGTTTACATATAAAATTAGTCAAAATAGGTCAGTGATAGGGAATCAAAACTCATGTACACAAGAACAAGCTTAACAGACTTAGATACATGTGCACCCAAAATCTCAAAATAATTTTGCATAGAGGACATTAGTACCAAAATAAGGACACTAACACCATTAGTTATACTACCTAATTAAGGTGCTACCATCCAAGAAGGGTTTTGACACCTAGATCCTGCCCATAACACTCAGATCAACTCCTATCATAGTTTGCAAGCTCCAGATCTCTTGTCTCAGTCAATTTCCAACTAAGTATTTGTTTACATTATTTATTGATATTTTTATACAGGTTAAACTAAGTCAATTATATTACAAATAAGTGGTTGTATCTATTACATATTTATACCCTAATTTACAATACTATGGCCCTTTAACAACCTAAGGCTTAAACTCCATAACCCTAAAAAAGTTAAATCATTTAGTAAAGTCATTTTACTTTAAACACTACTAAAACCCTAGCCCTAGATGCTACTATTTATATCCTTCTTTTTTCTATTTCTATTAGCTATGTTAGGATTTTTAGAACTGATATATTCTATTCTAGCATCCCTCTTCCAAGTTGCATTGCCAAATTTCATGGATAAAGAAGGTTATTTTCCTTGTCCCCATCTCCAAGAGGGTGCTAACTACTTTCCTTCTAACCAGGTCCATGTTATCACTCCTCCACGAGGTGAGGCAACCTATAATACTATTTCAAATGTCTATACTTAGCCTATCCATGCATCTACCTCTTCCCTACAGGGTGTATGCCTACATGTTCAATCAAGAGCAATTAGGATTTACACTTGTGAGACTCTATATGATCAAATTATCAGTATAAGCAACTTAATTTTAGAATTAAAAAATTAGAATCAGCTATTACATGAAAATATTATGACATTAGAAAATAAATTTACAAGATAAAAGCCTCCAGGGTACACTAGTGTCAATCATGTATATGCATATTCAACTAGTCAATTTATGGCAAGTAATGTTACATATCAAAATAAGAAATCACAATAAAGTGCATCTACAAATAGTTATTAAAAAATTATTCAAATATCAAATAGAATTTCAAGTGATATATTAAGGCAAATGATTAAAGCTTATTTGATCAACCTACCTCCTCTACATCCAGTAAGATGATCTAGATATTATTGTGCATATCACACCGATTCATGTTTGGCATTGAAAAATCATATACAACACATCATGGCTAATGAGGAACCTATACAAGATAAATTAGTTAATAAATCCACAATGATACATAAATATATTCAAAGAGGGTCAAATTCAAAAACAATACAAAAGTGGTTACCAAGGCATAATTCAGAACAATAAAAGGTTCACAAAGCAAAATCAAAGAAATAAACAGTAAAAAAAGCATAGGTAAAGCAAGTGAAATATAAAAATATACATATCCAAAATGAGCCCTCACTTTCAAAATAGTATGGGTTTGGTCAAAGATATCTACAACAATTTGATTATCAAGGTTAAGGGTTGGGCAAACTTGGCCAAGGCATCACTACTCTTATTCTATAAGTTGATAATGTTGGTCAATAAAGTTTGGGATTCAGGGAACATACTAAGAAAAATCATTCACAAATATATTTAATCAAGGCAAAATATCCAAATACATAGGAAATGTTACAAAAAGAGCAAGAACTTAAGCTGTAAAATCAAAATCATGTTAAGCCAACATGCATTCTTAAAAGATTCTTTCTTGAAAAATAGCCTCTAAAGCACCATATGCCTACAATAAGCATAGTTTCAAAGGTCGTAGTCATACTTAATATTGTAAATAAAAATTAAGAAAGGTCAACTTCATAGTATGAGGAAATTCCCTATGCTCATCCTAATATAACATAAGTCAACACTAACATTTCAAGTTATTATGATTATTATGATGCTGATAATGAACAATACTTAGATTCATACTGCAACTCAATTCAATTAAAACATATCAATCACACTACACAAGATGTTACCATTCTTATTTTTTATACATGCCACATTGATAGTGATTCTCCCATGAGACTCATCGGTTAGTATGTTCCTCCTTTCTTGTACATAGTTTCCTTATTTCTTGCTCCTTATATATAGTTTCATTTTCATGTTGCTTGTACATAGCTTATCCTAAAAAAATTCAAAAACAACATAATATGTCAAAAAAATTCAAATATTTACTCATAAAATACAAACTATAGATTGTATACATTTCCATGTTTACATTTCTTATATTTTCTAAACATTACATATGCTAGCTATCTTAGTATAGTCAATTTTTATCATACATACATGCTTCACTTGTTCTTATTTAGTGTTTGTAAATACTTATAGGACCCAGGTCCACCACAAAGATTCAAATTTTATACTATCTACCCACTAGGGGAATATACACAGGTTCCTAATTTGACACATTCATCCATTTAGGGGCATCCTGTACACAATTCTGATTGCCAAGTTACATCGTTCTAACTCTACATCATAGATTTAACATTGTTATATATTAATATTGATCATTCTACACTACTCATATTTATTACCAACTACCACTACTCTATACTTAGCTTATGCGCATCCTTACTCTTATATAGATTTGTACTACATGTTCATGCTTACATTCATTTATAGCTTTCCTAGTTTAGACTTGATTGTGTCCGTATGCTTTTACATCTATTCGAGGGAATTTGAATATGTCATTGTTCTATGGCTCTACGCCACTTCTTTTCATTGTATGTATGCTTTAGACATGTGCCCATGTCCTTGTGTGTGCTTTATTTATTGTGTATGTGTACATTTGAACATGTCCTTCCATGTGGATCTAATCCAACTTGTTTGTTGTTTGCATATATGGACATTTGAATATGTTCTTTGCCTAATTTGTGTGTCTCATGTGTGTTATGTGTATGCTTTCGTGTATGTCTCATGGCCATGAATCTTGTCTCTTACTTATTGCACACCCTAGTTTTAGATTCTATGAGGGACCTCATGGATATCCCCTTCTTCCTTGGGTGCCTTGATGGACATAATGCTCCATCCCCTTACGTAGTTACTCAATTTTTTACTTTGATTTTTTATTCATATACATTGTTATATCTATCTTGAAAACCTTTTGAATGCTATATCTAACATACATCATACATTACAAGTTTACGCTCAAATTATCTTAAATTTTGATATTATATATGCACATTATATTGGTTTATTACGTATATATCAAATATTCTCTTACTAACACAAATTTTGCAGAGCCTTTTTATTTTGAGGATAGTTATTGTACAATAAACTAAACAAATCCCCTCAAAAGAAGGGGCATTCACAGAGGTTTGTCACAGAGTTCAGGCTATCTAAATGCACTCATAGTACACTTTTTAACACATAGGAATAGAATAAAGAAATTAATTTCAAGAAAATATAGTGGGAAAAAGTTACATAAAGACTAGTTTTAGTTGTACATAAATCAATATAGTTGGACATTAGCACCTAAAGTGGGACCTAGAACCACCAACACTATTGTCCAATATATGGTGCTACTATCTAGCAGCCTCAGTTTAAAAAAAATCTAGATTGGCCATAAAATTATAGTAGGTACAGTCCAAGTTTGTACATGTTCAGTTATAGATTACCAATTATATTTATCAATTTAACATAGATACATACCAGTTTGCTCAGATTGAAGGCATCATGTGTGGCATGATCACTCCCATTTTAGTTTTAGATACTCAAATACATATTATTACAACTCAATCTAGAATCTATATACTCAGATATCAAATTTGGGGGTATGTGCACAACACATTAGTTTTTGTATGCTCACTTATGCACCAGTTGATTAGATGGAATGACAAACTCCATATCATTTTCTACATTGTACACACCAAACATTGTTTTCCAAGTTACACAACAGATTGATGCCTTACTCCATCTACAACAGTTGGCATTCTTGAGTGGCCCAAAGTCATTTTACATTTTAGAGTTTTTGAGTGGCCTAGGGCCATCTTATATAGTTTAGTTACATCATGTAATTTTAGTTTAAGATGCATCTACTACACATGGATAGGTAATGATAGAGTCATAGTTTACTTGAGTTATTGAGCCACCTATATGAGAGGGTTAGTGACACCGTCAGTCCAATCCAAACTATTCACAAGTCACGATCCACCAAATAGGGTGGACAATGATGGAGTCAAAACTAGATTGAGTTATTGAGCCACCCACACATGGGGATTGAGCAAGCCATTAGCTCAGTCCAAGTTATTCATTGATTGATCATTATCTACATGCATGCACAGACAGGTTGTCACCAGGTTTATGCATTAGTTCACATATCCAGTGAGGTGTATTCATTCTTTTCCTTTTTCTTATCTTTTTAATCAATTTTATCTTTTGATTTTGATATATATTAAGTAAGGACTGATCTATGAACATTTCATTTGTAGGACACATAATGGAACACACTTCACACACTTAGACCTAGATTCACGAGCTTTGCCTCTTAGGCAAGTCTAGGTACACTTTTTTTTCCTTTATCTTAGTCATTTCACTTTGCTACTTTATATAATGTGGGGGATGTAATCATCTAAAAATGACACTTGAGTGTTAAAAGTGTTACTTGAGGCCACCCATCCCTAGTTTAGCCCTAGACCTATCTTAGAACCTATTTAAACATTTTTCCAACCTTCATGCATGCCACACACATCCTTAAACATCCCTAAAGTAGTCTCAAACCCTCAATTTAGTATCTTGGCCCCTAGTGCCTCAGGTTCTACCACCTAAACACTAACACCATAATTTGGACAATAGTGCCAATGATGCTAGTGTCTTAGTTTGGATGCTATTGTCCTTTTTCACACCTTTGGCCACCAATGGATATCCTTTCAAAACAAAAATCACCCAGGGTTAGATTATACCTATTTCAAGACTTGCACAAGCATTAAAATAATATATAAATGAATTTTATTCCTTTATTCACTAGATGGAAATCAGATGCAAATAACACAAACTAACTCAAAACAAGTGCACAAACAATTCTATCAAACCCTATTCTACCCTACTCTTGCATATGGTCATCTATAACCATCCCAAGCTCAGAATACTCAGATTTTTACTCTCAAGCTCCACTCAAAAGCACTCAAACTGACATTCATACTAGCTTCACTTTCATTTGCACCAACACTTAGGTGGAGAGAACTACATTGGGATTGATCTCTCCTTAGAGTATTGGTATGTAAGCAAGTCTCATCATAATAGGGTGTGGAGGATGTCCAACCTACCCCACTAACATCACACTTTGATACTTGTGCCAACTGGATGCACTAACAATATGGAGGTTTATGGTTTGCATAGAAAAATTAGTCAAATTAGGTCATCAACAGGGAATCATAACTCATGTGCACAAGAACAAGCTAGGCAAACTTAGACATAGGTACACCTAGAAGCTCAAAACAGTTCTACACAAAGGACACTAGTGCCAAAATAAGGACACTAGTACTTTTGGCTCTACTATCCAATTAGGGAGATACCATCTAAGAAGGGTTTTAACACCTGGATCTCTCTATGACACTCAAATTAGCTCTTGTCCTAGGTTACATCCTCCAAATTTCTTATCTCAATCAATTTCCAACTAAGTATTTCTTTACATCATTCATTAATATTTTTAAAAAGGTCAAACTAAGTCAATTCTATTAAAAATAAGTGGTTATATTTATATTACATATTTCTACCCTAATTTATTATACTCATATCTTTTAACAACCTAAGGCTTAGACTCCATAACCCTAAAAATTTAAATCACCACTTGGATACTTATGACTGAAGATCCCAAAAACTTATCTAAATTAAGAGAAAGACAATCCAAATCAAATAGACACAAAGAGCTATCACATGATACTAAAAACATCGATGTAAGAGAAGTAATGAATCAAACTCAAACAAATACATGAAAAAAGTAGAAACATGATTGAATGGCCAACAAAAAGGTGAAACATGAAAGCATGGAAGGGATAAATGGAACCAAATGACCTGCAAAAGGAGAATAGAAAACCCAAGGTCCCAAACATAACTAAAATAGATATTAGAAAGATAAGGCAATGACCAAGGCAGTGTCTCACAACAACTTGAAGATGCATATTATATTCTAAACATAGAGAAGCTAAAACTATGATGATGCTTACATTATTGAACGTGAATGAAGAATATGAATTAAATAAAATGGAGGAGATTTAGAAACAAACCTATAAAGACCCCATTGTTATATCTGAGAACCCCTCCTCCTTCTACTTTGCTTGGGTTCTCTTTTGTGGCTCCATCAAAATTAAATTTAAACCATGAATAGGGTGGTTTTATTCATTTGATAAGTCTTTTATCAATCTTCTCCTTGTTCTCATCTACTTCAATAGAGATATTTAACTTCCAATTTTGATTTATCCTCTCTTCTATTTTGAAGATATTATTTTTATTGCTCTTTTTAAAAATGTATAAATTCTCCTTGATTGCTTCGATGATAAACATCCCTACTTTATCTATGTTCCTTTTCTTGATAAGTTAAAGTCTGATGTTCCTTTGTTTCCATATTCCTCATAGGAGGTGCGGCAGGGCCAACTATCAAAGTTTCTTGAGGATGGGAGATAACAATGAGGTTTTCCATTCAACAATGAGGTTCAACATAAAATTTGGTCTAACCCAAGGAGTATTAAAAAGAGAGAGAATGATATCCATTCTCCTATAAGCAAAATAACATTTTAAAAATAAGTGCTTAATAGACTCAGCTTCATTTTCATAGAGGACACATCTATTAAGGATAGGAAAACCCCTTTTCATAAGGTTATCAAATGAGAGTATCTTATTTTGAGCCACCAAGTAGTAGAAAATATTTACTTTTAGAATGAGGTATTTTTCCCAAAGGGATCTCCATGGAAAACCATCTTCATTGAGCTCAAGGTCAATAATATAAATAGGTTTGATTAAGTAACTACCATATTTTGATGCTAACCAAATTAGTTCATCATATTTTGGGAATTGATGATGAGAACTTATAATTACAAGTTCATTGACATGAGATCAAATCCCACTAAGGGCAAATGAAATGTTCTGTGCCAAACAAGCTAAAAAACTCTGCTTGAGAGTGGCTACAATAAGTAAATAAGTTGTAAGTGCATTTCCAAATACTCCACTTTATTGTTTTGGTGAGGATTTACATTTAAAAGTTCATTGACTTGAGATCAAATCCAACTAAGGGAAAATGGCATGTTCTATGCCAAGCAAGCTAAAAATTCCTCCACTTGAGAGAGGCTATAATAAGTCAATAATTTATAAGTGCCTTGTCAAGCACCTTGATTTGGTGCTTCGGTGAAGCCCTATATTTATAATTTCATTAACCTGAGATAAAATCCCACTAAGGGCAAATGGCATGCTCTATACCAAGCAAGTTAAAAAACCTCCACTTGAGATAATATATTATAATTCAATAAGTTGTATGTGCCTTGCCAAGTACCTGATTTTGGTTTTTTATCCAGGAATTACATTTGCAAATTCATTGAGCTACAATCAAATCCCACTAAAGGAAAATTACATGTTTTGTGCCAAGCAAGCTAAAAAAACCCTTTGTTTGAGAGAGGCTACAATAAGTTAATAAGTTGTAAGTGCCTTGCCAAGCACCTCAATTTGGTGTTTTAGTGAGGACTTACATTTACAAGTTCATTGAACTGAGATAATGTGAAAACTCCTTATCTTTTGGTTAAGGCCTTGAAGGTGCTCAAGAACCCTACGATCAACTATTTACATAGACATAAGTTTCTAGGGTTTTCTCGTTTCATTAACTTCTCAATAATCCATAACCCTCTCCCCAATGGATCTCTTAAAAAAAGGGCACAAAAAATTCCAAGGAGTCATAGAGTTTAAAGCAGCTTTGTAAAGCCAAGCATCATCCCAAAATGATGCTTTGTTTCTGTCTCCAATATTCCACCCTCAACCTTTACTGAAGAGCTTTTTGATCTTTAAAAGAACATTCTAGAAAGAAGATCCATGCGGGCCAGGGGTGGGCAGGGGGACAAAATCCAAAGTTAGAAAATGGTCAACATCCCTACCTTCCAAATATTTAGCCTTTATAGTATCAGTCCAAAAATATTTTTCAGTCAATAGCTTCCAACCCATTTTAGCTAAGAGAGTTCTATTCGTTCCTTTAATTATCCTCATACCAAACCCCCCATGAGTTTTGGGTAAGCAAACTTTATCCCAAGCCATATGAGGGATTCTATTTTTGTCTTCGGTTCCAAACCAAAGGAATATTTTCTGAATTTGTTTTATTCTTTCCACTTATTTGCGATGCATTTTAAAAGAGACATCATATGAATGGGTAAGCTTTGGAGAGAGCTCTTAAGGAGTTGAAGTTTACTTGCTTGGGTGAATAGGTTTTTCTTCCAATTGCCAATTTATATTGGAACCTCTCCAAAAGAGTGTTTCAACTGTTAGTATCCAATATTCCTTTAGAAAGGGGCATACCTAGATAAGTAGAGGGAAGATCTTGTATTTGGAATTTTAAGATGTTAGTTATCCTTAATTGTCTTGACTTTGGGGTGTTGATGAATAAGTGGAGATTTTTTTCAAGTTATTGCATTGGCTGGAAACCTTTGTGTAATCCTTGAGAATATTTTTGATGATCTTTAATTCTTGAATCAAGGCCTCCCCCAACACAAATGTATCATCCACAAACTGTTGGTGGGTAATAGACTCCATGTTAGGGGATATACAGAGCCCCTTCAAAGAGCCATTGACCCTAGCTTTCTCAAGACTTCTTCCCAAGGATTCAACCAAGATGATAAACATGTATGTAGATAGGGGATCTCCTTGCCTTAGCCCTATCTCTGTCGGAAAAAATCCCATTGGGGATCATTGATCATAACTATGAATCTAGGAGTTGTAATTTAGGGAATAAAAATCTCTCTAAATTTAGGATGGAAGCCCAATGTCTTCAAGATCTTCTCTAAGAAACTCTACGAGACCCTATCATAAGCATTGTTAATGTTTATTTTCAAGAACATACTAGCCCTTGTAGATTTATCAATAGAATGTAAAGCTTCATGAATGATAACAATGTTGTCCATAATCTACCTCCAAAAAACAAACACTCTTTGATGGATGAAAATAATTTTGGGCAACATGACTTAGATTGTCAAAGCCATGGTCTTAGAGGAAATTTTGTAGATAGTATTGTACAAGCTAATGAGTCTGAAGTCCTTCAAAGATATTGCCCTCACCTTTTGAGGAATGAAAACCAAAAAAGTATTGTTGATTTCTTTTAGAATACTACCTGATTGGAAAAATTCAGTCACCGCTGTTGTTACATCCATCTAGGCAATATCCCAAAACTCCCTGATTGAGAAAATTCAGTCACTGTTGTTACTTCATTCGTCTAAACAATATCCATAAACTATTGGAAGAAGATTGGAGGAAAAACATTTGGCTGAGGGGCTTTATCCCCTTCTATAGCTAAAACAACAAACTTGACTTCTTCCAGAGATGGAGGTTTGATAAGTTTTGTGTTGTCATTTTGGCTTAGGATATTAAGAAACAAGTTTAGAAACACCACTTCTTTTTCCTGGGTAGGATAAGTTCTTCCTAATAAATATTGATGTGATTGGTGTCACATTATTTTTAAACGTATAGTGTTGACAGATGTGACGTAAGGGAAAATAATTTTTTTGTAAATTTAAAAGTTTTTAAGCTATAATTTATCAGACATGTGTCATGTGACATACTCTGTTATGTAGAAAGTGTGATGCAAAAGAGCATCAAGGATCAAAGTTAGAACGAATAAGTGACTTTTTTGTTGTTGCTTTCCCCCTAAAATATACTAGTATTGTGAAGAAATTTTGGTTGGAAATGGTCTAATAATGAGAAGGTCAATATCAATTAAAACAATTACATAATCATAAGAATTTTTTTATAATACTTATATATTTTTAAATATTTTGTTGGGTCTTTTAAATAAAATTGGGTTTATATGACATTAAAATTGGTTCTCATCATTATCAATTTTTTTAATAAAATAAAATAAACTCATTATAACTTATCAATTTAATTTTGTTAAAAAATAAAGTAAAAAACACATTTTTAAAATTTAAATGTGAACTTATAACATTTCAATTTAAAAGGAATATATAATTAAAATTTAAAACACAATTATAAATTACAATCAAAGATTAATTTATAACAAATTTTATTACCGTATATAAACAATTATATTTGACTTTAAATTTTAAAATTGATTGCTTTAAACTTGTACTCCTAAAAAATCATTTCAAAGTGAAGGCGAAAATCATTAAAGTTGAATTAAAAAAAGAAGATAAAGTGGCTTTTGAATTAGGACAAACATCCCATTAGAGAGTGAAATTGTAAACCCAGGAGACCCCACATATTGGAAATTTCATGTCAACAAGACAGACTGACTGACTAAAGGAGGGAGGAGGGAGGAGCGAGGAGCGAGGAGCCTCAAAACGCATTAATGAGCGCAGACAATATCGTCATCATCCATCATTATCATTCAAACATTCTGTGCGAGACTTCTCAAATGTTTTTTTTTCCCCTTTCTTTCTCCAGATAGAGAGAGAAAGAGAGAGAACGAGCGAGCGAGCGAGCGAGCTTCACTAATTCGTAATTTGTAATTAAAAAATAAAAATTCCCGAGTCCCACCACGAGCAGTACCAAGGTGCTACCAACTTCCTTTTGGTGTCTTATTCTGGGGTCACCATCCCTGCCATAGTTTTGCGTGTGTGAATGGCGTTTTCTTTAAATATTTTTTAAATAAATGTTTTGTCAAACTGCGCCTGAGTCCTGACTGAGCAGGAGCAGGAGCAGGAGCAGGAGCAGGAGGAGCAGCAGCAGCAGCAAGAAGAAAGAAGAAGACACGGTTGGTGCTTCTGATGGCACAAAGCCAAATGCATCACATGTGACTCAGAGCAGAGCAGATTCAAGGGGAAAAAAAAAAAAAAAAAAAAAAAAAAAAAGAGAAGAAAGAGGGCAGAAGAGGAGACATTTTACACTGTTTCGGAAATGACATTTAAATCCCCTTTCCTTCCATACTAATTTCCTTTCATCATTGCAACTCAGATGCCTGTCACTTGGTAAACAGTAGTACCACCACCACATAAAATAAGGTATACATAACCATATATAGCAGTAGCAGTACATTTTTAGCATTACCTGCTTGCCAGAATGCACTGCTATGCTACTTATTTACTTACTGATTGCAACAACACCCACATCACATTTTTTTCTTTTCTGTCAAATGTGAATAAATAATAAATCATAAATCATAAATCATATAGAATGGAGGGGAGACCAAATTCTGTAGAGTCACATGCCATGATTTGCTTTCCACCAATTACAATAATAATTCATTCTCCTCATTTACATAGATTTGGACCCACAGCATAGCCTATGGTGGGCATCGGCATCGAAACTTAGGAGCTAGGGGCCCCACATCCATTCAATCAAAAGCCTTTGGGATTTTAAAGGTGTTAAGGTTTTTTATTTATTTTATTTTTGTGTTTTGAAAAAGTATAATATGCAATGAACTTTCTCCTTCATCTAAAGGGCATTAGCATCATAGCTTTGTCCTATTAAAATAACTATATTGACGTACAAGCTTCTTCTAAGATCTGGAATAATGGCAAGGCAACTGAATCTTATCCCTTTACTCGTGTTATCATTGCTTTTTTCCCAATCTTCATAAACGAAATTTTCTACATCATTTTTTCATCGGCCGGAAAGTATGGCTCCTATGACTAACGGACAACTTTAATAACGGTTTGAAATTCAATGAATTTTAGGTGCGTAAACCTCATCTCAGAGCGCAATATAATCATATCTTAGTGTGGCTTAAAAGTTTTTCATTTACAATATATTTTAGTGTGTCACCTTTGTATCCACTCCGTCACCCATAATAATATGATATTAAACTTAATCTTGTGCCATTATTCAATAACATAAAATCGACACAAATATTTATTTTTATATAAAATTAATTATAAATATATTTTTTAAATTATAAATAATTATATTATATTTATTTTTTAATTACCTACATATATATATTAGATATAATTAATATTTAAGTTATATATTTTTTATATATAACAATATATATTATATTAAAAATTTATATATTTAATATTTTAATTTATAATAATAATAATAATAATAATAATAATAATAATAATAATAATAATATAAAATGAAAATATCAAAATTAAAGAATAAAATATTTAAAATTTGATGTTTTTAATATAATAATATATAATATTATAATTCCAAATTACAATAAAGGACCGAGGGAATAATAAAAGTCCCTTCCATATTACAAAACAAGTAAATATAATGTTGGCCAACCTCTTTGTGCTCATCCTTCTTTTCCTCATCCTCTATCTAATCCTCATTCTACATATATTGATCCTCCTCCTCCTCCTCTTCCCATACGTTTCAGACATGCAAACACATTGATTATATTTTATAAGTGTTTTAATTTATAATATACATAAGTCACAACTAATTAAACAACACATCTTACCGGGGCATAATATCATTAGCATGGGCCCACTCGTTGAGGTTAGCTCTATTCCTTCCAATAATTTGTAACACCACACACACTTCCTTTGTTGCACGCTTGTTATAGTCCACTTGTGAAAATAATGATATGATAAAATTATATGTATTAAAAAATTATATACAAGAACTTTATATAAACAAAAAAACATATTTGTACAATAACTTATCTTGAACTTACTTTTTTTTGCTAGCTCATCTAAGTTATTTTGACCCATATGACGAGTCCCATGCAACCCTTTTTACACCCCTGCCTTGTAACCCTTTAGCGGATTACTTTTCTTCCCTACTTTAATTACACTACTTGTAAAATATTTAATTAATAAAATTTAGAATTTTACATATCATTAATCCGGTTAATTAACTTGCAGTGAACTATCAGTTTCATTTGCTAGCCATTTGTCACATAGACTATTCCAAGATTCTTCAACTATTCTGGGAGGTCAAAGAAGCCTTCTCTTTGCATCAATGTTTCCTATTGAATCTGTAAATTTTAGATATGAAAAATTAATAAAAATGTATACCATTTATAAAACAAATCTTATATTTGTACACAATATAATTATCATCGTATGCCTATTTATTCTCCTTAACCCTTTCAATGAATATTTTTCAATTATATATTTCTTGTAGCTAGTTCTTTTGAAATCGTCCTTAGTTTTAGCGACAAGTTTTTTATGCTTTTCAATTGGTATTTTATACCAGTCTACATTACGATATGAAAAAAAATGTTTGGACTCAACCAACTATTCTTTTCTTGAACCTAAAACCAAAAAAAATGTTAAATATATCATATTTTAATCAATCAATATAAATGAACAAATAAATAAATTGAAAATATAAAAAAATAGTAAAATGATATGCTGAAGAAAATTAAATTACTCAAATAAAATGTAGTAAAATATGTACTTTCCCTAGACATCCATCAATATCTTTTCATTTGCATTTACATACAGGGGTCATTTTCAGGGCACCTCTCATTCTCTGTCTATAATTATCACAAACAAAGCGTTAGGAAGTATGTCATTGATGCGAGATGGTGAAAAGTATTATTGTTCGACAATTAGATTTTTTTTCTTATAGGATGAGATAGTCTTGCCCTTGACGAGGACTTGCAATAAACATATAAGATGTGATAATTGAATTAATTAAAATCAATTTAAATAAATAAATAAAAATTATCCCTGTGGAGCTAGCGACCCCATGGTAGTAGACACATGACATCTACCCCTCCCAATGCCCTCATCCTCTCGTAGGTTGATATAGGAAGTATACTTATTATAATCAAGTTGTATTATAATTTTTTAATGACATGAAATAATTAAAAAATATAATTTAAATTTTTACATGTGTAGATGACTTCCTAGCAATAGATGAAGAATGTCTACTCGTCCTAGCTCCCTCATCCTTTTGTCGATCAAAATGGGAAGTAGACCTATGCACACATTGTGTTATAATTATTCAATGAAATGAATTATTTTTTATTAAAAAAATAAAATATAAATTTATGCCTTTATGGTATCTCCATAGAAGTTGAGGGACATCCACTACAAACATGACAGTCTCAATCATATAATTTATGAGTTCCCTATAACTAGTAAACCTACCATTAAATCAAGTTATATAATTGGAAATTTTAAATGAGAAATAATATTTTTTAATAAAAAATAAATTATAAAATTATACCTTTGTGGTGGGCACATAGAGGTCAATAGATTTATAGTTGTGGAAGAGCATTGAGGTGGCTAATAAATCTCATCAAAATTTTCCTCCATTGACTGTTGTGCCAAATAATGACTGCTAGAGCTGCCATATATGAACATATCAAATGTCCTATTAAACCTAAAATAACTTTAATAACAATTTAAAATTCAATGAATTTTAGTTGCGTAAACATCACAAGTTATATTTAGAGATTTTATGCTTTCACAATGCATGATCCATCAAAAAGTGTGATCCAAAATATTGACCAAAAATTTCTTGAAAAAAGTTTTTTAATCAATTTTTTGGATCATATTTTGTGATGGATAGATCCTATATTGTGAAAGTATAAAATCTCTAAATATTACTTGTTATGTTATTTGCACAAGTAAAATTCATTGAATTTTTCAACACACATGTGTATGCCCAAGGTAAGGATTATAGTCTTAATCTGAAAAAAATATTTAATTTTGCATCAATTAGAATGCACCATGTATCATTTGTTTAGTTTGGGATATAATTTTTGGATTTTTTATAAATACATTTTATTATTTGAAATAATTTATTAACCATATGGAGTATTTTTAATTGATGATAATATGATTTTTTCCATTAACTAACAACAATACATGATTTTAAGTCACTGCTACATAAAATACAATTAATGCCATATTTAGGGTCAAATTCATGTCAAAAATTAGTTTTTGGGGATGTTTTTTATAGTAAATTTTTTAGGAATTCAGGTTGTGTTTTATGGTGCAAAAAGTGAAGCAACTAAGCATTTTCATTTGCAGCACTTTTACATTACCTTAAAGCGTTCGCTTGTTTGTTACATTTGTGTCACCCATAAATAACATTAAACATAATTTTGTGCCACTATTTAGTGGCAAAAAATGGTGTAAGTATCATTCTCTCTCTCTCTCTCTCTCTGACACACACACACACACACACACACACACACACACACAATTATTTATAATTACATATGTTTTTCTATAATTAAAAATAGTTATATTATATTTATTTTTTATTTATTTATAAAAATATTAGATATAATTAATATATTTATAATAATGTATATAATAATATTTTAGACACATAAATTTGGTCACATGTAATTGAAAATGTTAATTCTTGACACTTTCTAAACAACATGACTTGCACACAAATACATGACTCTTATTTACTATTCTTCTAAGCCATTTATTTATATGAGGGTTTGATCTTTTGTTTGCCTTTAATATTACATATAAATATCAATGCCAAATGCTCAAGCTATTTAAAATCACCATCAAACTATCTCCAACTTAAGACACATGTCTTTGATTCTTCTAAATAGGTCTACACTAGGCAAACAAAAGCATAATGCACTCTTTTCCACTTATAGTAAACACATCCTAGCCAAACAACTAGTTTTTAAAATTTAAAACATCCTTTTGGGTCTTCTCACATGTTTCACATGACCAGTTAAAGGAAATTATCAAAATATTTTCCTATAATTACACATCAATATTCACTCATTATCCCCACTTGTTATTCACTTAGTTCAATATTACAAATTTATAAACATTGAGCAAATCTACCATATTCTACCTAAATTATGAATCATTCACAAGGAGAAACCATAATCTAATTTAAGAGACCTCTAAATAAAATTAAGAGCTATCATTTTCAAGTATTAAAGTCATATTCTAACTGCATGCACATAATCTTAGGATCACTGTTGCACATTCACTCTATGTGGGAGAACTATGTGGACTTGATTTCCCTCAGAGTATTAGATATATAGGAAGCAGTCAATCATAAAGGGGGTGACCCAGGCCAACTAAAACCATTAATCTCCCCTCTTTTGTTGAAAAATTTAAAGCTATCAAAGTTCCCTAAGGGTTTCAAAAATAAGAGAAGACAAATAACAATTTCTATACAACCAAACCCTAATTGTGATATCTCAACATCCATATGCACAAAAGGTGCAATAACTTGTTTTAAAGCATAGTCAATTAGGACAAGTCTACCATTAATGGACTTGAATACACTTCACTATTATCTAATTACAATGGTTTTATCCACATATATCTTTTACTTCTACCTTTGGTCTATCATTTAGAGAATTTTACTTTCTACGTATTTTTCTATCAATATCCTGCCACAATCAATTGGGAGAAGTTTGTAGTCAACAAATTGGAATGCCTTGCACTACCATCTACTTATAGAAAACCTGTCCAATTTTTTTCTATTCTTGATTATGATCCTGAGCATGTATAGTTACCTATTCTTCTAATTTCCACTTACAAATAGTCAATACAAATATGTGTTCAAGCTAAGTATAGATATTCTTAGTACCCTCCAAAATTAAAAACTTTCCATTTTAACAACTTGTTAAAATAAAAATATTTAGTCATTGTACATCTTTAGCATTCTAATGTTTCCAATTATACACCTATTAGAACACATTAAAAATTTATTTAGGTTCTATAAAAAATAGGGTAAAAAATATTGGTGAACCTAAACTTTTATTTTTGAGCCCGTATTTTTTTAAATTGGATTTTCAATTTTATTTTTTCCTTTTTCCTTTGTTTTCATAGAAACCATGTTCTAACTAATTTAAAACTCATAGTAGCTGTCATTCTAGGCAAATCGATCATCAATTTTACCCAAGTCATGGTGTCAGGGGTATTTCCCCAATACTCAAGCCATTGGACATCACTATTCATAGATTTTAGTTTTCACGTAACTCATGGTACATCAAAAATGCCTATTTTTTTTTAAGCCATAAGAAGCCTTCTACTATTTATTTTTTTAGTGCACTGGTAAGTGGTTAGCCATTGGAAGTTACTCTCAATGTACCCTAGAGATAGGATAGTACAACTATGAAAATAATGAAATTCTATGTATTTAATGCCTTTGTGACCATGTTCACTAGTTATTATTGAGATCAGTATATCTAAGATCTTAAAAAAAACACACACCCTTGCCTAGTTACATCTTTTGACATTCTTTCTTTTATAACATGATCGATTATTTGTTAGTAATAAGCATAGTAATTATCATATTTGCTATATTGCAGGTCAAAAAATATAAAATGGATTATCAATATGCAACCCCTAATGATGTTCACCCTTAGATTTATTATTCCATCACAATTATTTAGCTTGGGACAATAACTTTAAAATGTATGCTAAAAAGTCTAAAATGACTAATTTTCAATCTCAAGCCTTAATTAACTCACATTATTTCAATAATACTTCTAAAAAATAAGAACCTTTAACTTTATTATTTTAAAAGTCTAGCATGACTTGGGAATAAGAGAAATTATACATTAAGAATATTATAATGCATACAATGCAACCTATTGATGGAATTATCATGACTATTCAAGTTGATAAATCTAATACTAATAAATAAGATGAAAATAATGAGAAATAATTCACTGAATATCTTAATTCCAACCCATATAAGATCGATGCATTTTTATACATTGCAAGAGATGAGTAAAATAAATTAGCTTCCACTTCTACTTTATTTCCTATATTATTGTATCAACCCCTATACTTACATATGTGCCAACACCCCTAGGTATGGGGGCATCCCTTGGTTTATATTATATTAACATGCTTATTTATAAAAGGTCATCATTTACACCTCCTATAATTACCACACAAGGTCCACTTACAACTCCACATAATGCACACTCTTGACCAAACGGTCATAGCCTTACATGATAAAGTGTTACAATTAGAGCAAGGTGTCTCTAAGGCTAATCATTAAATGGAATCTCATACTCTACTTCTTAATCCTTTGGCACCTAAAATAAATTATTATTTATTACCAATAGGATTTGTATATTTCAAGCTACCACTCTATCAGGGCAAAGATGATCTTGAACAACATCTATGTTCATTTTGTGCAACATGCTTGGAATATGCTTACAATGAAAAATTACTCACCAAACTATTTCCAATAAGACTCAAGGATTATGATTTACAATGTTTATAAAATATTCCACTTCAATTAGTTATAGGATTCAACCCATTGGAAGGATAATTTTTTGCACACTTTTCTATCAACATTGGTGAAAATTTATTGTATGTAAAAAATGCTAACTGAAGGAAGAGGGAAATGATCAAATTAGTGAATAT
The DNA here is from genome assembly GCA_037957365.1 of Torreya grandis. Lineage (NCBI taxonomy): Eukaryota > Viridiplantae > Streptophyta > Pinopsida > Cupressales > Taxaceae > Torreya > Torreya grandis. Next base: position 182,074 of record JARHVA010008825.1, on the reverse strand, counting down.
GTTCTTCATTACAATACCATGCTAACTAAGATGCAAAATTATATGGTAGATAATTAATTACAATATATTTTTATTAATTATTGCTAATACTAAACAACATCTACATCAATTTTATGCAACATGCTTGGAATATGCTCACAATGGCAAATTACTCACCAAGCTCTTTCCAAGAATCCTCAAAGATTATTCTTTATAGTGGTTCTAAAATATTCCAGTTCAATCATTTAGAGCATTCAACCATTGGTGGATCAATTTTTAGCACACTTTTCTATCAACATTAGTGAAAATCTATCTTATGCATGAATTTCTAAACTCAAGGAAGGGTCAAATGAACAAATTAGTGAATATAGTCTTTGTTACAAGACCATGCTATCTAAGATGAAAAATTCTATGGAAGATAATGAATTATAATATATATTTATTAAATCTTGTTAGCACCACTTTATGAGTCCATCACGTTTGATAAATTCAAATCCTTTGATGAGCTACATCATACAATTAAAAAAGGGAAGTCAAGCTCCTAACATTGAAAAAACTCAAGTATACACCAAGTAATCATTTCACTTCAAATGTCAAGTTTCAAAGAAAGCTAAATTACAAAGTCAAATCTAATGAAAGAAAGAATGAATCAAAGGTAATAGTTAATTCAATATCAAAACCATCAAACAAGCTTCAATCGATATCTCCACCAAGGATATAATTTACAAGATTACCATAACCTCCTCATTTATTGTTACAAAAAATAATTTCTTTCAATCTCATATCTTTACCTCCATTTGAGCTTGATTTGACCAATTATAAACCTAAGGGATTTTAAAATAATACATATTGTAACTATCATAGATGCATTGGGTATTCTACAAATAAGTGTCACTGGTTAAGCATAAGATACAATATATTATCAATGATAATACTATTGAGGTAAGCACATCCATAAAGGAATCTAGACCACAAAAAAATGACAAGGCAAAGCTAAAAAAACTAGTAATCCTTTTTCAAACCATGGTTTAACAGAGAATATAGATAATTCAAAAGCCATCATGTGTACAATGTACATCCTCCTCCTCAGTCACATGGGCATCCACTAGATAAAATTATTTGGATTTTTACAAGCATATTAGCACAATGTTCAATGATAAAATTTGATGACAATGAAATTGATGATGATGATTTAGATAGGCATGCATTTTTTTATTAGAACATACATTAATAATAAACCTATACATAATGTTATGATTGATAATGGATCAAGATAAAATGTATGTACAATAACCCTCCTTCACAGTTTGGGACACATAGAGAAAGATTTAAACGCTTCATCAAGAGTAGTTAAAGAATTTGATGGGAATACACAAGATAGTTTGGGACATATAGTGACACCTATTTAAGTTGGTTTAACAACATTCATAATCCATTTATACAGTTTTTACTAAGGAAATACCTTAGAAAGTTTAATGTGTTCCATAGCTAACACAAACAATGTATTATCATCCTATTTTATAGAAAACTCCACCAAGTCTTGCACCTTCTAAAGTTACACTTGGAAATAGATTCTATAAGCAGTAATCATAACAATTACACTATAACACTTGATGACTTCTTTGATTCTGATACATCTACTTGTAGCATTTTTAATCCATGGAAAGTCACCCTCCAACTCTTTGATCCAAGTAGACACTATGATAATTTTGTTGATGGGATCATAGGTTAGTTTCACTTTAAAATTGTCAAAAATACAAAAAATATCAATATTGAAAAAATACAAAAACATTCAAAATATTCTTAAAAAGAATAAAAAATTAGGACCTAAGCATGACATGAGATGCTAATTACTTCCTTACATATGTTATTTATCATATATTTTTGTAGATATTATATTATCTTTTATACACATGCATTTCACAAGGTATATGACTATGATGTAGAAATGTGATTGTGATGTAGGACATACATCCTACACACATTTTTTTGATGTTGGACTTCCTTCTACCCAGTGGAAAATCCTATGTTAGGGGCATCTTATTTTACACATTACATTTTAACATGTGTATATCTATGACCTCAAATGCAATGATTGAACTATATATCTTACAAGTGTCTTACTAATCACTCATATTTTACATGGTGCTACATGGATATGATACTTTATTAATACTATGACATTGATACATATGTATGGAATAAACTAGTCTCACTTGTTCTATGATTCTTCAATGCTGTTTAATTTCTTGCATGATAGGCTAGATACTGATTTATTATTGTGTGTGGCCCTTGGATCTTGTGTGAAAATTTATTGAACATATATATGACATATTTACTCAATATTTGAGGAATTTGACCATGCCCATTTATTGCGGCCCTTGGCCTTATGTGTATAATATTTGCTTATGCAAAATTTGAACATGTCCCTTGTATTCATCCCTTAGCCTTATTGTATGAGATTACATGTTGTGCTTGTGTGTTTGCTAAGCTTGATTAGTGGTGACATAATATATATCATGCACTATTATTACATAGTTTACTTTAAAGATAGTTATTGTACTACATGCCTCAATGATATATCTATCTATGACACTTGTGTACCTCAAATTCAATATGTTACATACATGATTCAATGATAATTGTATTTTTTATGATGACATACTCTCTAACTTGTTGACATAATACTATGTTATTATATCTTTATCACATAATATACTTAACACTTATTATTAGATGAGTGACTTGCAAGCTACATCCCTTGTCTCAAAAGAGGGGCATCAAAGTGGGCTTGTCTTAGAGATCCAAGTTTCCATGAGGAGATAAAATCATATTTGGGATAGAGTATAAGTTCAAAAATATATAATACATGTTTTTAAAAGTTTCAAAGTAATGGAAAATTAGATTCTATGATATAGTATAGATTTTCAAAGATTCATAGACATTCAAAATTTAGATATATGATATATATTGGCACATTAATACAAATTATGGGGGCATATGACATGCATATGTACTCACTTTTCAAAGTCTCAAAGTACAAAATCATACACACTTGATTGCATATGCAAAAAAATTACAAGATCAAAGTTACAAGTTTAAAATATAGTTACAGTTGAGCATTTAGGGGCATAGGATTTTATATCATTTTAACACAATTCAAGAGTCATGATGCTCCTTCATGTTCATATTTCTTCAAAGTTACAAACTCAAAGGCAAAATGCCCATTTCAAATGCAAATTTGTGAGCAATGTGGTCATGATGGGGGCATGAATATTCTTCATTATCTTTAGATCATGAAAAATATAATCAAGATTCATTTATAGTGGCATGATTCAAATATGTGCATGTGATATACATTTGAGTCTAGTGACACTCAATGGCCTTTGCATCACTTCTAGTGAACCTAGAATGGTCCCATCTTTTTGGATTAGTACATTTGGTATTATTACCTATTTGTGATATTTGTGATAATGCATAATTCTAACCTAATCTTGACTATTTATTCAAAATTGGGACTTGATCACTGTCAATTCACCATTGGTTCAAACTTTTCAAGTGTTTCAATAAGGGGACATAGTTCTCCATTACAAGTTATAGGGAAAATGGGTTTCACCTATGTACAAGTGTACTCCTCCCTTGATCTCTTTTTAAAATTTTAACTTTTCTAGAATAAATGGTTGAAAAGTGTGATAAAGGCTCTACGATAGGTCTAGGGCTAAGCTAGGAATAGGTTGTCTCAAGCAACACTCTTAGCATCCAAATATAACTTTAGGTGATTACACAATACTAGAATAAATGGGAGGAGGGGGATGGGATATATATACATAATTTTATTCATAGGTACTTGACAATGCTAATTCTTATCACTTTTCAAACCACATGACTTGCACATGAATATATGGCTCTTATTCACCATTCCTTTAAGCCATTTATCTATATGCGAGTTCAAACCTTTATTTTTTGTTACTATTTGTCAAAATCCTACTCTATTTAACTTAGAGTTTTGTATATATACATTTTAAAATTAATTAAGATCAACTATTTTTTATTTATCCAATGGATATACAAATAACATAGTCTTATAGTTTATACACCATTTTAGATACATTTCTTAGCTAATACTATGCTGAAGTCATTTAAATACAATTACATTTTACATAGTAAAATCACTGATCTAAACATAAAAAACTAAATTTTATTATACCATAAATGGGTATCAATGGTGTAGAAACTATAAGAGTATATATATGTATATCATTTGATAAATGAAGGTACAATAAGATAATAAAATATTGTCAGAGTATGTCAAATCATCTACAATCATTATATACAACTATTACTAAAGTATATATACAATAAATAATTAATGTACATGTTTTCCAATAACCATTGATGTGTAAGATGATTAAATAAAATAATATCAAATTTGAAATATTACAATAGAGCTTCTATTAAACAACTCATGAAATCATTATAGTCTCCATGAATATGCATCAAGGTCAATTCAAGTACAATTATAAAGAGGTAGTGCATCATCTAGATGATTTATCTCTAACCACATACCAATAGTCTCCTACACACCTCCCCACTAGGAGTGGCGCTTCCCTTCATGAAGGGGAAGATAATGATGATGCAAGCATCCATAACCATCTAAGAATACATGTGAAAGTATAAACACTATTACATGCAACCAGTCAAACAGACCCTAGGTATGCCTCTATTTGTTATGATCTCAATCAAACACATAAACTATAAATTACTATGGATAGACAATGCATAAAACTATAACATTACTTTGGCCAAAATATTTTATAGTATTATCATATTTTAAAATCTGGGTCATAGTCCATATCAACAATACTCTCTACTTTAGTAAGCAAATAATGATACCCTTATCATTAATCGATGATGAGTGACTTATAAAAAGGATCATTGCATATCACTTATCATCCCTTAATGTGAATGATGACTAATTTACACAATCACAGACCATAACATGATTAAAGAACCCAAACCAATAGTTAAAATGATATATATAAATAGAGGTTTGTTAAAAAATACTAGTCATAAGCTTAAATATATTATATAACTATTCCATGAAATTAATTTAGGAATCATATTGTAAATCTATACATTTAATTATAAGTCTAATCACCAAATAAAATAACATACACATACATATAAATATAAAATGTAGTGATTTAGGCTACTATGCACTCACACAATGAAAACATAGTTTAAACTAGGTTATAATCCAATTCATATGTGTCTACATATTCATAACTGTTTGTAGTGATACATTATTCTAGTTTTAAGATGAATTTAATATTATCAACCTACTTTATGCTTGAAGTTTTATCATATTATTCCATCAATGTAATGACCATTGACTAACATACTTCAAGATACAAATATTTTCTATATATAATTAAATGAATAGATGTCACTCAAAGCTTTCTAAATGCATGCCTTTTAATGAAATAAAAGATAATATGGTAAACAACATAAACTAATCTCACAATCATTACACTAATTTTGATCTATTCTTTAATCTTATATTTTTAAAGATGTCTTAAATATTTCCATTGCCCCAACTATAACCTTTAGTTTTTGTAACTAGTGATATTCTTTACTAAGTCAAAAGAACCTATTTTAACCCTTACCATTCAAGTCAATTAAACATCTTGAGTTATAAAATGATATAAAAATATAGATATTATTTGAGTTAAAATTGATTAAAATCCTCCCTTTTGTGTTTACCTCAATCACCTACTTATCTCCATGTTAAGATGAAGTTATTTTTGCCTGTAAGTGGTGATTGTGCTATGCTTAGTCCTCATTTTTATTCAAATATGAAACTAAACCCTCAATTAAAGCCATGCAAAAAATCACTATTCCCCATAAGATGAAGACTTAATTATTCAATGTTCAACTTTACAAAAAAGACTACACACAACCATGTTTATCTTATATAATAAAGAGATGTATACATATAACCAAGACATCAATAAAAAAAGTGTCTTCTATAAACCATAGTAAATAATAAAAACTGATAATAACATGATAAAACTAACCAAAAACAAGCTTCTTCCTTTTACTTATGCATTTAATAGTAATATGGTCACTCAACAAGATAAATTTGAAATAGTTTTTAACTCATAACCAACAATATATAAATAATTATAGCTATTTTAAAACAAGATTGAGACTCAAATAACATTCATTTATATATTTTTAACACCAAGGATATTTCACTATGGATAAAAAAATTATATAACTTATGATTGCTTCAACCTAAAAATCACCCCTATGGCCCTATAGGTGAGAGGTAACACTCACCCTAGGTCCATATGGGTGGAAGTTTTTGTTACAAATTTAATAAACACAATAATAAACATACATTAAACTCCAAAGAGTGTAATATGACTATTATTACTCATATCAATAGGGTTTTGATGGTTTTTACAAAGCAAAATGGGTTTCACAGTAACACACAATATATGGTTCTTTAGGCACAAATGTAGTAAGTTCACAAAATAAAACCTCTACTAAACCACATACTCTTAGAATAATAACATATCTTTAATTTTTTTTAAATAATGTTCTATAATTTCATATTTGATGCAAACAAACAATATCAAATCAAAAAGTACCAATAAACAACCCCCACTTATTTTATTCTAACCCATGAAAAGTTCACATAGTTACTCGTTTGGATATGAGTAATGATAGTTGATTTTTCCTTGAGAAAACACATCCCAACTAACTTATTCTTCATTTTTCACTAAATATATCCCCATATTCTTGATTTCCTTATTTTTAACACCATTTTATTCCATTTCAAGGCATGTCATTAAATTTGCAGTGAATTAGAACTCTTCTAATAATAACCATAAACTACTAAAATGCACATGTTTCTAGGTGTTTGAGCTCATCACCCAGTTTTCAATATAATTGCACTAAACATGCTATGTAGGGTTTCCAAAATATCACACACTCTTCTAACTTGAGCTAACAACAATCCAAACACCTATTATTTTCCATAATCTTTTTGTTTGCTTTCGAAACTCATCAAAACCATATTTCATATTGAGTTTTTTTTTAAATTCTCCAAGATATGCATTTCATAATTATACATTATCCATTAACCCAAACAATAATTAAAATATTGACTAACCTTTTCTAAAGGCTTCATAACACACACTAAGTTATGCAATGCACACCCCAAATTTAGTTTAATGTTTTAAGACCAAATAACTGATTTATTATGTTTTTTCCATTAAAAATAAGGTTTAATGATAAATAAGTATACCATTAGCTATTAAGACATATATCTCAATATTTACTAATATTGGTGTACGTAGATTATATAAATATCATTACATTCAATAAAAAAGAGTTTAAGGAGATTTATTATGTATGTAGTCAAAGACAAAGATTGCTAAACTATCAAAAAATGTAGAGAAAAAGTAATCAACATGACACAAGTAACCCAATACTAGTTAAATAAAAATGGTTAAACACATACACTCGCTGTGTCACTGTTAACCATAGATCATTCTCATGAGAAATCAAATGCCATTCATAATAAATTCATGCATCCATGATACTAATATAGAACTAAAGTGAAATCTAAATAATCTAAAGTAAGCAAATTAATGTGTGCATGTGTGATGGTTCTCATAATATTTTGAAAATTCCCAACTATCATGATCTACCGCCCTTTCCCCTACAATGCTTTGCCTTTGTACTACTATGTGAGGGTAAAACCGTCCTACATCTACCTCAGACAAGGAGAACATAATTAGTCCATTTATATCAATATAATTAGAAAATTAAATAATAATAAATAATATAATTACCAATGTATTATCCATGCTAAATGCATAAAATTTAGCCATAACTATACACTTTATACAAAATAGATGTGCTAGAAATAAAGATTCAAAATATAAAATACAAATGTCCAAATAAAATAATCACAATAAAATACATCTGATTATTTCACACAAATCAATAGTCTAACTATATATTTAAAATAGGTGTTGTCTATTAAAGATATGACATTATGTAACATCATCCCCCCTTAAATAGGTCATCATCCCAATGATGTTATTATAAATGTAACTTTTTTTGAAAAGTTATATTTTCAACAAAATCTATCAATGAAATAAATGAGGAAACAACTTATGAAATTCATCATAATCCTCCCAAATGGCATTATCTTCAAAATATTATTCCCATTAGACCTTGCATTGATCCAATTTTTTATTATGAAAGTTTAGCTTGTGTGTTTCAATTATTATGAGAAGGTTCTATTGTTACCACTCTTGGATCCAAAACCTATAAAACATTCCAATCAAGTAAATGTGATGGACTAGCCACATATTTATTCAAATAAGACACATGAAAAACATTATGAATTTGAGCAAGTGCTATTGGAAAATTAAGTTTGTAGGCAACAAGGTTAATCACTTCTAGAACCTCAAAAGTTCATACATATATAAGTGTTAATTTAACTTATTTTTCAAATTTAATAGATTTCTTTTATGGTTTAACACGCATTTTTTTGTCCCCAACAAATAACTACCTTAATGTTCTTTTCAAATAAGAAAATATTTTATCCCTATCATTGGCTTCAGCTAACATTTTTATTATCAACCTCACCTACTCTTCTATTTCAGCAAGCATTTTAGGCCCAAAAAATACTCTATCCTCTAATATATTCTAACTAATAGGTGATCTACACTTTTTTCCATATAAAACCTCAAAATGTGCCATTTTAAAATCTGAATGAAAATAGTTATTGTATGCAAAATCAACTAATGGAAGATATTATTCTCACTTATATTTTTGATCCATGCAATAAATTCTCAAAATATCCTCTAAAACTTGATTTACCCTTTATGTTTTCCCATATGTTTTAGGATGGTAAGATGTGTTAAAATTTATTTGGGTCCAAAAGCTAAATTAAGAGTTTGAAAACATCTTGAGGTCATATGAGGGTCTCTATCATAAATTATTTTCTCTATAATTATATTCAACCTATAAATTTCTAACACAAACCTTTTTGTGAGAATTGGTGGATCATTTGTTAGATTTATTGGTATAAAATGTGCCACATCGATTAATTTATCCACTATTACCAATATCATATCATGAATGTTTCTTGACATGGGTAGTCTTTGGATAAAATCCATGCTAATGAACTATCATTTCCATTATGGGATGTTATGAGGGCATAGCAATCCCATAAGATGAAAATGTTTTATTTTCACCTATTGACATTCTAAACATTTAGACACAAAATCAGCTGCATCTTTCTTGATTCCTTTCTAGAAATACAATGATTTCAACTCTACCATTAGTTTGGTCACTTTTGGATGTCCAAAATAAGGAGCATTATGAAACTCCTTAAGCATTGTGACTATCAAGTTTTCTTTTTTGGCACATATATTCTTCCATTAAACCTTACAAGTTCATATTTCTCAAAGTGGAATCCTTCATATCTATGAGATTGAGGGTTTTATACTAGGGCTTTCTTGACCTGTCATAGAATTTATCTCTTGGAGATAATTTCAAAATATAATATTGAAAGGTACTTCTAATAGTAGTCCTAACTATTATGTACCTTTTACAACTAAGAGAATTTTTAACTTTATTTTCTTTGCCTCTAATGTATATAATATCAAAGTTATAGTGATTTAAATTTTAAGGGATTTATGGAATGTAAAAACCTAGGTTGCTAAAGTGATGGAATAATAAATCAAGGAATAAATATGCAATAATTACAACCACTAAATTGTATAATGGTTGATTTATCTGATTATTTTATAAATAATAAATGAATTATAATATATGTATTTAGCTATAAATTGAATGAGGTAGACAAATGATAGGCTAAAAACTAGTGTAATAACTATGCCAAGAGTCATGAACAGGAACCATAAGTCAAAAACCCTCTTAGATAATAGTATGGTCCTATGGATAGTAGTGCACCATGCTAGTTTCCTTTGTGCTAAGGTAGTGTCTTTTTGCAGGTAGGGATAGTGATCTTCTAGTTGGACCTTTGCCTAGCTCTAAGGAGTTTGTGCCCGTGTGTATGAATGATGGTGTGCTATATGTTCCCTATTTTGATTAATTTTAATGTTGAACCCTAGGCCTATATGCTTGTTAGGGTATATGAGAAGCATAAGTAAAAAAAAGTGGCATTATCAGGGTAGGATGGATGTGACCTGAACACCCCATGTGCTGAGATTTGCCTACATACTAATACCTCTAAAGGGGATCAAACCCAATGTAGTTCTTTCAATATAATTGCTAGTGCAAGGACATGTGAATACTAATATGAGTGATAGTTTGAATGTGAATTGAGACTATAAATTTAAGTAATCTAAGCTTTGGGCTATTGTATATGGGTTTATATAGAAGTAGGATAGAATAGGGATCAATGACCTTAATTTACACAACTGTTTCTAAGTTTGTTTATGATTATTTACATCTAATTTCCATCTAGTGGATAAGTGATTGAAAGTGGTCTATATGTTGCATTCTAGTGCTTGTTAATATGTGAAATAGGTCTAGGTCAACCTTAGGAGTTCTTTGAGGAATATAAATATATTTTTTGGGGGAATAAGGAGTGCAAGGATAGTAACGTGGTCCCTAGATCAATAGTGTAGTGTGTTAGTGTACACAGGGTCATGCTAATGTCTAAGTGGTAGGATGTGGTGAATAAGGGGCTTGGGTGCCTAGGGGGTGGCTTAGTGCTACTTTTAGTATGTCTAGGAATGGGTTTGATTTGTATGAAATCTAGAAAAGGATCAAAAGAGGCCATATGATAGGTCTAGGGCTAAGTTAGGATAAGGTGGTATCAAGTGACACTAATTAAAATAAAATGACATTTAGATGATTACATCCCCCCCCTTTATTCTATAAATTTATCAAAGAGAAATGACCAGGATAAAGGAAAATAAACATATTTGGACTTACTTCAGAGGTGAAGCCCATAAATTTTGGCCTAAGTCTGTGAAGTGTGCTCCATTACGTATCTTACAAATAAAACATGAAGGAATTAGTCATTACTTAAGAAACATCAAAATCAAAAACAAAATTGAGTAAAGAGACAAGAGAAAGAGGAAATGAATGAATACAGTTTGTTAGGTATACAAACCAATGCTAAAACCTGGTGATATCCTATGTATGCATGTAGCTAGTGATCAAATGATGAATAACTTAGACCGAGATGATGGATTGCTCAATCATCATGGGTGAATGGATCAAGAAATCAAGATGGCCTTGATTCCATCGTTACCCACCCTTGCTTGGTGGATCATAATATATGAATAAATTGGATTGGAATGATTTCTTGCCTAACCCTTTTATGTAGGTAGCTCAAGAACTCAAGTAGGCCATGACTCCATCATTGCCTACCCATGTGTAGTAGATGTATCTAAAACTAAATTTACACAATGTAACTAAAGCTATGTGTTGTAACTAAAATTGTATAGGATGGATTTAGGGCCACTCAAAAACTCTAAAATGAAAAATGGTTCAGAGGTGACTTGGGCACTTGGGAATATATATCAAGGAATACTCGATAATGTCAACCACTATACATGGAATAAGGGATCAATATAATTTAAAACTTGGTACAAATGGTTTTTTGAGTAGCAACATGGAGAATGACATGGAATTGCCATTCCATATGAGAGTACTGATGTTAAACTAAACATATGGGAATAATTTGTTGCACACATGTCCCTAAATATGATATCTATGCATAGAGTTCATAATAATATATTTTAATATCTAAAAATGAAATGAGAGTGATCATTCCATGCATGATGCCCCTAATATGAGAAAACTTGTGTACTTCTATGTATAACTAAGCATATATGATAATCTATGACTGAGACTATAAAAATATGAATTATAACTACTGTACCTTTATAAAAATTCCAAAATTTTATATTTTTGGAGCTAATAGATAGTAGTTCACTACACTATTTCCCCCTATGCCATGCTATTGACCAATTATGTTATTTTTATGTAAAATTGAGACTAATATGTTTGTGACTATTTTTCACTATGTTTTCCTAAATTTGGGCTCTTTAATCTATGTTTAAATGCTAAAAACTATGTTTTGAGTGCATTAGGATGGCTTTATGTATGTGAAAAACCCACGTTAATGCCCCCTCTTTTGAGGGGAGTTGTTTAACCTCTACAATAATTATCCTCGAAAGAAAAGTAATGCATCATGTGTGTTAGATTAAAAATATATGATATTTGCATGATAAACCAATATAATGTGTATATATGACATTAGAATGTAAAATAATCTAAGCATAATGTCATGTCCACTTTTTAAGTAACTTTTATTTAATAATTAATCCAATTTCTAGTTATATGAGAATAAGGGAAAGGAAATTAGAAAAATATTTAAATAATTATTTAATGGGAATTAGCAAGTTAAAAGTCTACAAGGAATCTTATCAATTAGGATGTGTCTTTCTAGGAGGATATAATGATGATATTATAGGGAAACTTGTTAATTTTTTCTTGCTGTGTTATCCTCAAGATAAGTGGGTCAAATTCAGGAAAGTTTGAGAAATGGAAACAAAAGAGAAAAAAGGTAGGATCCAAATGTTTTATGGGTTAGAGGATAAATAAAGAAATATTTTCATTTTATAACTCATTTGATATTATAAAATCAAGGAGATTGATATTTTTGTGACAAATTTGGGGCCTCTTGTGTATTTATATGACAATATTTCCTTTTGGGCTATCTTTTGCCTATTCAACAATTTCCACATGATCGATGCACTTGTGCTTCAACTAAAATATTAAAGGATAAAACCCCTTGGGTTATTTTATAACATAGGATGAAAAACATTTGATTTATGGAGGGTAATATCATATATGTATTGCATTGGATCTTCATAGATTTGTATATTCTCATATTCAGTTTGGTGTGTATATTTGCATGTTTTGGAGTGTGTAGTTTGAGTAGATTCCAATGTGGTGATTAAAAATTTATTTCAATTGTTTATTACTAATTTTATTAGTATATAATATACCCTTTTAATATAATTTAATTATATATATCATTAATATAATTTTAATCTCATAATTTGTCATTTCTATGACTTTTGGTGAAATTGGGTAAAGTGAAATTGCTAGTTTTGTATGCATATTTGTGTTTGTGATTAAATATGGAAAATTTATATCATATAACAGAATGAAGAAATACATATACTAATATTTTATTATATTTATAGATATTTTAAGTTTATATAAGTTTCTCATTACAATTGTGTTAAAATTGCCTTTCTCGGGATCAATAGGTGTACGGAAAATGTGGGTGTTTTGATAGTTGAATTAAAATATATTTTCAGATTGAATATTGTTTTCAAATAGTTATGGGAGTGTTATTAAAGTGGTATCAAATATTGGATACTTCCATCCTATTTGGAGAGTTCACATCTTGATGTAATATCAAATTCATGTGAGTGGGATTAGGGAAAGAGAGTCAAGATACATCCAAAGAGAAAAAAGAAAAGTTTAGCTACCAGAGATCAAAGAAGAAAGCATGGGTAGATGAGAGAAGGGGATTAATTATAATTAAATTACTTATCTACATGAGAGAATCAACTGAGGTTAGAAGGATCTAGGCAAGACAATCCAAATAACCTTAAAAGAATCCATGTTATAACTAATATGAGTTATTCAAGGTATTAACCCAAATAAAGCAAATGAGGGAGAATGAAGCTCATCAAAAAATGAGCAGGTTTTAATCACCCCACCTTCAAAAGGTTTCTATAAAAAAAATTTGTATAAGGAAGGGAAGTATATTGAAGAAATATAGCATTAACAACCACATGTAAGTAATGAATTTACAATATATCATGGAGAATATGAGGAAATTAGCCTTGCAGTGCAACGATCCCTCATTTTCAAAGAATTATGTGATCTAAAAATGAAAAAAAAAAATGAAGGAGGTAGAAGAAACTAAATGGATCAGCCATGAAGAGACATACAACATAGGTTGGGTAAGATCACTCTTCCTACATTTAATGGGTCAAATAAATCTACAACAAGATCTTGGTTGCAAAAGCTACATACATATTTCTCATTGAATCCCATGTTTGAGGATGAGACAATTAAGTTTACTGTACTCCACTTGGATGGAGTGGCACATGAATGGTGGTACTATGTCATGATCACCCAAGGGCATGGTTCCATTACCACTATTGCTAAATTTATTCAAAAGTTAATCGAAAGATTTGTCAGAAAAGATCTAAAAGTTCATTTCAGAGAGTTATCTCAACTCAAACAAGAGGATAATGTGGATAGTTATATTTATAAATTTTAGATATTGTAAGAAATCATACTAAATGTGATAGAGAGAATATTGGTAGTCTTGTTTATTGAAGGGTTGGATGAACCTTTTTGGGGCTTAGTGAAAGCCTTTAACCCTTTGTCACTTCAAGAGGAAATCAAGAGAGCATTAAATTTATAGTCTTCAATGCCTAAGAGTAAATTTAAACCCTATGGATAGTAAAAGCCTCTATCCTTTAGGAAATAAAATAATTAAGGACAACAAGGTAATCTTTATAATAAAGTATTGCCAATAATTAGTACAGAGATAGAGTCTAAAATGAACTGAGAAGGAAGAAGTTATGTTTTTCTTGTAAGGACCAATAGAAGCCTTGGTAGAGGCCATGTTAACTATATTTAGGTGGTATCTAAATATGATAAAAATTATTAATTAATTGACTCACCACTACCTACAAGGGAGCAATAACTTGATAAATTTAAGGGTGAAGATTCGGACACACTAGCATCTCCTTTTGGAGTACATATCATTCATTTCAAGTCTAAGGAGTATTATCTAGACAATGGATCATTACAATGGATAATTATAATTATTTATAGTGGGGTTACCCATAATTTTATTTATGAAGGATTTATCATGAAGAAGGGGGTAAAGGTTGAATATTTTGAAGGATTTAATGTAATTATTGCTGATGGATTCACCATTTCATGCACTAAAATAATTTGACAACTCAACATATCCATGGGTGATCATAATGTATGTGGTGATTTTTATGTTGTTAGATTAGGATAATTTGACATGGTATTTGGTATACAATGCTTTCATTACCTTGGTGAGTTATCACATAATTATAAATCCATGGAGTTTAAATTAAATTCTAAAGGAAAAGAGGTGGTGCTCAGAGGGATTTCTAATGGATCATCACAAGTGGTTCTAGTGAAAATAATGGAAAGGATCTTCCATAAAGGACAAGTTTCTTGGGCAAAAAATTGTTTAGTAATTCCCACCAACTCATCCATGGGTAAATAATGTGCTTATCATGCTAAAATTCATAATATTTTAAATAATCGTAGTGTGGTATTTAGTGACTTGCCTCTTGAATTACCACTTGATAAGGGCTCCAACACATCATAGAGTTTGAGTCAGGAACCAAGCCTATCATGACCACTCCTTACCACCACCCAAGAATGTACAAAGAAGAGATATAAAAGGCCACAAAGGAAATCTTGGAGATGGTTCACATTAGGCCTAGCTCTAGCCCATTTTATTCATAAGTGGTTATTGTGTAAAAAAAGGATGGAACCATGTAGATGTGCATTGATTACATGTCCTTGAACAAAAATACCATAAAGAATAGATACCCCATTCCTAGGATCGATGATCTCATTGATGGGTTTCATGGGTTATTGTATTTTTCCAATATTGATTTGAGATTAGGTTACCATCAAATCCACATAAGGGATGAGGATGTGTATAAGACAACATTCAAATGTCACTGTGGACATTTTGAGTACTTGGTCATGCCTTTCAGTTTGAAAAATGCACCAACTACCTTCTAGTCATGTATGAATCAAGTATTTAGAAATCAATTAAGAAAATTTGTTTTAGTTTTTTTTGATGACATTTTGATCTATAGTAAGACTTGGGATGATCATTTGAAGCATCTAGATGTAGTCCTTGGAATTATAGAGCAATAGACTCTCTTTGAAAAATAATCCAAGTGTGAGTTTAGGGTGACAAAAATATTGTACTTGGGCCATGCAATTAGTGCCCAAGGTGTTTAAGTAGATCAACAAAAGATCCAAGTTATCTTGGATTGGCCTCCTCCCACCACACTAGCACATTTGAGAGGATTCTTTGGCCTTTATAGTTATTATAGAAGATTTGTCAAGGGGTTTTCATGCCTAGTAGCTCCCTTGACTGATATGACAAAGAAGGGAGCTTTTGCATGGACAAAAATAGTGAAAAAATCTTTTGATAAGCTTACAGAGGTAATGAGCTCATGCCCTTTACTTTCTATTCCATATTTCTCACTTCCATTTGTTACAAAGTTTGATGCTTCAGGGGAAGGAATTGGAGTGGTATTAGTTCATAAGGGGCATCCCATATCATTTGAGTGTAGGAAGTTGAAAGAATTAGAGAAAGGATTTTCAATATTTGACAAAGAAATACTTTCCATTATGCATGCTTTGGCCAAGTTTTGATAGTATTTGGTTTGTGGAAAATTTATGATAAAGACTGATCATAATAGATTGAAGTTATTCCTTGGACAACGTGACTTGAATGATAGGCAAAAAAAATGGGTAACCAAACTCCAAGCCCATGATTTTGATATAGAGTACATGAAGGGGAAAATGAATATAGTAGCTGATGATATTTCTAGAATGCATACTCTACATTATAATTCTATTATTTCAAGAGATTGGAAGGTATCAATCATGGAAGAATATGTTAAAAACATATTTTATACTAATCTACTTGATGGGAATGTGAGTGATGATAGATTCATAGTGAGGGATGGCCTCATACTTTAGAAGATATTAATCTTCCTAGTTCCTAAATCCAAAGTAAAGGGGGAGATTTTGAGAGATTTTAATGATGCACCATTAGTAGGACATCTAGGGTTCTTCAAGACCTATATACATGGCTGAGAAACATTCTCATGGAAGGGACTCAAGAAGGACGTACTCAAACATATTAAATAATGTAATTATTATCAATAGGATAAGTTAGAGTAGGTCTTCTCAGCTAGATTGATACAACCATTTCCTATTCCAAATAAGAAGTGGGAAAGTATATCCATGGATTTCATTATAGGTCTCCCCAAGGTAAATGAGAAATATTGTGTTTATGTTGTTATGGATAGGATAAATAAGTATGAAAATTTATTTGCTATCACTTCTAAATTTAAAGCACATCAAGTAGCATATTTGTTCTTCAAATAAGTATTCAAGCTACATGGGTTGCCTAAAAATATTGTCAGTGATAGAGATAACAAATTTATTATCTCTTTTTGGCATGAATTATTTCATTTAACTAGAATAGAACTCACCCCTAACACAAGATATCACCCTTAGATAGATGGACAAATAAAAATTGTGAATAAGTGGGTTGAGGGATACTTGAGGAATTATGTCTTCGATTAAAAAATAACATGGGTTAAGTGGTTGCATTTGGGATAATATTGATACAACACCACCCACCATATGTCCAATGGTATGCATCCATTTAGTATTTGTATGAATATGATGCATTGGAATTTGTTGATTTGGTATTTATAGATAATAGAGTGCCATCGGCTAGTGATTTGGTATAATAGAGTCAATACATACTCATATCCCTCAAAGATCATATCCAATAAGCCCAAAACTAATAAAAAATTTATACAGATTAGAAATGCATTGAAAGATCATTTGAAGTTGGGGATATGGTATTCCTTAGATTTCATCCTTATAGGAAAACATCCATAAAAATAATTAGTGTTGATAAACTTAAAACATAATTCTATGGGACCTACAAAATCATCAAGAGGATTGGTGAAGTGGCCTATGAACTAGAATTACTAGAGAATAGTAAGATCCATAATATTTTCCATTGTTTATCTTAAAAAGGCACTAGGAAAAAGTGTCACACATTCAATGGATTTTACACCCTTAGATGATTAAGGAAAGTTTATATTGGAAAAAATGCTATTATTGACACCAAGGAGAAGAGACTGAGAAACAAGAGCATTATAGAATATTTGATTCATTGGAAGAATCTACCTACAAAAGATACCACTTAAGAAGGACCAAATATTTTGGAACACCTGAACTTGAATTGATTGAGGGAAAGAAATTTTGAGGAATGAGGACTTGTCATGTCCCATTTATAAGTAATTTCAATTTAATAATTAATTAATCCCATTTTTAATTATTGAAGAATAAGGGAACAAAAATTGGAAAAATATTTAATTAATCATTTAATAGGAATTGAAAAGTTTACAGTATACAAAAAAACTTACCAATTAGGGCATGTATTTATATGAGGATATAATGATGAGATTCCAAGGAAACTTGTTAATTTGTTCTTTATTTCTTATCCTAAAGATAAATGGGTCAAATTCAGGAAAGTTTGAAAAATGAAAATAAAGGAGAAAAAGGCAGGATCCAAATGTTTTATGGGCAAGAGGATAAATATATAAATAGTTTCATTTTATAACTCATGTCATCTTCTAAAATCAAGGATATTGGGATTTTGGCACCAACTTTGGGGCCTCTTCTATATTTATATCCTTCTGGGCTATCTTTTGCCTATTCAATAATTTCCACACAATTGATGCACTTGTGCTTCAACTACAAGAATCAAGGATGAAACCCATTAGGTTATTAGAGATAATAGTATTAAACCAATTTTATTTATATAGGGTGATCTCATATAGGGATTGAATTTGATCTTCACATATTTATAAATTCCCATATTCAGTTTGGTGTGTATATTTGTATGTTTTGAAGTGTGTAGTTTGAGTAGATTCTAATGTGGTGATTAAAAATTTGTTTCAGTTTTTTATTGCTGATGTTTTTATTATATAATATAAAATTATACTTTTATTTAATAATAAATATCATTAATATAATAAAGAGATCACAATTTGTCATTTCTATGACTTTTGGTGAAATCGGGTAAAGTGAAATTGCTAGTTTTATATGCAGATTTGTGTTTGTGATTAAATATGGAAAATTTATGTTATATTAAAGAATTAGGAAATAAATATACTGAAATTTTATGATATTTATAAATATTTTAGGTTTAATGAAGTTTCCCATTACAATTTTGTTAAAATTTCCTTTCCCGAGATCAATTGGTGTATGGAAAACGTGGGTGTTTTGATAGTTGCATTAAAATATATTTTTAGATTGAATATTATTTGAAAATAAATTTGGGAGGGTTATTAAAAATAAGTTTTAAATGTATGATTTATGTTATATTTGACATTTACAAGGTTTTAAAGATATATATAACAATGTAAACATGTATATGAATAACAAATTTGAGTAAACTACCTAGGGGAATGGGGTATGATGTCCATCAAGGAACCCAAAGAGTAAGGGGAGATGAATGAGATACCTCATATCATATCAAAATATATGTGAATGTAAAAATAAATATACAAGTGTCATGGCCATGACACATACACGAAATCATACTTACAAACACATGAGGCACACAAAGCAGGCTAAGGGGCCAAAATATAAGGGACATGGGCACATATCACTAAGTCTGAGAAAGAGAAAACATAAAATGACATGTTAAAATTTACAAATACACATATATCAATTAATTTTGGCTTAGATCCACATGGAAATACATGTTCAAATGTCTACATACATGATCAAAAAGGCACACACAAGGACATGGGCACACATCTAAAGCATACACACAATGAAATAAGTTGCTTAGAGGTATATAAAAATGGAATATTCAAATGCCCTTGAATATATGTATAATAAAAGAGACACAATTAAATATAAACTCAGAAATTTATAAATTAAAGTATGCATGAACATGTAGTACAAATCTGTATAAGAGTAAAGATGTACATAAGCTGAGTCTATAGTAGTAGTAGTTGACAAAAAATATGTGTAGTATGAGATGATAAATATCAATATGTAATCAATGATAAATTTATGATATGGAGTATATAAATATATAATCAATAAAATTGGAAGTTATGTAGTATTATGCCCCCAATGGGCAATTATATTAATGCTAGATTTGTGTAGTTATGTATGTGCCCCCAATGGGTAGATAGTAGCAAATATGGATATGTGTAGAGGACCTAAGTCTCATAGTGATCTAAAAATAATAGAAGATAAAAAGTGAAGCATGTATGGATGATAAAAATGACTATACTTACATAGATAACATATGTAGTACCTATCAAATATAAGGAATGTAAACATAGAAATGCATATAATTTGAAATTTGTATTTTCTGAGGTAATATTTGAATGTTTTTGTATTTTTTGAGTATTTTATATTATTTTTGTGTTTTTTGAGTATAAAATATGTATAAGGAACATGAAAATAGAATTATATATAAGGATTAACAAAAGAGAAACTATGTACTAGTAGAGAGGAACATACTAATCGATGAGTCTCGCTAGAGACTCACTATCAAGGTGTCCTATATCAAATAAGGGAAGAGTGATTACCTATGCTATGCAAGGAGGTATCTAAGATCTATGAATAATATGTAGTGAGTAATCTATATATGAAACTACCTATGGAGTGGGGCTATGAATATATAAATATGACTAAATAATCATGTGAACTATGGGGTTCTTAAGGACCCATTTGGTAGAAGAAGTTGTGACTAGCATGGGTGTTATATGATATAACACTGATCTAGATGATAATAGGGTAGAGAGAGGTTCTCTAAAATCCACAACATGTCTTTGACATAGGGGTGTCTCTAATATAGGTCTTCATGGGAGACTATGTGTATGTGGTAATGCTATAGGAGTAGACCTCACATGTACTGGTGGCTTAATTGATATCAAAGATGTGCAAATAGAAGCTATGTTTGGATTTATAACTGGTGTTCCTTGTGTAACTATCTATGGACTAGGTAAGGGATATTCATATGGAAGGCCCTCAACTATAACCACCTAATTATCATGTATTTACTTAAGACATCTATGTACGGTAGATGGAATGGATTGAAGCTACTGTATCTAAGGCCTACCCAATAATATGTAAAATGTGCTAAAAATAGGAACCACTAAGAATATGGTGGCCATGTGTGTGGCAAAAACCTATAATGAAAGTACTATCTCCCTGATGGATCTTTGAACATGGCCACTGAAACCACAAATAACTATATCCATGTGATAAATATTTTGCTCTAAATAACCCAAGTGGTGTATAAGTGTACTATTACACATATTAATACTTGAATCATTGTCAACCATAACACTATAAATAGGATGATGATTGATGTAATCTCATATAAGGAGTGCACATAATCTGAGTCATCATCGACAATCTCCTACTCTGAGAAAGTGATGAGAGGTCTATTTGGAACTATAGTATGATACACACCAAGATATTATTCATAGGGTGTGTCCCCATCATATGAGTATGATAAGATGATGGTGGTGGATGTGATTGATAAGTATAATGAATAATTGAAGTGCTTGCTATCTCATTAGTTATATGCTTTAGAAATAGATCTAAAAATATTTTCAATGCTTTCCCTTCCACTAGTTGTGCTCTAGGTGTCTCTATAGGAGTGCTGACATAAATGATATTAACATCTATCAAATATTGTATCTTATGTCACAAGATGATTCATCTATTTTTAGTATATCATGGTGCCCTATGATAATCATAGAATGCATTTAAATCATAATTCATTGGAAGAGGCCTAGTTGTATCAACCTCTTTGATGGGAGGGAGAGATATGACATTGCATTCTAAGAGTTGTTAAAGAACACATGATGGTGATTTGGGAAGATTTGTTAAAGGTCTCCTTGGAGGAAATGATAAAATCATGTGATGAGTTGGATCTAAGGCTACATTGACTATTATCTTTTGATCGTTCTTGTTTTTAGTGGGCCTCACCTTATATGGGGGACTATTAGAACTCTTATTGGTTGATTTGATCTACTTGTGTACTTTAATTTGTCCATGCAAAGAAGCTTAACTTCTCATTATTTCAATGTATGGCATAAATCTATGAATGATGGAATTTTTTTAATAATATAGCTTTATATAATGTCAGTAATAAAATCTACTTGAATATCAACTAGACTTATCTATTTACCATGGGGCTAGTCATCTTTGTTAATATATTTTTATATCACAAGACATATTTAACTATTGGCTTATTGGATTTTTACTTGAGTTGTGCAACTTAAGCATATGAAACCTTGTCACCAATATTGATTAAAAAGTGTGCCAAAAATATATCTACTAATGGATTAAATGATGTGATGGAATGATTAGGAAGATAATATAACCATTGCAATGGATATTATTTTAAATTATGAGGGAATAAATTATTCATGAGATAATCATTGGACACATAATCCAAACAGGCTCCATGAAAAGTGTGGAGATGATGCTCTAGGTCACCTTATCATCATACATAGTAAGCTTTGGTGCCACAAATCCATAGGGCAAAGGAGTTACCACTATATGCTATGCCAAATGTGCACGTAGGAGCATATGAGAATCCATGACATAAGATGGTATAATAACACCCTACTAAAGATGTAACACCTTATAATGTAGATAATTGATATCCTAAGAGGTGGTGCCATTGGTGAGTGTTGGTTAGTTGTAGTCAATTATTTTAGAGTTTGAGTTACCCCCATAGTAGGTGTAATAATATTAGTATTTGTGAGATTAGAAGATTGACCCATAGTAGATTTTATGAGCTCTCCTTGAATAATATTGATAAGGTCATCTTATATATCAGGATGCTTATATATGAAATCTTGAAAATGTCTCTTATAATTTCATCAAATCAATTATTAAATTCTACCATTGTAGGTTGGGAAGTAGGAAAATAAAAAGTTATATATTTTAATCCTTTTAAGAAATTAAATATATGAAAGATTATAAAAATAGAATAATGAAGTAGATATGAGATTTTGGAATTAATTACTGAGCATAGAAAATAAAATGATACAAACCCTAATAACATTTATGGCTAGGGTTTGGATGGTATTCAAATTAAGCTGGGTTCACCAAATAATTTAAGGGAATTATGGAATGTAAAACCCTAGTTTTCTAAAGTGCTATAATAATAAATTAGGGAACAAATATGCAATAATTATAGCATTGAATTTTACAATATTTAATTTATCTAATTATTCTATAAATAGAAAATGAATTATAAGAGATGTACTTAGATATAAATTGACCAAGATGGATGAATGACAGTCTAAAAATTGGTGTAGAAACTATGCTAGGTGTCATGAATAGGAACCATGAGTCATAAAACTTCATAGACAATAACATGGTCTTATGGACAATAGTGCACCATGATAGTATCCTATGTGTAGTGGTAGTGTCCTTTTTCAATCAAGGATAATGGTCTTCTAGGTGGACCTTTGCCTATTTTTAGGGAGTCTATGGCTATGTGCACATATGATGGTGTACTATTTGTTCCCTATTTTGATTGATTTTAATTCCAAACCCTAGGTCTCCATGCTTGCTAGGCTATTTTATGAGCACAAGTATAAAAGAGTGGTGTTATTAGGGTAGGATGGACATGAAATCAACAACCCATGTGCTAAATGTTGCATACATACCAATATATTGAAAGGGGATCAAGCCCAATGTAGTTATCCCAATCTATGTGTTGGTACAAGTGAAAGTGAATGCTAGTATGAGTTCTTTGAGTGTGACATTAGACTAGAAATTTTAGTAATATGAGCTTTGGGCTACTATAGATGGGTGTATGTATAAGTAGGAAAAAATAGGGATTAATGACCTTGATTTACACAACTATTTTTGAATTTATTTATGAGTATTTACATTTGGTTTCCATATAGTGGGTAGGTGATTGAAAGTGGTCTATCTATAACATTCTGGTGTTTTTCAATATGTGAAATAGGTATAGGCTAATCCTAGGAGTGCTTTGAGGATTATAAAGATATCTATTGGGGGAGAAAAAAGTAAAAGGATAGTAGCGGTCCCTAGGTGAATAATGTAGTTCATTAGTGTCCAAAGGGTTGTGCTAATGTCTAGGTGGTAGGACCTAGTGAATAAGGGGCTTGGGTGCCTAGGGGTGGATTGGTTCTACTTTTGGTATGTCTAGGAATGGGTTGAACCCACAAAAGCTATAAAAGGATCAAAAGGGGCCCTAAGATAGGTATAGGGATAAGTTAGGATAAGATGGTCTTAAGTGACACTAATTACAATGTAATCACATTTTACATGACTACATATAGTTTGAAATAAATTCAAGTCATCTCCTTTATTGAGAATTCAAATTTGGATACATGAAGATATACCTAAGTCCTATATTTTTAGTCTTGAGTTCAAAATGTTTTTCAATAGATAATGCCTCCAGACCTATAAATCATGCGCTATGGTAGCTAACTCCAAATCATGTGGAACATAATTGGATGCATAAGGCTTCAAAGTTATTGATTCATATGTTACTATTGAGCCTTCTTACAACAATGCTCCACCTAAACCATCCCCATAAGCATTTTTTACTACATCAAAATGGTCATTTGGATCTAGAACATGCATCACTGGTGTAGACATAAGTCTTTTTAGGATTTTAAATGATTCATAATAATTTTAAATCCATAAGAACCATTGATTTTTCTATTTCAAAGAGGTGATGGGGTTATCTATCTTGGAAAAATTAGGTACACATTTCCTTTAATACATTGCTAAACCCATAAAACTACGCACCTCATGAGCAGTTTTGGGTGCTAGCCAATTTAGGCTGGATTTTATCTTTGTTTTATCCACTTAAATCCCTTCACCTAAGATGATATGACCCAAATATTGTACCTTATTCTAAAATAAAGAACACTTAGACAATTTTATATAGAGCTTATTCTTTTGTAAGTATTACAAAACTAGCCACAAGTGTTGTACATGCTCTTCTTCATCCTTGAAATATATCAAAATATTATATAAGAAGATGATCAAAAAATGATATAAGTAATCTCTAAACACACTATTCATAAGATTTATGAATGGTTCAACTACATTTTTTTTATCTTGAAAGGTATAACTATGATTTCATAGTGTCTATACCTTATCCTAAAAGTAGTTTTAGGAATATCTTCCTCCTTGATCCTCAATTGATGGTACCCTAATCTAAGATCAATTTTTGAAATTACTATTACACCTCACATTTGATAAAAAATATCATTAATAAATGGTAAAACATACATGTTATTGATGGTTTCTTTGTTTAAAATTATTTAGTCTATGCATAGATGAAGACTCCCATCCTTATTTTTGACAAACACAATAAGGGCTCCCCAAGATGAAACCTTAGGTCAGATTAGTCCTTTGGATAAAATATCTTGGATTTGGGCCTTAAAATTTACCATTTATTTTTTTGTCATTTTTTAGGGTGCCTTAGATTGAGGCTTAGACCGTGGGATGATATCAATTGTGAATTCAAATTCCATTTTGGGATATATTCCAAGTAGATATTCTAGAAACACATCCCAAAATTCTTGCAAAAAAGGATAATACTCTAAGGTAAGATATTTTGGTTCTCTTACCTCATCTATCTTAACCAAGGAAACTCGACAACCCTTATAATGAGCCTTCCTTAATTTGATGGTTAAGATCTATCTTAATTTAAGCTCTTTTTTCTCTCCTTGGATTTGAATTAGATTTCCCAAATCATCTAAACATTCTACCTTATTTAAAAAATAATCTAATTTTGCCTTGTGGTTCCAAATCTAATTCACTCCTAAGATCACATCATATGATCCTAGTAGAGATACAAACAAATATACTATGGTGGTGAAATCTAGCAATTCCACCTCTCCTTCTACTAAGTACTTATATACTTTGACCCTAGATTTACTCCTATATTGCACATTCTATGTATTTGTCATATGCCCAGATTTTATAGGTATTTTATTACAAAATTTAGGAGAAATGAAACATTCAATATCTCCAATATCTATCAAAAGAGAAATAAAATGCCTAAATAAAGTACTTGACACTTCTATTGCTGAGATCTAAAACTCACCTTGATGATTGTCAACTATTACATGGATTCATTATTGGAAAGTTCCATACTAAGAAGAGGAAGAGGGAATATTCTTGAATTTACTCATAGTTTTCCACTGTGGGTAGTAATTTTCATAATGATCATCTCCACACATAAAACATCCTCTTGGTGGTCATTTTATTTCAGGTGGGTTACGTCCTCTATTTCCATATCTAAAACCATTTAATAGTTTCCTTGCTCCTGAATTATTGTTAAACCTAGGATTTTTTTATTAAATATAGTTTTGGGATTCCCATTGCACTTATAATTAATATTTTTAAAATAAGGATTCAAGCCATCAAACTTCTTTTGATACTTATCTCTGATTTCAACAAGCAATTTAAGATTTCACTCTTGCTTGATGGATTTATCAAAGACTTGATCCATAGAACTAGGTATATACACATTGACTTCACATCCAATATGTGGCCTCAAACCATGATGAAATTTGGATAAAAAAATGTTCATATATTTTTATATTGGGGAACATATTTGAGAATTTTCATGAATTGGTCCTGACATTTTATTACTAATATCTTTCCTTGCCTTAGATTATGAAATTTTGTCAGTTTCTTGATCAAAATAGAGTTGTGGTAGTGACCATGCCCTAATTAAAGTTATAAACTACTCCTAAGTGGTGGTGGTGGAGTCAACACCCTTTTTTAAATTCTTTTTATCCCATTGGGTTGCTACTTCACTAACCAGTTGGTATTCTCCCCATACCACTTTTATCACTTTAGAGTAATTTAAAATTTTGAAATACTTCTCCATGTCAATGATTCATCCTTTATTCCCTTCTTCCAACACTGTTCCATCAAATTTAGATGGATTTGCCTTTTCATGTCATGCACACATTCTGCAGCCACTTTCACTCTTTTAGCTTGATGCTCTACAACATGCTCTTTCTATTGGTTCTCTTCCATCTCAACTCATTATTAATTTTACTCTTATTTCTCATTATTCCCATGTACTTCCTATTCTAGGGATATAATTCTACCCCATGTCTAATTCAATATTTGATCAGGTTTAGTAGCTTGTTTAGGTGTTAACAAGTTTGTGTTTGCTTACTAATCCTAATTATAAGCATTCCATTATATGTTTGTACTTTCACACACCATTTTATCCTACTGTAAATAAGGATAAGGTAGGCCAACATTAGTGGACTCATTAGGTCCAAGCATTTAAACCTACCCTTTGATACCACATGTTAAAATCCTACTAGGTTTAACTTAGAATTTCACATTTTAAAAAAATTAATTAAGATTAACTATCTATTATTTATCCACTGAATGTACCAATAACATAGTATTATAGTTTTAACACCATTTTAGATAGATTTCTCAACTAACACTATGCTGAAGTCATATAAATAAAAAAACTTTTTACACAATAAAAATAATAATCTAAGCACATAAACATTAATTACATTAGCCCATAAATGGGTCTCAATGGTATAGAAAATATAAGAATATATATGTACATCATTTCATAAATGAAGGTAAAATAAGACAATAAAATAATTTTAGATTATTCCTAATCATCTACAATCATTATATACAACCACTGCTAAAACACAACATGAAAATAATGAATGTGCATGTTTGCTAATAGCCACTAATGTGTAAGCCAGTTAAATACAACAATATCAAAACCAAAAAACCATGATGGAAATGATAGGGCTGAAAATAGGAAAGAGGAGGTTCTCAGTGATCACATGCCATATGTTTTAAACATCATAATTGACATTGAGGAGATAGATAATAATGTTGGCATCAAGAAGGATATTTAAATTGAGGTGAAGTGGGTTGACAAATAGGACATTCAAATAGACACTCACATTGTTGATAACAGGGAAGGAATGAATTTGATTTCTACATGTAGTAAAGATAATACTCATAATAATAATAATAGGGAAGGCCTGGATCATATAGGTAGTAAAGAGAAGAATGAACATGTATAGGGTAAAATAGGGGTTCCTCATCCATAGACTTAGGTATATTTTGACCTAGATTATTTAAAGATATTACTAAGAACTAGGATAAATTTGAGATTTTAGAGGATGAGGTTACTATTCGCAAGGAATTTTTGTGTTGGTTTATGAAGGACCACTCTAGATTAAAACAAGAGGTTAACAAATTCAATAAAATGGATGGCTTGTATTGTTCCAGGGAGAAGGAAATTTAAATGGCATCCCAGATTGAGACTTTGTTTGATATAGTTAATAGGTTGGCGAATGAGAATAGGGAACTCAAAGAAAAATTGAATCTATTGGTCACTTTTAGTAAAGTAACTATGAACAACACAATGTAGAGTATGGAGGATTTATCAAGGTTCTTCAACAATACTAATACAAGTGACAATGATCCTACTCCCAAGAAGAGGATTAAAGGAGTGGCTTTGGCATCTATAAATGAAGGATTGATAAGTGGGCTAGAGATAAACTTTCAAAGTATGATAAAGGAATGGACATCAACTTATGATGAATGGAAGAAAAGTCTTTGATAACTCTTGATATTTTTTATTGGAAGTTGTGAATCAACTGTTTTTATGTTATTTTTCTGCTATAAGTGTATAGTGAAATTGTATGTTCTTAATTTGTTTGTGGATCTTATGGTCTATGTAAATATCCACTATGATGGTATTTTGTATGAGTATATTCCCTAAAAAAACTCACTTTTACTTTTAATAAAAAACAATAAAACTTATATGTTTCAACTCATGAAATCAACATAGAAGATGTGAGTATGCATCAAGATAAGTTCAAGCATAATTGTATAGGAGAGCATTATCTGGGCACTTTACCTCCAACCCTAGATTGATGATCTACCACACACCTCCCCACTTGGAGTGGCATTACCTTCACAAAGGGGTAGTTAATGATGATGCAAGTATCCAAAACCATCTAAGAACACATGTGAAAGTAAAATCACTATTAAGTTCATCTAGTCAAATAAACCTCATATACATCTTTATCTATTATGACCTCAAGAAAACACATAAACTAAAAATTACTATGGACATATAATGTATATAACTATAACATCAATTTGGCCAAAGAATATTATAGTATTATCATATTTCAAAATATGGGTCATAGTTCACATCAACAATACTCTTTGCTTTAGTAAGCAAATAATGTTATCCTTATCATTAAACAATGACAAGTGACATAAACAATACTCTCTTCCTATCACTCATCATCCCTTAATGTGAAAGACAACTATTTTACACAATCACATACCATAACATGCTTAAAGAATTCACACCAATAGTTCAAATGATATATATAAAGAAAGGGATATTAAAAAACACTAGAGTCATAAGCCTAAATATGCTTATATAACTATTCCAAGAAATTAATTTAAATGTAATTATTTAGGATATTATGCACTCACATAGTGAAAATAAAGTTTAAACTAGGTTATAATCCACTTCATATATCTCTACATCTTCATAGCTTTTTATAATGACACACTAATCTCATTTTAAGATGAATTTATCATTACCAACTTAATTCACCCTTAAATTTTTATCATATTATTCTATGAATGTAATGACCATTGACTAGCATACTTCAAACTACAACTATTTAATATATACAATTAAATGGATAATTATCACTTAAAAGTTTTATAAATGCATACCTTTTAATGAAATAAAAAACTTTATGATAAAAACCTCAACCAATCTCACAATCATCATGGAAATTTTGTTCTATTCTTTACTCTTATATTTTTAATAAAGCATCTTAAATATTTCCATTACCCTAGTTGTAACCTTTAGTTTTTACAACTATTGATATATTTACTAAATCAAATGATCCTCTTTCAACCCTTACCATTCAAATTCATTAAATTTTTTTGGTTATAAAATTATATCATAAATCTAAATTATATTTGAGTAAAACTTTGTTAAAATACTCCCTTTTCTGTAAGTGGTGATTATGCTATACATAGTCCTAATTTTCATTTGAATATGACACTAAATCCTCAGATACAACCATGTAAAAAATCATTATTCCCAAATAGATAAAGACTTGATTTTTCAATGTTCAACTTCAAAACAAAGACTACACACATTCATGTTTATGTTTTATAATAAAGAGAGGTATACATACAACCAAATAATCAATCAACAAAGTGTATTATATCAACCCTAGGAAACAATAAAAACTCACAATAACAATTCAGAATTAAACAAAAATGTGGGTCTTCCATTTAATTATGTCATTTAACATTAATATGGCCACTTAACAAGACAAAAATGAAATATTTTTAAACTTGTAACCAAAAACATATAAATAATTATAGCTATTTTAAAACAAGATTCAAAATTTGATAACATTTGTCTCCATGTTGCTAACATCAAGAATATTTGACTATGGATAACAAAATCATATAACACATGATTATTTCAACCTAAAAATCACCCCTATGGGTGTGCAGGTGAGTAATGGGTGCAAATTTTCATTACAAATTTAATAACCACAACACTAAAGTAAAAATTGACTCTAAGGAATGTAATTTGACTATTATTACTCATAGAGATTAGGTTTTGAGGCTTTGTACAAATAAAAAAGGGTTTGATAGTAACAACAAAGTGTATGGTGATTCAAGCACAAATGTCATAACAAAACTACAACCTCTACTTAACCACATACTCATATTAAGAAAACTCTCCTTCTTTACAAAATTTTAAAGTCTATTCTATACTTGAATATTTGATGCAAACAAACAATTTTAAATCAACAAGTAATAATAAACAACCCCCATTTATTTTCTTCTAACCCATGAAAATTTCACACAGTTACTTGCATGGATATGAATAATGACAGTCAAATTTTCCTTGAGAAAGTAACTCCCAAATACATTCTTCTTCCCTTTTCACCAAAGACATCCCTTTATTCTTTTTTTAATTATTTTTAACACCATTTTCTTCCATTTCAGGGCATGCCATTATTTCTACAGTGAACTAAAACTCTTCTAATAGTAACCATAGACTACTAAAACACATGTGTTTCTAGTTTTTTGAGATCATCACCTAGTTATAAACAAACATGCCATGTAGGGTTTCCAAAAAAACACACCCCATTATAACCTAAGATAAAATCATTATAAAACTGTAATATTTTACACAATATTTATGTTTGGGTTTAAAACTTCTGGAAACCCTATTTCTTATTGAGTTTTTTTTAAAAACTTCTACAAGATATGTGTTGCATAGCTATACATTATCTATTGACCCAAACTTGACTAACCTTTACTAAAGGATTCATACCACACACCAAGTTATGAAATTCACAATCCAAATTTAGTTTAATGTTATAAGCTTAAATAAATGATTTATTAAGGGTTTTGCTATTAATAACAAGGTTTAATTCTAAATAACTAGACTATTACATATCAAGACCTCATCTCTTGAAATTTACTAATAATGGTGTAGAAAAAGTATACCTAGATCACTTCATTCAATAGAAATGAGTTCAAGGACATTTATTATGCACATAATCTAAGACAGGGATTGTTAAACTATCAACAAACCACAAAGAAAAAAATAAGTTTCATGACATAAATAACCCAATACTAATTAAATCAAGATGGTTAAACACACACACAAGATACAAAACTATTAACCATAGATAATTCTAATGATAAATAGAAAACCATTCATAAAAATGTATCCATCCATGATACCAATACAAAACTGAAATTGAAATGTAGACAGTAAAAAAAGATAACTCAATGTGCATATATGTGATGGTTCTCAGAATGCTCTGAATAATCTCAGTTTTCACTGATCTATCACAATCTCCCATATGATGTTCTCCCTCTATACTACTATGTGAGGGTAAAATTGTCTTACATCCACCTCAAACAAAGAGAATGTAGTTATTCCACTTATATCAATATAGATGGAAAATTAATTAATAATAAATGATATAAATACCAATGTATTATCCATGCCAAAATACAAAATTTTTAGCTACAAGCATACATTTTATGCTAAATAGATGTGCTAGAAATAGAGATTTAGAATAAAAAATGCAACATTCCAAAAAATAATCACAACAAAATATAGCTGATTATTCTACACAAATCAATAGTCTAACTATGTGTTTAAAATATTTATTATTTTTTAAGGATATGACAAGATGTAACACTACTACACATAAATATCAATGTCAAATTCTCAATCTACCTAAAATCACCATCAAAGTATCTCTAGTTTAGGACATAGGTCTCTGATCCTTTCAGACATGTCCACATTAGGTGGACATGAGTGCAATGTGCTCTTGTCAACTTACAACAACCATGAATAATGACTAGTTTCCAAAATTCAAAACATCATTTTTTTGTCTTCCCTCATGTTTCACATGATTGGCTAAAATAAAATTTCAAAATATTTACCTATAAATATACATCAAGAGTCACTCATTATCACCACTTTTTATTCACTTGGATTAATATTATACACTTATGAAAATTGATAAAATATACCTATTCCACCTAAATTATAAATCATTCACAAGGAGAAATTATAAGCCAAGTCAAGATCACTATAAAGTAAATTAAAATCTATCATTGTCAAGTTTCAAAGCCATTTTATAATTAGATGCACATAGTTAAAGGATCACCATTGCACATTCACTCTAGGTATGAGTACTATATGGGATTGATTTCCCTCGGAGTATTGGATACATAAGCAATGGTAAATCATCAAGGAAGTGATTGAGGTTAGCTCAAACCATTACAATCACCTATTTTCTTTGAGGTTTTCAAGATATGAAAGTTCCCTAAGGGTTTCAAAGAAAAGAAAAGAAAAATAATGGATTTTATGAAGCCAAACCCTTACTGTGATATCTAAGATTTATCAACATATATATGTGTAGAAGGTGTTAATTAGTTTTTTTCATAGTTAATTAGGATAAGTCCACAATCAATAGACTTGAGTCCATTGCACTGTTATCCCCTTACAATAATTGTGTCCACATATATCTTTTATTTCTACCTCTAATTTATCAATTCCAAAATTATACTTTTTTCATATTTTCTTGTATTTATCCTACCATGGTCAATTGGGAAAAGTATATAGTCAATGGATTGTAACACGCTATGCCACCATCCACTTATAACAGATGTGCCTAGATTCTATTTCTATTTCTGATTATGATCTTGAGGTTGCACATTTAACTATTTTTCTAATTTCTAATTATATATAATTAGAATAGAAAGCATGAATTTATGTGGAAGATACTTATATATATTATTATTACTTCCCAAAAAATAACAACTTTCCATATTTAGTATCTTATTAAAATCATAATAGTTAATCATTGTACAACATTATGAAATTTCCAATTTACACCTATTAGAAAACATTAAAAATTTATTTTGGTTTGATAAAAAATAGGGTAAAATAAATATATATTATATTATATTATTTATTTATTTAGTATTATAGGTTTAGAATAATATATAACAGGTTATAATATTAATATAAAATGAAAATTTCCAAAGAATAAAAGATTTAAATTTGTTTTTTTATACACAATAATGTATTATACTCAAACTCAAAATTAAAATAAAGGAATAATAGAATAGTAAAAATTTCATTAAAAATTGTAAAAAAAATAAATATAATTTTATTCAACCTCCTCTTCCCCCTCTTCCTCTTCCTTATCCTCTGTCTCATCCTCATTCTAGATATATTGATCCTTTTCCTCCCATTCCTTCTCCCATGTGCTTCGGACCTACAAACACATATTGATATAATTTTATAAGTGTTTTAATTTATAATATACATAATTCAAAGCTAATTAAATAACACATGTATTATTGACATACTATGATTACCATGGGCCCATTCATTGAAGGCAAGTGTGTTCCATCCCCTGGTTTATAACACCACATACACTTCCTTTTTTTCACACTTATTATAGTGTAATTCCTTTGAAAACATTGATATAATAAAATTATATGTATTAATAATTTATATAAAATAATTTATATATAAAAAAACAAAATTGTATAATAACTTGTATAGAACTTACAATTTTTTAAGTTAGCTCACCTAAGTTGTTTTGACAAATGAAATGAGTCACCTGTAGCCACTTTTACACTCTTGCCTTGTAATCCTTTATATGGTTAATTTTATTACCCACCTTAATTAATTTTTTTTAAATATTTAAATAATAAAAAAATTAAAATTTTACATACCATTAATTTGGTTAACTAACTTGCAACCCTATTAGTTTCATTTGCTAGCCATTTGTCACATGGACCATTCCAAGCTTCTTCAACAATTCTAGAAGGTCTAAGAAGTATCTTATTTGAATCATTGTTTCATTGGTATTTAATAAATTATATATATATATATATATATATATATATATATATATATATATATATATATATAGTTAAAGTGTATACCATTTATAAAAAAAATGTTGTATTTGTGTAATGCCTCTTTATTCTCCTAAACTTTTCTGATGCATATTTTTTAATTATAGATTTATTGTAGTTAGTTCTCTTAAAGTCATCCTGAGTTTTATTGACAAGTTTTTTAATTTTTCATATGGTATATTATACTAGTCTACATGAAAATATGAAAAAATAATATTTGGGGTCGACCAACTATTCTTTTCTTGAACTTGAAACCAAAAAAAATTAAATGTTAAATATATTGTATTTTAATCAATCACTATAAATGAATAAATAAATAAGTTAAAATTCATAGAAAGTAGTAAAATGATAAGCTGAAATATTAAATTTAATTAATCAAATAAATTATATTAAAATAACTACTTTCCATGAGAATCCATCAATATCTTACCGTTTGCATTTACATACAAGTTTATTTTCAAGTCACCTCTCACTCTGTGTCTATAATTATCATGAACAAGGTGAGAGTGTATGTAATAATTTAATGTTGGCAAGGAAAACCCACCCTAATTCATCATCATCCAACATTAAATCATTTGGGAGTATGTTATTAATGCTAGATGGGGCAAAGTATTGTTGTTTGACTATTGTTTTTTTCTTCTTATGAGAAAATTGAGAGGGTATTACTATTAACAAGGATTTGAAATAAAATTATAAGATATGATTATTGAATTAATTAAAATGAAATTAAATAATTAAAAAAAATACCTCCAAGCTAGTGACTCTATGGCAATAGATAAATGATGTCTACTCCTCTTAATGCCCTTATCCATTTGTAAGTTGATATAGGAGGTATAATTGTCATATTCAAGTTGTATTATAAATTTTCAAGGACAAAAAATAATTAAAAGATATAGTAAAAAATTATACCTTTGTGTAGGTGACTCCGTAGTAGCAGATGAATAATTTATACTCCAAAATCCCTCATCTTTATGTTGATCAAAATGGGAAGTATACATGTGATGCAAAAGTTGTGTTATGATTATTTAATGATATATAATATTTTTTAAATAAAAAATAAAATATAAATTTATACCTTTGTAGCTGAGCCATAGAATTTGAGGGGTATCCACTCATACAAACATGACAATATCTATCATATTTCTCCTAAGGTTTCTTATAAATAGTATACTTATCATTATCAAGTTATATAATTAGACTTTTTAGATGAAAAATAATAGTTTTTGATAATAAAATAAATTGTAAACTTATACCTCTATGGTGGGAACATAGAGTTTGATGAACATATAGTCATGGAAGAGCATTGAGGTTAATAAGCCTCATTAAAATATTCCTCCATGTTGTGTTGAGCCAAAGAAAAACCACTAGAGCTTCCATAGATGAATGTATCAAATGCCATCCTCATCATATTAGTAGGGCAAGATGCATTAATATTTGTAGAATGTCATCTCTAATATCTAATAAAAACATATAGAGGCTTTAAAACAACATGGTAGATTACACCAAATTAGCTATTATTTAGGTTAAATATTGTACATTTTACTTTACATTTGTAGGTATTTTTAAAAATTCACACTACATGAATCATGAGAAATTACACCAAATCACACAAGATTTCAAAAAATTGTTGGAAGAATTACCCTAATCCCACATTTTTTATTTCCATACTACACTAGGGTTTAAGAAAATGTACATATCTGTGAAATGTTATGCAATGGTTGCAAAAAAAATAAACAAAAATGGGTTCAAATAAATGTTAATCGTAAAATGCTATAAACTTTTATGTTATGCCATGGTTACAAAAAAGATAATTGGGTTTTAAAAAAATAGTTTTTTTTCAAAATTGAGGTTTGTCAATGTCTTACCTTAATTTATTTTTACAACCCTAATAGAAAATAAACTGTTGATAAATATGGCATTCAATCATACATCCAAATGTAAAATATTGAAACTAATTATAATGATTTGATAAGTGGCATATGCTAAATATAGTAAATATAAAAAATGGTTGGGTACTTATATTTTATGGTTGACTATCTGACTATAACCATATTTTATGACTAGAAAATAGACTAAATAAATCATGTGATTCATCTAGTTTAGGAACTATATTTATACCTGCACAGGGTTGGTTCTATCGATCTAGGTTAATATCGACTATTGATATTAGCATGTGCTAGTTAGTATCAACTTGTGAATAAATGAGGGATTATGACCATAAAATCACCTTCACATGTCTCTAGAAGCTTTGTATATATGATGCTTAACCTTGATTATATACACAACTCTAGAAATAAACCTCTTTTGCCTTGAAACCCTAGGCATATTTATGAGAGTTAGAAACCTTTTTTTTAAGTGTAATGGGATGAGATAACCCTAATCACTCCCATTTGATGATTGAAATTTGTCTACATATATGATACTCTAAGGAGAGAAATTAAGCCACACTTAGTTCTCCCACCTATTTTGATTGTGAAATTGTGCTCCATCACTATATGTAAGCAACTATATTCGGATTTGACACTTAAAAATGCTTGCTTTGTGTTGACATAAAATCTATAACTATGCATACAAATAATTATGTGGTTTAAGTAAAACTTCAACTAAAAATCTATAATGTTGCATAGAGGTTAGTATTATGAATAAATCACTATCTTATACATTTACAAAATAAAAGATGTAGGTGTGCTTATTCATAGTAATTAGTACATAAGTATTTCCTACTCTAACTTATATTCATGTAAATATAATAAGAACAACCATTAAAATTCCACATATATCTCTATTCTATACATCTAATCTCTTTAATCTATTTCCACTCTTCTCCAAGATAATACAAGGATTTATATACTTTATAATCTCTTATGTTACTCTTCCTACCACTATTTAACTCTCTCTATGTTATATCTATAATAATAAAATGCTACGATATAAATACTGACTAGTTACCTTTACAACTCAATGGTCATGTCTGTGTAAGCATACCCTTTCTTCATGCATGTTCTACTATGTTACCAAAAATATACAACCCATACTATGTTGTGCAAGTTAGTAGAAGCCTCTATCCCATCAGCCTAGAGATGTATTCTAACTCTATGGTAGAGTTGGAGGTTTGACATATCGATTGAATAATCCTTCCAATATTTACCTAAATTTTAATTTTTTATCTCATCCTCGAGAAAACTTCTCAAAATATTGGTAGGTACCCAAAATAATTCATCCTACATAATGACAAAAAATTATCATCAAAATTCTGTTTCAAGATGTGGAACCCTCATCCTTGGGTAGATATTTATAATACTTTTCCATCATTTCTTTGGAGAAATTATCCTAGTTTAGAAGTATGGATTTGGTGTCTACAATCTTGTGTTCTATCAAAAAATTCTATTTTTATACCATAACTACCTCTTTTGGGGCTGGTGACTTTTATAGTCAATGTAGACATTCTTTGTGAATTTTGATATGAATTTCCATCTTCTTTATTTGGGTATTAAATAAACCGCATAGTCTTCCATTTCCTCATAGATAAGTATACGCTGAGATTATTTTTCCTTATATTGTGCTTGTAGACTTATCCATTTATCCTATTCTATTTTGGATGGAACCTTGTGAGTAAAAAAATAGTATAAACAATATTTATCCATCTCTCTATCTCATCCAATTCTTTCTTCTTATCTTGGGTCCAAAGGGACCAGATAATTGAGCAGGACAAATAG
Organism: Torreya grandis; assembly: GCA_037957365.1. Classification (NCBI taxonomy): domain Eukaryota; kingdom Viridiplantae; phylum Streptophyta; class Pinopsida; order Cupressales; family Taxaceae; genus Torreya; species Torreya grandis. The sequence continues at coordinate 143,891 of JARHVA010008825.1, read as the reverse complement.
GTGGTTGCATCTCCCATTAATTTATTCAGCTTCCCTACTTGATCCTTATACTTAGTTATTATAACATGATTATCCCTTAATAATAGACCCAAAATATCATCCTCATACTTTTCTCTAGCCTCTACTTTGATTAGTTCCTTATCTATTGTGGCTCTTGCATGGTTGATGCAATTTTATATAGTTTCCTCCAATTGTTTCTCTACTAGACATGTTTCATCTAGATCATATTGAGGTATAATGGTGGTTAATGTTGTCATACACTTTTTTATGCCTTCATATTAATTAACACACCACAATCTCTCCAATTTTTTTTATTTTATATTGGGGTTAACTTTTACAGAAATACTACAATATATCCTGCTATAGTAGGTTGAAATTTTTTTGTGGCACCATAATTATAAATGTCATCTATTTATGTCATGCTAATTCTAGTGTTATCCTATTTAGGAGATCCATTAGATTAGTTGTACTAATATGCAAAGATCTTACTTATCCTATGGTATTATATACTGATATTTTATGATATCCCCTATTTATGTAGAGCTTAAAGAGGGGCTACTAATCTCTTTGCCCTTTTTCTCCTTTTCTTCCTGTTCCCTCTTTTCCTTCTCATCCTTAAGTTTCTTCTCCTCTTATTATTTTATTGTCTCCTCTTTTATTTTCTTCTTCTTATTTTTGTTTTTCCAATTTTTCCATTTATTTTTCCACTTTTTATTTTTATGATATCTATCTTTCCTCTAACTCTTTCTCTACTTTTTATTTCTCTAACATCTGTTTGGCTTGATGAATAACAAGCTCTACAATCTCTTGTAATTTTATTTTCTCTTCACCAAGCTAATACTTTATTTATTTACTCTATTGGATTACAACTTTTTATGTTTCTTTTAAATTCTAACACTAATTTTATTTTTTAAAGGTTCTTCGCTACCAAATCTATTTTTGTTTAGTTCTTAGCTCTATTTGTTGTATCTGCATTAGTATCTCCTTATCTTTTATAAACATAGATATTTCAAGTGCTACCTCTTCAATTCCTCCTTTTGGTATTTTCCCAATATTATATGGAATTTTATACTTTTATCCTTTATTTTTATTTTTGTCTCCTATAAAGATGAATGTATCCCTCTTATTAGATCATCTAGAGTGAATGGACTAAGCTCTGTGTAGTCTAAAATTATTCTGATGATTATGTGTTGTCCTTTAATATTCTTAGTATCATACATGATACCCAAGCTAGGTTAACCCATTTATTTGTACATAGCCATATTAATGTAGTCATATCTAGGACTTCTACTATGGTGTCATTTCCCTCACTTGTCTATTTTTATGCCTAGTATCCTTCCAATGATTTTATTTTTGAATAGGAAACAAGTGTTTCTCTCATGATTTTTTTTAACTACCTTTTATTTTTTCTCACCCTTCTATGTGGTATACAATGAAGGACTTATTTTTATCCTTTCTCTATTAATCTCCTACTTCCATAGATGATGTGGGAGAATTTTCTTATTATTCTTTTGTATATATTTTTAATTTTTATCTTCTTATAGGTCCTCTCCCCTATTTTAGTGATATTTTCCCTTAAATAATAGGGGGAGGCCGTTTTCCACCATTTTTCTTCCTTAAGTATTATTCTTGTAGTGGAATATTTGATTATAAAATTAATAGTTTCCTCTTGTTCCTAAATTTATGGTGCTAAATTAGGGGTTTCTTTATGCAACCACAATGATATGCATGGTATGGGACTTATCTATGAGGGGCATGTGGATACTTTTGATTATGGTTTTTCCTCTAATTAAGGCACAACTAGTATTTATGTTATAGGGGTACATATTCTATAATGGGTTAGGAGCTAGACCATACTTCACTAAAAAAAGGGGCTATTATGGGATCATGTGGTAACCCTCTATTTATTATAATTCATATTTCCACCATGGCATCACTGACCTCATAAGGAAGGAAGAAGTGATTTTACCTTCTTGGAAAAGGGTTCAATGTAAATATTATTTACATCAACATTGACTTTTACTTCTGTGAAATAATTCTAAACTATTCCTAGGGAGATTTTAAATCTCCCAGCTACCATGTTTTGAATCATTCTCTCCCATGTAATAAAATTTCCTACTTCCTCCTCTACCAATTTTATGGCCTCTAATATAGTTTTAATTTTTGATTCAAAAAATATATTATTGTCCCATTAGACTAACCATTAGTTTCCTTGGATAACATGTGTGAAATAAATAGTTAGAATTAGTAGAAGAGAGCCATAATATAAATTATATGTACATTTATTTATCCTTTAAATATTTTCTTAGTATTAATCACTAAGTGAAACAACAAGGTTGTATTGCATTCTAGTGGTGACCATGTTCCATGTAATTTGAATACTCTATGTAGTGTCAAAATCTTCTCGATTAGTGAAATATACCTTTAATGCAATTACTTTTATGGCATATCAAACCATAGGGTTCGTGATTCCTTAAATAAATAAGGCTTGATTATTAGGAACTATAATTGTGAGTCATGCCACTCATTTTATATTGAATAATTTCTTATTATCATATTTATGAGTATTGTGACCTTGGTTCAACAATCCAATATCTATATGGATGATTACCAATGTAATGTGGTATGGTCAATCCAAATACATGACGTCTCTATCTGCCCTACTAAGTAGCACCCTTGTGGAACTTATCATCAGTCTAAAGTAAGGAAACTAGATCCAAACATCTAGTTGTATCCTTGGGATGATTCCATACTCTTCCATGTACTCTAACTACCATGTTTTTGGATTATTTTTCATCATTTTACTCTTCTCTATGTCCATATCTTTGTGATCAATCTTTGATAAATTATAATGGATATATTTGTGTGTATATTTATAATTGGTTACTTGAGATAAAACACTTGAAAATGTGCCATGGAGGTAAATTATTTTTGATTTCATGGAGTGTATTTTATGTTTTTACCACTTAATATATTGTGCACTAATAATTTAGGGCACATCTATCTCTCAGTTTACTATAAAAAGAAGCTAAAGTAAAGTTTGTGTGTTTCATGTGAAATTTGGGCAAAGTGTCATTATCAAAAGGTTATCTATTTTATTGTTTATCCAAACCCTTAATTTATAGTTTCCTTAATATATCTATTAACCATGGTGATTTTAGGTGGGTTTATTATTTATTATGATTTATTACTTTTACCTATTTCCACCTACTTCATGTGATTTTTATTTTAATTATATTTATTTTCCCTCTTTCTTGATTTACTTTCATCCTTATCTCATTACTTCATTATATTTTTCCTATCAACTATTTTCACAGTTGTATTTCATTTATTTATGTTTGATTTTCAACTAATTCATGATTTTTTCTTTTGTGCATAACATAACTCCACTTTCTCTTAAATCATAATTTCTTCACCGCTATTTATCACCTCTTTTCACTTAATCTTCCAGTCAAATTTAAATTATCATATATTCATATCTATGTATATCTTTCCTTGGGTTTATTTATTTTTTCTAACCATATTCTATATTTTTTTTGAAATCATTTTCTTCTACTTTAAAAAAAAAATTATTTATGTTTTTTTCCATTTTTTTTCAAAATTGTTTTAATATTTTTTTCATTTTTTTCCTTATTAAACCCTTCCTAGTTTATACTCTTCCTATTATTCCTACTAAAGTGTTTTGGGGGGGGGGGGGGTCATGATAGAAAACTAATACTTAGACGTCTAGCTTAAGATATCATAATATCCTTACTCAACTCACTTACTTGGATTTATAACACAATGCCAAATTTATGTTACTATTTTTTACTATATTTCACCATAGTTATCTATAGTGTATAGTTTCAATCCCTAAAATATATTATATTCGATCATGTATAGCCCTAGCCATCTTATCTTGAGTTTATCTAACTTTTTATGTTTGCTATCATATAATAATGCCTTATCCTTGTTTTGAAATTATTTTAGCTTAATGTGTTTTTAAAGCCATGATTTTTGGCATATTTTCTCCTAAGTTTGATTGTAAGCCACTAATATTTTTTTCTCATCAAGTTCTTACATTTATCATAATATTTATTGTATAGAATATTTTTCATTCAATCTAAATGCCACTGCCATTATTAAACTAGGTAATATATATTCCATTGGTACTATGACTTCCAAACCATATATTAGTTAAAATGAGTAACATTTCATTAGTCTTTTTAATATGGTATGATAATCCCAAAAAACCACAAGTATCTTTGTGTCCTAGTCAACAACCTCTCTATTACATACTTTCTTTAATACCTTTTACAAAACCTTATTGAATGCCTTTACCTTCATTAGCCTATGGATGGTATGGAGTAGTAATATTATGTTGGATCAATAAGTGTGTAACTCCACAATAGTATTATTAACAAATATTTTTCCCTAGTTACTTTTTATACTAAGTGGGAATCCAAAGTGTGTAATGATATTATCATATAGTAACTTGGTGATAATTTTAGTAGTGCAATCTTTCTTCAATATAGTTTTAGCCAATTTGGTTAAATATTTTATTCTCGTGATGATAAATATAGCATTACTTATCTTGATTACATGTTTGATAAGACCAATTAAGTCAACAACCCATTTTTTTAATGGTGATAGTGATAGGATTGGTCATAGTGGCATTTCAGCTCATGCATTGGGCTTGCCTACTCTTTGGCATATATCATAGTTTATAACATACTTATGGGCATACTTAAACATAGTTGGACACCATAATCCAATTAGAAATATATTTATTGAAATCCCTTCCCCTCAATCATGTCCCCTAATTACTCCATCTTACACTTCTCTTATTGTATTTTCTATTTCATGTGATAAGGCAACCCTTCTTAATACCTCATCTCATCCTATCTTATATAAAGATCCTTTTATTAGTGTAAATGAGAATGATTATATCATTAATCTCCTATGATCTATTTTGTTATATTATTTGGGAAAATCCCTAGTGGTAATAAACTCATAAATGTTCATTATATCTTTGGGAATTGCCTTTACGTGAAAGAGATGAGCTCTGGGAAACTCATCCTCGATTAGGACTGGGTCCTTTATTGTTGTAACTATTGATAAATAATTAGGCCAATTTTTTTTATTTTTTTGGGTTTTACCACTATTTTGAATTCAAATCCCTAAAACAACATTAATCAATGACATATCCTCCCTTGTATGATTAGTTTATTGATAAGGTATTTTATAGGTGCATGATCAGTGAAAAACATAAATGGGATAGCTAGTAATTAACACTAAAATTTTTGTACTATACAGACCATGGTTAATGCTTCTCTCTATGTGGTGGAGTAATATGTCTCAAATTTAACTAATTTTATACTTGCAAACATAATGGTGTGGTCAATGTTATTACGAGTTTGTGTTAATGTTGTTCTTATTTCTATATTTGATGCATTGACATGGACATGAAATAGAACATTCCAACCATGAAATACTAGTATTGGTACATATACAATTTTACTTTTAAGATTATAAAATGACTCTTGACATGTGGTTTACCATGATATGGGTATGCTATTTTTTAATTCAATAACTCCTCTATTGATGGAATAATTATTACATAATTCTTAATGAATTTATAGTGGTACCCTATGTATCTTAGGATTGTACTTACCTCATTTTAGAGCATAATCAACAAATAGTACATATATCTATGGCATAAGATACCATAATATCCTTAATCGACTCACTTGGTTAGATTTATAAGACAATGTCCAATTTACATTACTATTTTTCACCACATTTCATCACATATATATGCCATGTATAATTTCAATTGAGCTCCATTCAAAAATCATTTTCTTAACATGCCATCAAGTGTTTTTAATTTTATTTATCTAAAGTATAATGTCTTCAATCATGTATGGCTCTATTCATATTTTATTGAGTTTGTCCTATTTTTTATATTTATTATCATATGGAAATTCCTTATGCTTAATTTGAAAACATTTTAGCTTAATGTGTTTATCATGCCATGTTTTTTGGCATCTTCTCCCCTGAGTTTGATTGCAAGACTCTAAGAATTTTTCCTCATCAAGTTTTTCCAATTATAACAATCTTTCATGGAAGAAATATTTATAATTTAGTTTAAATGTCACCACCATTCTTAAACTAGGTAATATATACTCCATTATTACTTGGGCTTCCAAACCATATACTAGATAAAATAGGTAGTATTTCATTAGTTTTTTAATATGGTTCGATAAGCCCAAACCACCACATACATATTTATGTCCCAGTAAAGAACCTATGTGTTACATATCTTTGTTAATACCTTTTAAAAAACCTTATTGAATTCCTCTAGTATTACATTAGCCTGTGGATGGTATGGAGTAGTCCTATTATGTTGGATGAAGAATTGTGTAAATAATTCCACAGTATTATTATTTCTCCTTATTGCAAGTTTGATAGGACCAATGAATTAAATAACCCAATTTTTGAATGGTGATATTCTAGTACTAATATTAGTGTAATTTCATCTCATGTGTTTTTCTTTCCTACTCTTTGGCATGTATCATCATTTATAACATCATTATGGTCATACTTAAACATAGTTAGCCACCATATTTAGTTATCAATATATTTTTTACAGTTCCTTTCCCTAAATTATGCCCCCCTATTACTCCATCATGCACTCATCTTATTATATTATATATTTTATGTGGTAATACAACTCTTATTAATACCTCATCTCATCCTTTCTTATATAAAACTCCTACAATTAGTGTAAATGGGATTTCTTTTATCATTAATCTCTGATGATCCATTTTAGTATATTCTTTAAGAAATTCTCTAGTGGTAAGAAATTTAACAAAATTTATCATATCTTTGGGAATTTACTCAACAAGGAAGAGATGAGCTCTAAAAAACTCATCCTTGATTGGGCCTAGGTATTCTATTATTGTAATTATTGACAAAAAGTTATTTTTTATTTTTCCAGGTTTTACCACTAGTTTGGATTAAAATTTGAGAAACAAAATTAACCAATGAAATATCATCCCTTTATGATTGGTATATTTATTATGTATTTTAGAGTTTCATGAATAATGAAATAAATAAATGGGATGGCAATTAAATAATGCCAAAATATTTGTATTATATAGATGCTAATGATTCTCTCTCCATGAAGGAGTAATTTGTCTCAAATTTCACTATTTTTTTACTTGAAAACATAATGGGGTGGTTATTGTTACCATGGGGTTTTTATAATACTAATCCTATTACTGTAGACACGTATAAATGGCCACCAATGGCCTTCGATTAGACTTCAGACTAATTTCTACCAACCATTGTAAATTAAGCCTAGGAATCATGGAACATCCCCAATTTTATTGTGCATCATTCATAAAATCTCATAATTTCATTGAGACATACCTAATTGGGGTACCATACCATAAGAAATAAAAACCTCTCATGGATTCATCTCCAATCATCCCATGGCATCATAACATGCAATTTGGCCTATAGACCTATTAAGTGGAGCGAGTGCACACACAAATAAAATATTAAAAATGCTAAAAATCCTAAGAAGAATTAACTAAAATGATAAAAAAATTAAATTCCTATTTGAATTATCCATGTGAAATTAATGAATTACTAAAAAAGGAAATTCAAAAAATGAAATATCTTAGCTTTTCATGTTTACCTTTTGTGAGTTGTCAAGTCCTTGAAAATATCTCAAAATATCTCACCCATGCCTATTCATTTAAAATCATTAATTATTGACACATTTTAACTCTAATGGGGTTAAATAACTCACTAAGGTTAGGTTGGAACCCACTCCATGTTTAAACTACACTTTAACTCACCTTGAGTTGGGGTCAGTTCCTAAGATTATAAATACAACTATTAAATTTAAGAGCTTGGATATTATAGAGTTATAATGCAAGTTTTTGCATAAGACTCATGACAATAATGTTATAATTCCAAAATAGAGATCCAATACACCACAAGCATAATCCATACCAAGCAAGCCACAATGGTGGCTATGAGAGAAGGAACAAATAAAACTCCATTGCCAATGACTCTTTGAGAATAAACTGAACAAGCCATGAACAAATCATTTAGAGCTCTGAAGGAAGGTAAATTTTTTTTTTCTTTGCATTTTAGTTGGGTTTTCAATTGTATTTTATTCATTATGCTCCCCCCTAAGATCTAGTCTTAGAGATATTAGCATGTTAATGTGTTGATTTCATTTGTTTGGTGAAACTAATACTTGATCTAATCTCCTCTCTATTGTTAAAAAATCATATGATCACAAATGGCATGCCTAGTGGGACACCTAAAGCACCCCATGTACCAAGGAGACTAAGATAAAACACCTAATATTTCAAATTAATACTTGAATATCTTCAAAATTGGAGTTTTAGCTTTATTTTTGTCATATTTTTATTTTTTGTGCTAACTCAGATTTACACAGAGATTGACATTGGTTAGGCCTAACCGACATTAGTTTTTCCTAACCACTATCAATTCTACCTAACTGACATTTGTTTTTAATAACCATCATCAATTAGGGTGCAAGGTAAAACACAACTTACAAAACTTGGATTTTGAATCTTTTTAACACTCATAATTATCATTTCTTGGCTTCATTAAATTGTGTTTTCCTTGTTTAATCATCTTGTTGTAGGTTTTGAGGAGTTTTCATCATACTTTGAGCTAACAATTTTTTTTTATATCATTTTGGTTTTGCCTTTGAGTTCATAGGCAACTAATCTCAATCCTTATCGATCAATATCAATTATTACCAATCGACATTGATTCTTTAATAACTGACATCGGTCATAGGTGACTGACACCAGTATCTATGTTTTAAAAATAGGAAACCCAAGAGCTATCTTTTCAAAATTTGTTTACTCATCCATAAATGGGCTTCAAATCAAAATTAAAATATCTAACCCTTGTAGGACCAAAGTGGGATTATAACATAAATTTGTAAGTTTAAACTCTTAAACACTTCATTTTGGTGCCTAAACTGAATTGCTAACTCTTGAACATTTGATTTAAGTGCTTACAAAGAACCTAAGTGATTTGTGTTAAGTTGTTTTTTGGAAAATTATTAAAATATTTGAAAATTTAATCCAAGGGGCCAAGGAACTTAATCAAACATTTCATTTGGTACATAAAATTAACAATCACTTAGATTGAAAATTCTTCAAAGTGTTTGTTTTATTGCTTGTTTATTTGTTTGTGAAAAATGAAGAGTACATGTATGCTCTCCCCCATCCTTTATAGAGAACTTGGGTGACCAAAATCACCTTTTCACTTGCAATTTGTGCCTAGTTCAAGGCATGGAAAGAATGTTTTCTAGGCTCTTCCCAAAACCTGTATTATTTGGGTGATTTAAAAACAACCTCTTAAGTCTTTCCACTTAGTCATTTATCTCATGCAATTTGGCTTATGGAGGGGAGTTCATAGCTTCTTCATGAGTTCTTTAGGTAAGTTTTGACCCATCATTTCATCTCCCAACATTATTTCAACCCCATTCCATGGTGGGGTATATAAATTAGAGTACACATATTATAAGAGCCAAGGGTTGAATGGCTAACCACTCCTTTCATAAAAAAACCCGAGTTAGGTCTGGTTAACTAGGGGATTCCACTAAGTAGTACATAGATGGAATCACCATGTAAAGAAAAAGACCCTTGAGTAATAAGGTAATCGGTATGAAGTCAATTAACATGAGGTATCTCTAGCATTAGCCAAACTTAGGACCATATAAACAGTCAAAAATTCAAGTTTTAGATAAACCCCACTTACTATGGAAATATTATTGATGAAGGTGAGTAGACCTAAGGTCCATGTCACTGTATAATATCTTAGGAGAAGGGGGTGTAAAAACCCTACTAATTCATGCACTTTTATTTTTAGATTAATAATTAGAATTATCCCAAGAGCATGTATATAGATGGATTTCAATGATATGTTTTAACCTTGTCAGTTATAGGGATTAAGATGATTTACTTAGTTGTATTTGGTATTTTTCCTTTATTTCTTGGTCTTTTGAGTTTAAACCTTTGTTTGTTTTCCCATGTCAAAAGGAGTCTTGTGTCCACACTAATCCATTATTTGAGGAAGTGTTATGTTGTCTGTTTGACACCATGATGTTTACTTTAAAATTTTGTGTCAAAAATGTTTTTTGTGTCACTTGATTGAAATGGATAACGTTATGCTACCCAAATTAATTCAAGTTTTTTGCCTTAGAGTATTTAAAACAAACCACTATTTATACCTTTAGAGAGAGATAATGTCATTACACTACCCACATTATTTCATAGACTCATCTTGTCTTATTTCCAAGTTTCACATTTGAAACTAATCCATGTATGCCTTTTGGATCTTTGTCTAGTGCTGTTATGCTATTCAATTCCATCTAGTTTGTTTATTCAAAAATCCTAGTTTTCCAAATTTGAGTTCTTAATTAACTTTGACAAGTTTGAATCCAAACATTGATTGATTTTTGTTTATGCCTTGTGTAATTTGGGCTTAGACATATATATTTATCTTTTGGATTGCATAAATTAGGTTAATTCATTACCCGAATTCGAAAAACTATTTATTTATGCCTTTATTTGAGAGAAAATAATCTATCTCTAAGTCCCTTTTATTTTTTGCCTGATACCAAATTAACCAAGTTCATGCCTAAAATCAAGTGGCTAGTCTATACCAAGGTGTTTCAAGTTTGTTAGATTAAATAATCCTTTTTTTTAAAGACTAGATTTTGATGTCACATTTGGCCAAAATTCCTAGCACATGCTTTTATTTAAGCCTAGCTTTTGATGCTACATTTAGCCAAAAGACCTAGCAACCTTTATTTTTTTCTAGAGTAGACCTATTTAGAACACTTTGAACCTAGAGTTTGGAATTTTGTTTTTAGTTTATCCACTTGACCCTTTTGTGTGAGACATTTATCTTTAGACATTTGAAGTTAGATTATTTTATACCAAGTCTTAGCACATACCACTTTGGAGATACAACTCCATTATTTGACCAAGTTAGACTAGGTTTGAACCATTTGTATTTTTAAACATTGTTTTTAGAGTTTATATATCTCTACCACTTTTATCGTGAAACATTCACCATTGATTTGACCATATCTCACTATACACGTAGTGGAATCATGTACAATCTAGGATATAGTAATGTGGTTACATAAGAGGACTTTGTTTAAGACCCCTATGGAGATGATTTCATTTGTGAGATGGATCCTTATCCACCTTATAACACTCAATCAAGGGAACAAAGCCAAGATTTTTTTGCCTATTATCTGGTCAACATGCCTCCATTCTTAGAGAAGGACCAAAAAAAAGCAACATAATACCTGGCTGGCATATCTTGTATTATAGAGAAAGTCCAATAACAACCATACTATGTTACAATGCCATCAACCTATGATCCTTATTTATTTGATTGTCACTTACTTTCAAACAAGGATGAGGTCTTAATTAGAGCCACAAAGGTAGGGCCTAAATTTTTAGCAGACTTTCCCCATGAGAACTTGCCAAGTCTAGTAAGAGGGCCTTATAACATGTCTTACAATCAGAATATTGAATAGGCCTCTTCTAGTAACCCTCATACTATATTATTGATTATATATCAGGACACTTGTATGCTTGCCACTGGGAAGGGCCTCATAGAGGACCACTTCATAAAAATGCAAATAACATACCAAAATTATTTGAACTTAGCACATAACTTTAACAACATGACCATGTCAAATGCTCTTCTTATTGAGGTAGCTCCTTCAACAAGAGTTTTAATCAAATTGATAGGCTAAAAAAATTAGGGTATAGACCCATTTATGCAAAGTAATTTGGTTGGAGACATGTTCAATACCCTGATATTGAAGAAGTGTCATCTACTTGTATGCATAATAGTGAGCCAAACCTAGCGGATAATACACAAGTACCATCCAATTTAAACCAAAGTTGTGTAAATACATAAACAACTAGTCCACAAAAAAATGTGACTCTCATTAACACCATGAGTGGTTCAAAAATGTAGGGGGTAGGAACTTCCACTTCTCAACCAAAAATAGCTATGTTTAATCCTTAACCAACTACTTTTTATATCACCTAAGAGTAAGGATTAAGTATTCAAGTAACAACCAGTACCATGCCTTAGCAAAATGTGATTTTTTTAATCCACCACAATAGGTGAGGACTAACATTCCATAACAACAAGCACAATCCAATGTACCCACATAGTAGAGGCAATTTTTTTTGACACTTCAATAGGTGGCACCCAATGTTCCACCTCATCAAGTAGTGATGAACATACCTCTTCAGTCATAGACCAACTTATAAATACAACAAAATATGTTTAATAAAAAATGTATAAGTATTGGTCAGTGACGAATGCCAAAACTTTAACATGCATCTACTTCCCAACAAGGGTTCATACAACCAAGAAGTTTAAATGTTCCATAAGTACCAATTAGAGGTAAAAATTATCTTTTGTTCCAAACATGCTACAAACTCAATGACATTGCCTTGGTTCACAAGTTCCCCTTAATCAATAAGGTTTGACTAGTTGACAACAAGTACCTATTCAACCTTAATAAGCATAATAAAACCATATCCTTCCATCTTAGCCTCAATTGCCATAAAACTAGGCCCATATACCCAATCCTAACTAGAATATTACCCACAACATGTCCAATTTAAATAATCACACCCTAATCCACACATGCATATTATTGGTCCATTCCCAAGCCAAACTCACATTCCCCAACAAATGCCTCCACTATATTCTAATCAAATTAATCAACCTTTGACCACCCAACCTTCACCTCAAACCAATTATCCCTTTGATTTCTTGGCCAAAGAACTACAACAAATGAAGGATGTAATTATCTCCATCCAAGTAGGAAAATATACCAAAAAGTTTAAGTTGGATGATGTGTGTTCCTACCCATTCAACATGGAGTACTTGTAGATACCATTTCCTCTAGGGTATGAGACACCAATATTTGATAAATATAAGGGGAAAGGAGATCCCAAGGCCCATTTTATGGAGTTCTTTATTGTCTGCTAGCCAGTGGCCTATAACGACATATACCTTTTCATGTTATTTACAAGAAGCCTAGTATGACAAGCATTGGAATGGTTTCTAAAATTACTAAAGAATTTAGTATCTAATTTTGATGATCTTTCAGACAAGTTTGTGCAACACTTCTCCTATAATCTGGAGCATGAGATTTCATTACTGGATTTAATGAAATCCAAACAAAAGGATGATGAAGGTTTTGCAAGTTTTCTATAGTGATGGAGATCCCTTGCCATCTGATTCACCCAAAATCTATCAGATAAATAATTAGCCATTGTGTTTACCCAAAATTTATAATATAATATATCTTATCGTCTAGAGCTATAGTGTGTACACACTTTTAAGGAAATTAGTGATAAAGGTTTTTAAATTAGAAGATCCCTTATTAACAAAGGGATCATTAAACTTACATCATCAATTAAAATCCTGAACCAAAACCAAAATAATGGTCAAAATTAGAACCAAGTCCAAACACAAGCATGCTAATAAACCCAGGCTAATAATTATGACAAACCCAAGTAGTTCAATTACAAAACTAATATTTTTGGTAATCGAATAACTGAGTCATGACATGTCTAAATGGTGTAAACACTATCTACTTAGCCTACACTGCATATGCAAATCTTAACCAATAACCTCTTTAGAAAATGTAGCAAGTGTAACAGCCTAGACCAACATAACAAACACGTCATGCCTTTACAAACCCATCATCTAAGGAAAAATGTGCCTACTAATAGCATCTTTAGTGACCTTGAAGAAACCATTGAATCAACCTTTCTCAAGCTCATTGCCACTAATATTATTAACTAGCCTATTCCAAAACACTATCCTAAAGACATTGACTATCTAGACTGGTACAAAGAAAATGAATTCTATGAGTATCATCAGGTTAATGGCCATAGTTTGCATCATTGTGAGAAAATTAAACATTTGATAGAGATTATGTTGGAAAATGGAGAGATAACATTGGATCATGGAGATTCTAGATCCAATTAGAGCCTTGACATTTATTAAAACCATTTCCCATAACATAATAACCAAAAATAATAACAACAATGGCCAACACAACAATAATAGTAGTAATAGCCAAGATAAAACCAATAAAATCAATAGCATAACCAACAAAATCATCCAAATGGATGAAACCAAGGATAAAATGATCCTAAAAACTAATAGACCTATCATGTAGTTGCACATGACTACAACAAGGTTATAGGCCATATTGAGGGAGGTTGTTTTTCTAACATTTCCATCAATCTGAGACTAAATACCAATAAAATAAGATCATTGATAATCATTTCCAACCAATCAACCCATGTCGCTGATCCTTCCTTAACTTGGGATTGCATATAGGTATACCAACAAGTAAGTATTTCCATTTTTGGACCTTATATTGATAACTCATCATTCACCCATGACCATGCACAAGTGCACTAATAAATGAGACTTATCCTATTTGGTCACCCTCTACCATTATTTATTAGTAATAATAGTCCTATATCTAATCTCAATTGTGAAATCACAACTTGGTGGTTGAAGTTTACCATACCAAGCCCATATCCATCTGCTACTTCATCCATCCAACCAATCATTTTGGCTAAGAATAAGTCATTTATTACTATACAAGAAAAGACAATAGACATTATGGAATAATTGTAGAAGATGCCCACATAAATATCCATTTGGGATTTGTTACGTATGTCCACCATCCATAAGAACATCTTAATTGAGTTACTTGGCCAATCCCAAGTTCCTAATGACATATCTCTAGATAAATTTCAAACTTTGGTTGGACATCTAGCTCTAGGCCAATAATTATCCTTTGACCAAAGTGATATGTCATCCCTTGGCCCTTTGCATAATAATCCATTGTACATCAAAGTTGTCATAAGATGGTATAAATTGAAACATGTCCTCATAGATAATGGATCAAGTCTAAATATTATGTCTCTAAATCTCATCAAGTTTCTTGGGTACACCACAATTGATCTCCAACCAGACATGATAACAATCAAGGCCCATGATAATGAAGAATAAGAATCATAGGGTACTATTAGCTTGCTAGTTATCATTGGGAATTTTACCCCTGATACACCATGCCATGTGTTAGACGTTGATTTATCATATAATATACTTTTGGGTAGACATTGGATACATGAAATTCATGTAATACCTTCAACATTGCACCAATGTATCAAGTTCTCTCATTCAAGGTTACTATCCATGGATATTTGTAGCCATATGAATATTGTAAGCATTTATATGTTGAGTAATAAAGTTATAACAATAATTTTGGTTTGAATTTGGTTCTTAATAAGGATAGGGGAAAAGAAATACTTGTTGATTCATTAGAGGCCAACTGTATTGACCTTAATACCCTTGATTTGCTTTCCCACATGCCACCTCCTAAAATATGTAATCATTATACCATCTTGACTAATGGCATAGGAAAATACTTGACCCACAACACATTCCACATTTCAAAGCTTCCATAAAACCCAAAGTCCTTTAGAAGACCAAAAGACAAACCAACCTGCATGGAATGGCAAAGAAAGGGCAAAGGTTAGCTGCATAGTCCAACACCTATTATTTTCATACCAACCATTAACCAAGAATAGGAATCATTTGTAGATGATGAATCTTGTTTATATAATGAAAAATTCGTTGACTATTATATAAATTCCAATTATCCCATTTCAAACAAAATCATGGATAAACATGCCTATAAAGGAGGATGCCTTGGCTTAAATCAATAAGGTCTACTTGAGACAATTTATAACACTCAGTATAAAGGAGCCTATGGACTCATATTTAAACCACTTGGGGGTGACCCCATGTACCTTATTTATGTGCAAATGCTAATGACTAGTGATGATGATGTCTATAGTGAAGTAGAGTATGATCATAGCCTTTTCGATGACCTAGCCAATACCATTTTTTTTGAAACTAATGCCATTTGTACCCTTCAACCAATTATTCACCATAATCTACTTCCATTATATTATCCTCAACTAATAGACTAGGGATAACAAGAGTCAATAGTGCTAGTTCATGAGTTTTAGAATGATGAGGCCTTCTACGATTTTCTAGGCTTTAGGGACAATGTTTCATTGGGAGAGCACAAACAAGGGTTATCAATCAAGTTGGATCCTGAAGCCTATTTTGGAGAATGGGTGAACACCCTTAGCCACAAATAATTAAATAAAACATTTAGGATGTAAAGTGAAAAACTATTTGAATCACTTTTAGACTATGGAAATAGTGAAGAGAAAGGCTAGTCTAGTGGTGAAAACCTATTTCAGGTGCCATTAGATGGGGGTGTTTAACCTTCCTCAAACATAGCTCAAGAGACCACAAATGATGAAATTGTCTATGGGTCAAAGTTCAGCTTGAAGAGCAACAAACTTTTGATTGAATCATCCAAGAGTTCCCAATAGTATTTGTCACATGACCATGCCTACCATTATGGGGTTCTAATTCATCATGCTTAGGAGACGTTGAAGGTCTATTCCT
The DNA here is from genome assembly GCA_037957365.1 of Torreya grandis. Lineage (NCBI taxonomy): Eukaryota > Viridiplantae > Streptophyta > Pinopsida > Cupressales > Taxaceae > Torreya > Torreya grandis. The sequence goes on along the minus strand of JARHVA010008825.1, from coordinate 127,289 downwards.
AACAAAGTACTCTACATTGTAAACAAATTTAAATCTTTACCAACCATTCTATAAGATGGTTCAAAATTTATATTAGAGGACACAATAGAGGTTAACATCAATACTCTAGATGACCCAAAATAGATCAAATTTAGCATGCCCCTCACTGAGGAGGAACATGAAGTTTTTACAGCCCTATTAAGGGGGTTTGTTGATATATTTTCCTAGGCCTATTACGATATGCCTAGTTTGGATCCTACCTTGGTTGTGCACCACCTTGTGATACATCCTGATGCTAAATTAGTAAAGCAAAAATTATGCAAGATGCATGCTTGCATTACTATCTTAGAGAAGAAAGAGTTGGAGAAGCTCTTGGAAGTGAGATGTATTCAATTGATCGACTACTCAAAGTGGATCTCTAATGTTGTACCTATCAACAAGAATCTATAAGGAATCAAGATCTACTCTAATTTTTGAGACATAAATAAGTCCTACCCCAAATATGACCTTCCTCTACCAAATATTGACATGTTTTTTGACTCCATAGTGGTTTATGAAATGATTTCATTAATAGATGGATTTTTAGGATATAATCAAATCTAAATTTCACCAGAAGACCAACATAAAATAACATTCACCACACCATGGGTAACATGTTATACCTATCATCTATCATCTATGGACAAAACCCTATGGGCACTTCTAACTCAACATGATGATAATGTAAAGAAACATGCCATGTACTATCTAAGCTATACACTGGTAACATATGAGCAAAATTATATACCCATTAAAAAAACATGTTTAGATATGGTCTTCATAGCTTAGGAAACTATGACATTCAATGTTAAACAATAAGACCATGGTCATTTCCAAAGTAGATCCACTCAAGTATCTACTATCTAAAATATCTTTACAATTCCACATGGCCAGATGGATCATACTTCTCAATGAATTTGAGATAAAGTATGTCAATCAAAAATCCATCAAGGGGCAAGTTATTATAGATTAGCTTGTTGAAGCACCCCTTGTAGATATAGAACCACTAACATTCTAATTCTCAGATGAATCCATTATGACCATCATTAAAACACCTCTTGAGGAGCAATGCTGGAAGCTATATTTTTATGGATCATTCATAACACATGGATCAAGGGCAAGATTTTTGTTTATTACACCTCAAGGGGGTATGATCCCTAAATCATTCTAGATCAACTTTCCTTATACCAATAACATGGATGAATATGAATCACTAATTAAAAGAACTTGATAGGTGGTACAATGGAACATATAACATCTTAAGGTTTATGGTGATTCTTAGTTAATCATCAATCAGGTTACAAACCATTTTTAGACCAAGTATAACAAGTTAGTACCATAAAAGGCCATGGTTGACACTCTCAAATAGTAGATTTATGATGTCAAAATTGAACATATAGCAAGATCTAGTAATATAACAATAAATACCATGGCCATCATTGATCATTAATTTGACATATAGACACTACAAAAGAATACCAGTTCCTTGTTGAGAATTTACTAGCACCAACTTTTGAACTTTCAACTATTGCACTGATATGTGATATTGTTAGTCCCATCTCTATTTGGTATTTAAAACTTTACACCTATCTTCATGAACAAATAGTTCCACTAGACCTATCCCATAAATAATCCAAAGCCTTTGTCCATGATGTCACACGTTATACCTTACTCGGATCAACCATATACCATTGTAGTTTTGATGAAAAAATACTTCCTTATTTTAATTTAGAAAAATACACATTATCACTATGTGAATTTCATGAAGGAGTATGTGGATCCCATACAAGTGAGGCAATCATATCCAAAAGTCTCTTGCATACTAGGTAATATTGGCCAATGATGGATGCAGATACAACTGCATATGGGAAAAGGTGCAATAAATGTCAAAGGCATGACAATATGATTCATTCCCAAACCAATAATTTGAGATGAATTCTTACACCATGGCCATTTATTACATGGGGCCTGAATCTCATTGGGAAGATAAACCCCACCTAGTTTGATGATCATAAACATATTCTTATTGCCACTGAATACTTCACTAAGTGGGTTAAAGCTATACCCCTCACTTACATGACTAGAAATAAAATTTAAAAATTCATCATTAACCATATAATTTTACACTATGGTATACCTTCAGACATTATATCTAATAATGGTGGATCATTAAAAACAAGGATGTCAAATTGCTGTGTTGAGTACAAAATTAAACAACATTTTTCCAAGACATATTACCCACAAGGTAACAACTAGGAATAAGCATATAATAAGACCATTATCAACATCCTTAAAAATATTATCAATTATGCTAACCAATATTAACACCTTAAAATAGTAAATTCCTTCTAGGCATAATATACCAATCACCATACTCCAATAAGAGCCACTCCTTATTCACTTGTTAATGGCACTAAGGCCACTCTTCCCATTGAGGTCAAGTTACCTTCTTTACGAATATATTTGAAGCATGTTTTGGATGATGAAGACTATTGAGTAGCTCACCTAAAAGAGATAGAGTTACTTGATGAGAAGTGCATGGCCATAGTTAATAACCTACAAGCATACTAGAACTAAGTCTGTTGGCATTATAATCAGTGCAACATACAAAGAGAATTTGAGCTTGGTGATCTTGTTATTAAAGAAAACCATTATAACACCATAGTCGAGAAGAAACACAAAGTCAAGTTCAAACCTAACTAGATAGGCCCTTTCATCATTGTTTCAAACTATGGTGTTGGAGCATATAGGCTCGCTACACCAATGGGGATGAACTTGATGAGTTGATAAAAATTATACACCTCAAGTGTTACTTCACTTGAGTGACCTGGTGTATTGTCTATGAGGACCATTTTAGTTATACCATAATATTGACTTTTTTATTCATACCATACATTTCTATCACCATCCCATTCTACCATACCCTTTTTATTGATCGAGTTATTTTCAACCTCCCTACCAAGCCCTTTGACCTTGGTTCCATTCCATTGGTTCCACAACTACTTTTTAGCATGAAGATTCAGATCAGTTTCAGAAGTTATTTTAGTATTTTAGATAGAGGCCATTTTTTGGAGTAGTATGACAGTTGCATCCTTCATTTCTTGTTCCATTCTATACCTAGTGGGCCTAGTTATAATTGCCTTTAGGAAAATTAGTGTCCCATGGTCATGATACTAATGATAACTACCTATGGAAAAATTAGTATCATTGAATTATGTCATTGTTTCCTAATTATAACTGCTTATGGGAAAACTAGGGGCAACACTTATTTATCATGCCTTGAAGTACCACCTTGCCATGCCTATGTCATCCTGTGCCATTTGCTAAATTAGTCTATTTTATTTGAATTAGATACTATACTAGTCAGATTCCTCTACTATAAAGTGAAACTATAGTGACTTGAGGTCCTATCTTTGGACTATGTAGGCAGTGTTTAATTTATGTTAAGGTTATCTTAGCCACCTTTTCTCATGCTCTCACCATTTTGTGAGCAACTTATGCCATGCTCTTGCCATTTTATGAGAAATCTAAGTTTGAACACTCTTGCCATTTTATGAGTAACCTAAGCCATGATCTCACCATTTTTTGAACAATATAAGTTTGACTGCTCTTGCTATTTTATGATCTTGGACCATTTAGTGTCTTGTCATTCTCTCTCACATTGAGATGCATAGAAAATTTCAAAAACATTTGTAAAACTGACTTAGAAAATCCAAAAATATTGACCACTTCTTTGCCTCAAGGATTATAGGAACCCTCACTAAATCACAAGAAACCACTTGTAATTTAGCTTCCCCATATTTATTGGCCTTTTATCCCATGCTCTCTCCATTTTACGAGATCATTCCTATAGTATTCTATAACATCAATCATGTTTTCTTCTTATCATATTTTTATTCTATCCTATTTCTTAGCAGAAATACATTTGGCTTGAATTTTTTATTGGATATTGCATTATGGAACTATGTAGGTATCATCCACTTACCTCATGCATCTAGAGATAGCTCGACCACCCCCTTCCTTTTATTTTGTTCCCCCATTTGAGCTGTTTATTTTTTTGTCTCTTATAGTCTAGGGGAAATGTTCATCATCTTGTTTATATCCTATTATTTGTACTAACATTATGATTAGCCATTATTTATTTGTTGTTTCTCTTTGTTTTGTTCTATCTTTCAATTCTTTTCTTTTCTATGTGTTTTGTTTATTTATTTGCCTATTTGTTTTCTTTATTGTTGTGCATTGATTTAATCTATGTGCATTCATTGGCTGCTTCTTTGTGCTTTATTATTGAATCCATCCATATTCATACATCAAGATTATCATCATGGTTTTTATCATTGGTGCATTATTTTAAATTGAGTATTGGATTGTGTGTCAATCCTTATGCATATTTGGGCCAAGTTATCATTGTGTTCTATCATGATGCCTATTTTCATGTGCTATAAAAAAAATTAGCTCGAAGAGTTTACATGATAATGCAATAATGATATATATCCTTGGCACCAGACACATTATTGATATAATCCAAATCATATCCCATATAGAGTAATTAAATAACAAAAGAATATTCCTCCTTTGATAGTTTGGACGAGCATCTCCATACTAGCAGGTAGTCCAAATTCATTTTTCTCCTCTATACCAATTTTCCATCATCATTACATATCATGTTTTGCATAATCATGATACAATGATTATAATTACCTTTGGATGAATCATTGTATACCAGCCCACTTAAATTACCAATTATTCTAACCACCTTTGGGAAAATCATTATGTTTCCATCTATTTGAAGGTTCATGATTATAATTATCTTTGGGTAAATCATTCTCTTTCTTGTGTCCAACTGGGGCATGCTTTTATCCTACCAATGATTATAAGTACCTATGAGAAAATCATTGTTTTCCCTTTGATGATTATAACCTCCTTTGGGAAAATCATCTTCTTATTACCCTAAGCCTTTTTCAATGATTATAACCACCTTTGGAAAAATCATTACCTTTTTATCCCACCTATGTCGATGATTATAACTACTTATGGTTAAATCATCTTGTTTGCTTGCCCTAACTATGGTATCTCCATATGCCATTGATTATAACTACCTATGGGCAAATCAGTCCCTTCCACCCCATCTCATCTTTTTGGTTCAATAGTTTCCATTTTTTGAGGGATCAATTACTGACCCCTTTTCCAACCACTCCCTTGAGGGGGCACCTATAATTCATCCATTGAAATTTAAGTCATAAACATACAAGAAATTTTCATTCTTTGATAAGATATTATTGTACTTACAACTTTCAACACCTTCCCAAATAAGGGAAAACTGTAGACACCTAAAAATGGCCACCAATGGCCTTCGATTAGACTTCAAATTGATTCCTACCAACCATTACAAATTAAGCCTAAAAATCATTAACTATCCAAAATTTGATTGTGAATCATTTATCAAAGCTCAAAATATTGTTAAGACATCCCTAATTGGGGTACCTTACCATAAGCAATAAAAACCTCTCATGTATTCATCTCCAATCATCTTACGGAATCATAACATGCAATTTGGCCTATAAACCTATTAAGTGGGGCAAGTGCACACATAAAACATATCTTGAAAATGATAAAAAGCCTAATTAGAATTAATTAAAATGCTAAAATAAATTAAATGCCTAATTGAATTATCCATGTGAAATTAATGAATTAATAAAAAAGGAAATTCAAAAAATGAATTATCCTAGCTTTTCATGATTACATTTTGTGAGTTGTTAAGTCTTTGAAAATATCTCAAAATATCTCACCCATGCCTATTCATTATAAATCATTAATTATTGAACCTTTTAAATCTAATGGGGTTAATTAACTCACTAAGTTTAGGTTTGAACCCATTCCATGTTTAAACTACACTTTAACTCACCTTGAGTTGTGGTTAGTTCTTAAGCCTATAAATACGAGTAATTGCCTATATAATTTAAGAGCTTAGATATTGTAGAGTTATAATGCAGATTTTTAAATAAGAACCATAATAATAATGTTATAATGCCAAAATAAAGAGACAAGACACTAAAAGCATAATCCACATCAAGCAAACCACAATGGTGCAAAGGAGAGAAGGAGCAAAGAAAACTCCATTGCCAAAGACTATTTCAACATAAACCAAATAAGCCATGAACAAATCATTTAGAGCTCTCAAGGAAGGTAAGGATTGTTGTTCTTTACATTTAGTTGGGTTTTCAATTGTATTTTGTCCATTATTCTCCCCCTAAAATCTAGGCTTAGAGATTTTATCATGTTAGTGTGCTTATTTCATTTGTTTTATGAAACTAACACTTGATCTAACCTCCTCTCTATTGCCAATTTCTTATGATCACAATTGATATACCTGATGCATCTATGTGGACATGAAATGAAACATTTCAACTAGGAAATACTAATATTGGTGAATCTATAGTTTTATTTTTAAGATTATACAATGAAGTTTTAAATCAGGCTGACCATGATATGGGTTGATTATTTATTTTATTCAATAACTCCTCTATTGGTGGAATTATTGTTTCATAATTCCTGATGAATTTGTAATGGTACCTAATGTAACCTAGGATTATTCTTACCTCATTTTGGGGAGTGATAAACAACTATTACTTAGATGTTTGGCATAAGATACCACAATATTCTTACCTGACTCACTCGGTTGGATTTACAAGATAATGCCAAATTTACGTTACTTTTTTTCACCACATTTCACCATAATTATTTTTGATGTATAGTTTCAATTAGTATCCATTCATAAATCCTTTTCTTAATATTTCATCAAGTGTTTTAATTTTATTTATCTAGAATATAATATGTATTCTATCATGTATGGTCCTAGCTATATTAATTTGAGTTTGTTCAGATTTTTATATTTGCCATTGTATAACAATGCCTTATCCTTAATTTGAAATTATTTTAGCTTAATGTGTTTGTCATGCCATGCTTTTTGGTGTCTTTTCTCCTAAGTTTGATTTTAAGTCGCTAAGAATTTTTTATCATCAAGTTTTTCCAATTATAATAATATTTATTAGAGGGAATATTTATCATTGAATCTAAATGTCACCACCACTCTTAAACTAGGTAATATATACTCCATTGGTACTGCGGCTCCCAAACCATATACTAGATACAATGGCTAGTATTTTGTTAGTATTTTTAATATGGTGTGCTAATCTCAAATCACTACATGTATCTTTTTGTCCCAATTAATAACCTCTATGTTACATACCTTCGTTAATACCTTTTACAAAACCTTATTGAATGCCTCTATCATTCAACTTGCATGTGGATGGTACGGAGTAGTCCTATTATGTTGGATTAAGAAGTGTGTAAGTAACTCCACAATAGTATTATTTATTTTATTTTTTCTTGGTCACTTGATATACTGAGTGGGAATACAAACCATGTAATGATATTCTCATATAATAACTTGGTGACAATTTTAATAGTACAATATTTATTTGGTATAGTTTCAACCCATTTATTTAAGTATTTTGGTCCTATGATGATAAATATGACATTATTTATCCTCATTATAGGTTTTATAGGATCAATGAAGTTAATATCTCATTTTTTGAATGGTACTAATGTTATTACTAGTCTTAATGTCATTTCATCTCGTGCGTTTGGCTTGCCTACTCTTTGGCATGTGTCACAATTTCTAGCATACTTATGGGCATACTTAAACATTTTTAGCCACCATAATATAGATAGAAATATATTTTATACATTCCCTTCCTCTGAAATATATCCCCCCATTACTCCATTATGCACTTCTCTTATTATAATTTCTATTTCATGCAGTAAGGCAACCCTTCTTAATATCTCATTTCATCCTTTCTTAAATAAATCTCCTTAAATTAGTGTAAATGTGAATTCCTATTTCATTAATAGCTTATGATCCATTTTATTGTATTATTTAATAAATTCCCTAGTGGTAAGAAATTTATCAATGTTTGTCATATCTTTGGGAATTTCCTCAATGCAGAAGAGATGAGCTTTAGGAAACTCATGTTCAATTGGGTTTAGGTATTCTATTGTTATAATTGTTGATAGATGATTAGACTCATTATTTTTATTTTTATATATTTTACCACTATTTTGAGTTCAAATTCTTGAAACAACATTAACTAATGACATGTCATCCTTTGTATGATTGGCTTATTACTTAAGTATTATAGAGGTTCATGATAAGTGAAAAAAATAAAAGGGATAGCCAGAAAATAATGCCAAATTTTCTATAATGTATAGACCATGTCTAATTATTATCTCTTTGTAGTGGAGTATTTTTTCTCAAATTCCACTAACTTCCTCCTTGAAAAAATAATGGGGTGGTCAATGTTATTGTGGGGTTGTGTTAATACCACTCCTATTTTTATACTTGATGCATCTACATGGATCAGAAATGGAACCTTATAACTAGGAAATACTTTTATTTGTGCATTTATAATTTTATTTTAAAAACTATCAAATGAATCTTGACATTGGGTTGACCATGATATTAGTTGGTTATTTATTTTCTTCAATAACTCCTCTATTAGTGGACTAATTGTTTTGTAATTCCTAATGAGGCTACAGTGGTACCCTGTATATCCTAGGTTTGTTCTTACCTCATTTTTGGTTTTAGGGAGTGGTAGATTTATAATGATTACCATTTTTAGTGGATCTAACATAAATGCCTATTTCAAAATGATATATCTTAAAAGGGATTTGAATAGAGTAGAGAACACAATTTCTTAAGGATTAAGAGAATATTGAGTTGTCTACTAGTTAGAACATTAATCAAAACACTTGGACATGGTATTTTATTAGCCCATACACTATCTAATCATCTAGGTATACATATACAAACTCATGTATAAATTATCTAAATGCATTTACAATTATCCTATTAAATATTATTGGGTTATTATTTAATCTCAAAGGCATTATTATATGCATGGAAAATCTTAATTCAGTTGTAAATTTAATGTTTAGGTGATCTTCAAGGGATATTTAGACTGGATGGTAGCCTAAAAATCCATCTATGAATGAATATATTTCCCTTCTAATTCTTATTGAAATCCTTTCTAATACTTATTCCATAAATGGTGTTGGGATTGAATAATGTATACATGAATTATTCAACTCCATATAATTAACATAGATATGTATTTCTCCCCTTCATTTGTTTTAAATGACCATGGGACTAATCCACTCAGTGTCCTTGACTTAGGTAATAATACCACTAGATAAAATTTTATCCAATTCAATTTTTACTTTGGTCTTCACATTTGGGTTAAACCTGTATGTTATCTTCCATAAAGTTTTGATGTCATATTTTAATTTTTTTTCATGGTACAAAATTATTATTTTATTATTAATAGGTCAGTAAATGTGTGGGTAAGTGTATCTCATATTCCTGTAGTATTTCAAGTATTTTCTCAACTTCTCCTACCTAATAATATCTAATTTTTTTATATCTTGGGATTCCCCTCATCTATTTTTTATTATCTTATTTTTAAAGGTTTTAAAAAATATTATATTGTACCTTCCATAGTTTTGATCAACTACCTTTCTTATTTTTATCTCAATTTTAATTTTTTTTGGTTTATTTTCATGTTTTCATATTTTTAGACAATGCATTATATTTTGAATTTATCTTTTCTATTAATTAGTTTGTTACTTCTTTTGATATTTTTTAATGATGGTTGTGATGTTTTCTCAATAATTTAAGTGTTCCATTTCTATTTATTTTATTTACAATCTACTAAATTATCATTTGGCTTCAGTATCCAACATGAATTAGAATGTTTTAGTTTTCTATAATGCTCGACATATCCATGCACATATATCCTAAAAGTTAAAAGTGTAGAATAAATCCATTGTGAGTTCCTCACAGTTAAAGGTTCCCTTATGAATTTATTAATTCATATACTATGTTTGTAGACATGCCTTGAGGGTCTAATAAAATAATTATACCCATTCTTTCACAATTTTAAGATGTATTATTGTGCTAGTTATCCTTGCATATCATGGTATGTATTTAAAGTATTATTTTTATTTGATAAATATTTATTTTAATAATATGTTAAAGGATTTATAGTTTAGGATTGATAATTTATGGGTGTTCTACCATCTTTTAGTAGTAATACTCGTGCCATCTTTTGGAGGTAATCATCTACATCACTGATCCCACTAAACTTGGGTAATTTTAAATGGGATGCTTGATTAATGTGGTATACATATATCATCATTTATGGTATTTTATAATTAAATGTTGCTATTTTATTTCTATGGGATGATAAATTACACCTGTGACATATTTTTATAATATTTTTCTTTGGTTCTTCATACAAACATGCCTCAATGTTATCATCAAAAGTTATTTCAACCTCCTCAATTTCAAGTGTTACTTCTCCCCCATCATTGGGTTCAAGGTAATTATCATGTTTTGTGATTTTATTTAGTGTGTATATTCTAGAGAGTTCATCAAAATCACTTTCTCCTTTATCTAGCCATAGTTCCTATAACTATGCAACTCCCATACCCATTTCTGAGGGAAATGGACTATTAACCCATTACCTTCAAATGTAATTTATTATTATTCAGTGTTAAATGTGACATTTAATTATAAAAACCATTATAAATTTATTAAGGCTAGTATCCTTTATCATATATATCAATCACCTCAAAGTCTACCTTTATTTTTATACCCATCAAGTTAACCTAGACATTCATTAGTTACCTAATGGTGATCATAGGGTTATATATACCTTGGAAATATCATAAGTTTACAAATATAACTATGGTTTAAACACCCAACATATCCCATGTATTATATGGTGTTTACACTATAATAAATTGGTATTTATTAATTAATTATGCATAAACTAGAAACATAGGTAGAACATAGTGAAATAAAATAAAATAAAGTAAAAAACTAAAAGTACACTATAAGCAATAGATTAATATTAAAAACATGTAAATATCTTGAAAATTAATTATATTTTAAGTTATATATTGTGCATAAATTTAGAATAGATTAAATTAAAATCAAAACTATGTTGCCATCAATATCAAAATTTTAAGATCTAGAAGGACAAGAGTGAGATAGTGGACAAGGTAGTAGTGTGAATATGTCTACTAATGTAGAGTTGTCCCTATTTAATTTAAAAAATAATTTCCACTTAGATCACATGTGGTTGCTTATAAGGGTTTGCTAATTCTGTGCCAAGGCTGAATAGACGTGTAGAAGACCTATAAAGTTGATGCCCTACTCCTGCACAAGTGTACAATACTATATCAAATGCACATGGGGTAAAGTGGGGAAGTGGGATATGGTTGTACTATATTTAGATAACCCCTTGTTGACCTAATGATACCTACATATTCCAAGTGCACATCAGGTTGATGTAGTACTCTATTTTGGGGAAAGTAAAAAATTTGTGATGATTGTAACTAGAATATTGATTAGAATGCTTGAAAATAGATGCCCTTGAGTTGATATAATACAATTTTAAATTTTTCATATGATTAAAAGAAAATGAATAAATTGAAACTAGAAATAATAATGCTCTTTTACCCAAGATATAATGCCTTTGAAAATAGATTGCTAGATGATTACTAGGAAATGAATTGAGTGTCTTTAATGTGTTTTTAGAGAAGAATGTTTCAAGTATTTCCATGATTTGAAATTATGAAAATCATGGGATATCCATTATTAAATGTCTTGATTTTTAAAACTATATATTTGAGGTATGAGGACAAGAGCACACTAGGGGACATGGGCACATTGTGATCCTATCTGGCTATTGTGGTCTTGTCCCTAAATGCCATAATCTTATGAAAATTGATATGAATGGTTTGTGAGAATAATATGGATGAATATGAATGAAATATGTATGTATGTAAGTTATTTTATTATTATTTATAAGATAATGAAGGCTCCTATAATGATTTTAACTAATGAAGTGGTGAAAATACCAAGGTAAGGAGGCCAAGAATAAATATTGTAAAACATTTATTGATTAAATTTATGTATCTACATTACCTGTGCCTTATTATAGTGATGAAATAAAGTAAAATTAATAAATTAAAGAAAAAAGAGATAAAAAATGAGTGTTGAAACACATTTTGTATTCAAACGAGGAGTTTGGGTTACTAGCTAACCCAAGTGGAGATAAGGTGCTTTCAAAATTATTTTCTTCCTATCTAGGGAGAATGAATAATTTTAAAAGTGGTAATAGGATGAGTATTATGCCATTGGGTGTAAATAAAAAATAATCATACCAAATTTTGGGCTTTGAACCAAAGGCAAAATTAATATTGATCAAGTTTTGATGAGTGAAGCTTTTGACTTAAACAAAGAAATGCTTTTACTTATGAAGAACACTATGAGAGGAAGTAAGGGTGCTACCCATTGAGTGTCACTAAAATATATATAATGAGAAGATTAAAAAAAAAGGGAAAATCAATAAATTTTTCACTAGATTAAAACCAAGATGTGGAACATCACTATGCTCAAATGTGACTCGCTAACTAATCCAAAAAGAAGATGTGGGAGCTATTACATGACTCGATAAAGTGTAACTAATACATGGAGTGTCATGGAACTCAGATATGGTCCAATTTAAAAATATGAATCACACCATTGTATATTGATTAAAATTAAAATTTTAACTTATTGAAAACTTATTTATTGAAAAATAAAAAGAGGGGAGGACATGAACCAACATCATGCCCCTACATTGTATAGAGTGCTAATTTGAACGTTGTAAATATTTTAAATTTTTGTACATGTGAACTTATGCTCAATTATTTTTAAGAGTGTGGTGCATATGTAAACCATATTCCCCCATAATATTGATGATTTTCGTAGTGTATGTTGTTATAAATCTGAAATAAGTTACGTGTGAGGGCTCAAATTCAACATAAGCCCAATATGGTGCCCCCCTTTTGATATGAGGGATGTAGCTTGAAAATAATTTATCTCAAAATAAAAAGTGAGAATTTGTGAAATAAATAGTCATTTAATAATATTTTTAATATTAAAATCCTATAAATATAAATTCAAAACATATGAAGAATTTGTATATTGCATTGCATCATGCATTTGAATATAACATTGAAGTAGTGGATGAAACATGCAAAAAACATTAAATTGTTATACGTGTATTGTAAACATAGAGTTGCATATAAATTATGTAAAGAATTTGTAAGCATTGAAAGTTATTTTCATCATGAAATTAAGTATAATATTGAATTGTATATGATGCATTGAAAGTAAATAGTATGTGGATGATAGTTTTTTTATGAAACATAATATGTGTTGGATGTATATAATAAAAAAGTAATTTTTAACATGTTGTGTAATATGAAAGTAAATAAAAATAACATATGTCACATGTAAATTATGAATTAATAACAATACATATGCATAATATATAACAAAATATGGAAAAGGCTATAAAAGTGTTTGTATAAAACAATGAGATGCCCCCAACTTAATAAGGCTATTAGGTAGAGGGTTGGACCAACATTGAACCCATGAAAAATTATGTACTATATAACACTCACAAACCTTATGAAAACACATGGTGTATTTAAAAGTGAATAAAATTATTCCATCCACTTAGCATAAAATAGACGACATATGTAAAGATAGTAAACTAGAACCCTGAGTAAATGCTTTAGATATCTTGTGTTGTGAGTGTTGAAAATATTTTGATGTTTGTATATTTTTGAAAGAGGTGCTTGTGGTTTGATAGGGTTGTAATATATAAGTAAATTTAAATTGCAATTTTTTGAAAATAAAAAACTAGGATTTAAAAGTAGACATGGTAGGAGGAATAACATGAAATCATAGTATAGCAAGATGGAAGACATGTGAGATGCCCCCAATTTGTGTGTAAGGTATGTATAGAAAGATAACATAGATGATAAGAATTATCATGTGTAATTATGTATGGACATGTGTTATAGATTTAGGAAGTATGTGAATTTGACATTATGGTTTATGTTATCACCTTAGTGCATTTTGTTATTTTCTTGCATTGTTTTAATGTTTATTAAATTAGTCAATTAGATGTATAGAGAAATTCATCATATGGATTGAATGATTGAATATTTATAGTTTCATTACCTAAGTTATCATGTGTATGTAAATTAGTGTTCTCAATTTGTATTTATGTTGATTTAGGGACCCAAACTTGGGTGGTTATTTTATAATCTATGTCATTATAATTTTTTTGTATGACTATGTGTTTGTTTTTTAGATTAAGGTAAAAGCAAGTTTTGAAGGGACCCCAAAACCCTTTAACAAAGATAGAAAGATGATACGAAGATGCCCAATAGGAATAAAAATCCTAAAATAAACTGTAAAATAGTATCAAAATCAGGTTTTACAGGGACCTAAAACCACATCCTATAACCTTAAGAAAGATCACAGGTTTTACATAGACCTAGAAACTCAAAAAAAGTTTATAAAATAAATATCCAACTTTCAGAACCAGTTAAAACATCTAGTAGATAGGACCAGAACAAAAACAAAAACAACAAAGAGGACCTTAGTCTTCTAGTTCCAAGATCATCTTCACAGTCTCATTTCCAACCATTGCTGTATCCTGTATGGGTATTGCAGCCAAAGTAACAGCTTCTTGTTGTGCTTTATTTCTCGAGCTCTGCCTGGTCCTCTTACTAGGCCCCTCCAGAGATTTTAATTCTTCATTAGCTCATTTTCCAAGGTTAGCTACTGCCGCACATATGCTAGAAGTAACCTCCTCCATTTTCATTCTACTTTCCTTAATGAGCCTTCTCAGATTATTCTCATATTCCTTGAGCTTAATTGGAATATCACTCATTTGATTCTCCAAATTATTGATTTTAATCCTATCAAATTCTTGGTTATGTTGCATTATTTCAACTTTCTTTTTTAGCTCTATCATTTCCTTATGCATCCACGAATCAACTTGGAAAATTGCATCCACTTTGAATTTGGCCGAATTCATGAAGGAGATCTTATTATCCCTCTGACAAGTGTCACACCTATCATCTGCATTCTCCTATGGAAAGGACTCATCATTTTCAACTTGATTCTCCCTTTCCATCATTTTCTCCTCTTTTGTCTCTGTAGGGTCTTTATGCTGGTCATGCTCATCCTTTTCTTTTTCTCCAATCTCCATGGCAAGATTGGAAAGTAGAACCAAATGTTCCTTTTCTCTTATCAAAGCTAAATCATCAATTAAATTATTAGTTTCTTTAACACTTCCCCCCACCACATTCTGTTTGTCTTCATGATTAGAATTATTCTATTTTGTATTACCCTTTATTTTTTCCCCTGCATTAGATTCTTCAGAAAGGGAGAGTGGTAAGCTATATGGAGTGACTGCATGGATCTAAACCATATATTATGACGGCATTCTTCAAAAATTGGGTCGATGACAGAGTAACCCTCCATGGTGTTACTGTGAAGCTCACAGAGGAATTCATCACAAAAGTTATAGGGCTCCCCACGGATGGCATTAAATTCACTAAGCAGACTAGTATTTCAAATGCTGCTTATAAAAAATTCCTAAAAATGGATGCAGAAGAGAAGTAATTGGAAAAGAGTGGAGATTTCTTTGACTTGGAGCAGATAAAAGGAATTTGGAGAGACGTTCTTTCCTACATTCATGAGTATTTCATCCTAGATGGTAGAAGCAAAAGAGTTCATCAATTTCATTTTGTCTTTCTTAATCATTTTAGGCATAAAGACAGAATCTCCTTCCCTTTCTATTTGCGCTTTTCATTGCTTCAAAGTCTGTTTGCTCATAGAAAGAAGGAAACTCGACCAATTTTTCATGAAGGACTGATTCTTATTATAGAGGGCTACTACAAAAGAAATGCTATAGTTTCGAATCCTTATTCTAAAAAAAATAAGGATGCACAGGGTAAGAAGAATGGAAAGGTGAAGGGGAAAGAAAAAGAAAAACCTAGACCCTCCAGTCTTAAAAAATATAATGTTGAAGAGGAATCTGAGTGGGAAAGTTCAGAGAAGAATGTTGTTGAGGAAGAAGAAGGGACAGAAACTGGGGATTTTAGTTCAAATTTGGAAGGGTATCAGGAAGATGAGGACAAAAGCGAGAATGACTATGTGTTTGTTACTAAGATTGATATGGTTGTTATTATTTTGAATATTATTTGGAGATTAAGATGAAAATATTTTAATATTTGGAGGTTTGAATGATTTATTTACTATGTTGTGATTATTTTGAAATGTAATAAGTCCTTTATGATCAAGTTCATTGATCTTTTATCAAAGCACATAATAATAATTATCATGATGCCCATTAATGCCATGGTAAATAAAAAATGATTTTCCTTTGATTTTTTTCAGGTGATGTGGAGGATGATAATACTCAGGGTGTAATTTGATTAGCATTTTATCTAATAGTTTAGGTAAGATATCATGTGGTTGTGCATTGAAAGAAAATATTAGTTTTTGTTATTTTCTCATGGGGAAAGAGTTGTTTAACCCTAAATTTAGATAAAGGGATATCTAAGGTTAAAAGCTATTAGATAAAATTTCACAAAAGGTGGTGCACTAATCTAATGATTAGGAAAATTAATAGAAACTCTAATAAATAATATTATGAAGTTATATAATTGAGATTGCTAAAAATGACAAAGTACAACTATTGATAGATATTGTAATAAGAGAGAATAATTGATACTTATTAGGGATTAGTATTTACATTGCGTAAATTAGTAGTTTTTAATTTACCATATGGTAAATATCATTAATGGTGTGGTAAATTAGGTAGTAACATTATTGTTATATAAAAATAATGTATATTTGGTTAGTATAGTATATTATGAATAGAAGTTATAATATATTATTGTTATTATAGGTTTAACAACCACATGATTCTAAGATAAAATCATGGGATGTTGACTCCCTAATTATAGGATATCTCTTGCCTATATATTTGGCTCTATAACTATGAGCATTTTTAAGAGTGTGTAATATTAAAATTATGAGAAAGAATATATTGAATATTTAATATATTATATGATTGAAACAATTTTGAGTTCAACTCTATTGTGGATTACATGAGTTAAATATGTATTAAAGCTCGTACAATACTTGACACTGGTATCAGAGTAGGAGTTTATAGTAATGAATCATTGATGAAGTTTGAAGGGGTAAATTTCATTTATTTTATGATTGCCCATTCATGAGAGTAAAAAAAAATGCAAGTTTTTTTAGAAGTTATAGTTTTGTATAATATAATAGATTTTTGCATTGTTCTATGAGTGTTACAACATAATTCATAGTTTTGGACTCACTAGCTTAAAATTTTATAGCACTTAAAACTGGTCATTGTCCATTACTTCCCTGAGTAGAGATTTTGATTTTAGATAAGTAGATAGATGAGAAGTATGTAATGGAGCCATTATACTTGTGCAATCTAAAAATATATCAAACCTGAGCATATTCTACCATTCAAGGATTTTTATATTGCATAGCTTCACATAGTTAGTTTGTTCTCTGTGAAGAGATCATCATAGTGTTGGACATCATTATAAAGGAGACACCAAGCCATTTAGAGTATATGCCTACAACTTCATCATGAATTTGAATGAAATGACTTTTTTAAAGTTTGTCAATCTACTAGATTTTAAACATCATGTCAGTCTGTGGTCATAGGTGTTAATTATTATAAATCTATTTTAGTTATTTATCCATCATCTTACATTTAATAGACCCATATTTTCACTTTTCACCATGGACATCAGTGTTGTAAGTTACTTATATCCCATTCCATGAAATACATTCCATTTTGGTCTTCTATCTTCTTGCTTAATGTAAAATTTTAATTAACAAATGTATTTAATTATGATGCACTCTTTAGATGCTCATGTACATGCTTATATGGGAGCTCTCTTCTAATCATCAAATTCAATGTCATCCACCAAACTATAGTCAATATATGTGCATTGTATTCAAGTCCTCACTCACCATCTAACTAAACCATCTGCTCATGGCATCTATTCTATCACCATCCATTTAATCTTCATTTAAAGCTTGGTGGAAGGTCTTTTTAATAATTTTGTAGTATGTTATAATTGTTGTATTTTAGGTCCTAGTTTACATTTATTTTTTTGTTAGTGGATGGAGTCAATAATTTATTATTTAGTATAAATTTTGTTTTGAGGTTATGGTTATTGTCTTAATAGTTTTCATAATGGAGTCAAGAGTAAAAAAAATAAAAACCATGTTTTTTATTTGTATAAGATTCAAAAGTCTAATCGAGTATTTGAGTCTTAGAAAAAGAGTAAAGAGTATGTTTTATTTTATGGTGGCCATATTAGTGTCAATAAAAAATCTTAGTCATTTTCAAGAGTGTGTCAAAATTATCAAGTTCAAAATCTTCCCCTTGTAATGAATATAATTTCAGACAATCTCAACATCCAATTTATAAGTCATATGTACAAATTATTGGGGTGGTCTTGTATTCAAAAATGATGTACGACATTTGAGAATCCAAGCCTAATTTACTAAGTAATTAAGCATTAAAATTGAAGGAGGTTAGAGGCAACAAAGGAAGGAGGCATTTTAAAAACTTATCGTTAGTCATCAATGATGGGGCCATATTTATGGTATTGTGACTTGTGTTTAAGTTGTGTTGTGTGGATTTTAGTTTTTTAGATTTTTAGTGTGCTGTGTAAAATAAGAAAAAATGTAGTAGATTCCTATTCAATTGTGATTATTCACCATATAACCCATTTTATATAAGTATTGTAGAATGTTGATCAAAATATATTTTAGAAATCATGATGTACAAGTTATTAGTAAAACTGTGAAAAATCATTTATGTAAGGTTTTTGAAAAACTTTCAAAACCAATTGTGTAAGGTTCATGGTGAACCTAAAAAACCATTTGTGAAAGGTTATTGGTACACCTGTAAAACTAATTGGGTAAGGTTATTAGTCAAAGTTGGGTAAAACCATCAGAGGATAAGTGTGGTGGATGAATAAAAGTGTAGGTCTTTGTTCATGCCTAGGTGGTGGATGTATCCATCCATGAAAGCCACTTTTAAGAATATAGTGTGTTGGAGTTTTGTGTAAACCCAATGCTATATAGTTGAAGAGAAGATCATGAGCACATAGAGGTGGCACACTACAATTAGAGAGTGAGATATATTTTACCATGTAAAAACTAAGGAGGGGATTTTAGGGATTAGTATTTACATTGGGTAAATTATTAGTTTGTAATTTACCATATGGTAAATATCACATATAGTGTGGTAAATTAGTTAGTAACATTATTTTTATATAACAATAATGTATATTTGGTTAGTATAATATATTAAAAATAGAAGTTGTAATATATTATTGACATTATAATATGTTATTATTATTACGAGTTCAATAACATTATTTTAAGATAAAATTATGGGATGTTGACTCCCTAATTATAAGTTATCTCTTGCCTATAATTTTTCTCTATAGCTACATGTATTTGTAAGAGTGTGTAATATTTAAAGTGTGAGAAATAATATATTATGTATTTAATATATTATATGATTGTGAGTTCAGCTCTATTGTGGATTGCATGAGTTAAATATATATTAAATCTCATACAATACCTAAAAATACTTAGCTAGTTTAATTTTATCATGTAGGTTTGATCCAAAATATTCTAGAAGTGGAGTGGAAGGTGGTCCTAAAAAATTCATCAAATTCTATTTTATCCTTTTTATGGCTTTGGATGCTCACATCAGATCTAGACATTGCATTTACAAATGTGTCTAACTATGGCACAAGTGTCTTGTATAGAATACTAACTGGATATAGATATGACCAACTAAATCCTTATAGAGTTTCTATCACCTTTATTATGATGTATTCAAATCATGCCCATAAGCTATCACTCATTTTAAAATGATCAAACCCTATCTTCCTCACCCTTGGAGTAACTATCAAAAAGTGGGTTAGTGGGATCATGGTGTTGAGATACCCATATGAACCCTCTTTAAACATGCATTGCCTACATAGCCAATACTTTAAAGAGGGCCTCAGACTTATGTAGTTCTCCCATAGTTGTTGGATTATGTATGTATTACGATGTAACATGTGATAAGAAATGGCATGTAATTACATAACTTATAAATTGGAAAATATGGCTCATAGAATACTCTTTGAATGATTTAAACTTATAAAAGTATTATTACTATTAATATTAAGGAAATAGGGATGAATAAGGTAGTTTTTATCACTTAAATTCTCAAATGAATGTTCCTTGATAATTGTGTATATGAGTTATATGTGACCTCCAGGTGATTGCTAGGTGAGGAATGATGAGGGTTAATCTTATCTATATACCAATCCATTTTATAGATATATCACATTAAAGAACTTAAGCTATAATTTAGGATATATTTCATTTATAAATTGGATGAGTTTTGGGCACTGGACACTTTATAGGAAAAGTGGACACTTGTGTCGATGCAGGTGTATATCTGTGGTGAAAGTGTCTAGGAAGATAAAAAATAAGTACAAGTCCAAAAGTAGTAGTGAAAGATAATAATCAAGTTTATAGATTTTTTTAGAGTGTATAAGGCTTGGTCATCAAAATAACAAAGGTTAGACTAAGAGATAATAAATTTAGGTACTAAAATATCATGAATGCAACCCTTTTGACATCAACCAGGCTTATAAAACAAATCAAAGTTAGTGTCTACATTCCCTCATTTTAATCTAGTAATGAAATTGCTAGTTTAAAGGAAATAAATGCATATTTGGGTGTGTATAACACACCTTGTCTTTACATGTGTCCAAATTAAGTGATTTCTTGGTGAATGAATTGCAGTAGAGATGATGTTAAGGTATATATCCAATGTATTAAATATGAGATTAAAATATTTTGAAATGCTTGAAATTAGAAATTGTAATGTTAGGATTACAACTATGTGTTGATTCCCATCTTTTATTTTGGAAATTTGATTTGAAATGATGCCTCTTTATGAAGAATGAAATATGATATTAGGACAAATATTAACCTGAAAGTGCATATATTTATAGATATTGGAGGACACATTCCCCTAACCTTGTAAAGGTGAGTTACAACACATCCATTTAATTTATTCCATCTCAATCGTGCAACCTAAATATGTGCATGATCTAGTGAGCATGAGTGATTTAATCAACTCATACATACATACATACATACATACATACATACATACATACATACATACATACATACATACATACATATATATATATATATATATATATATATATATATATATATATATATATATATATATATATATGTGGTGAAGGTGGATGATTTAATAAAACCCATATATAAGTCTGATAAATTTAGATGATTTAATCAATTTTAAATTATAAACTTGGTAATATTGAGTGATTTAATCAACTCAACCTTCCAAAATTGAACCAATTACTATAGTAAATTGGCTTAATAATAGTCCATAAAAGTCCAACTTAGGTATAATAACAGTCCATAATAGTATTTAAAATCTAGAAATGGTTTGATTTTTAAATTTTAGGTGCCCTTTGCATGGCATATGCACCTCATATATGTCTCAAACTAAAATATTGGTAAAGTAACAGTCTTAATTTATATAATACTACCATAAATGTGTATCTAAATCATATAACTATGAAATATGGTTAATCCAAAATCTATGCAAGTGTGGAGAAATTTTTTCCATAACATGCCCCCACTGTAATTTGGATAATCTAAGAACTGGTGTAAGTGTGGAGGATAATTTACACCACATGCCCCCAATATAATATGAAACTATGAAAATGTGTAATTCATACCTCTATGACATTCCCCCACTAATATGCCCCCCTTTTGAGGTGAGGGGAAGTAGGATATGGTATTCACATTACCTTAAAAGGATAAGATAAATGTATAAGTTGTATATGGATCATGTAACATATAAGGGTAACATGCCTAGATAGATATAATGTTTAGGAACAAAATATGTGATCACAACAAGTCCTAAGATTCATGATGTAGATAATGGAAACATATATATAGTAATAATACAATCTCAACAAGTAATTAAGAACACACACAAGATCACTCAAAAGTAAAACAACATGAAATGGTCCAAGGTGACCTCATACAAGGGGCATGTTAAAATTACACACATTCAAAGGGGCATAACTTAATCAAATGTTTATAAAACATAAAACAACATATTCAAATGTACACATATAATAAACAATGACTGATTCAAATGTCAAAATAGGCAAACATAGGCATGGGGGTAAAAATCATTGAATCATATTAAAATGATCCAATAGGTAAATATAATTTAATATGATAACAAGCAAGAAAAGATAGGCAACCAAGATGAACATAACATACTAGTTCCTAAACATATTTGTTTGTAAGCAATGTTAAGGACACGTCATATAAAATACACTATGAAAGGTATAAGCATGGATATAGGCATATATAATTATATATAAGATCTAACATGATGATGATAAGTGATCATAAAATAATTTAACTCAGGTGTATTATGATCAAAGAAGTAAATGCCCCCAATATACTTAGGATGTGAGTGGAGGGTAATCCCAACATCTGTATGTGCATATATCATGTACCTGGGTATGCCTATATAACACTAAAATGAAGAATGAAACACATGTGTATATCAAAATAAATGATATGATAAATAATAATGTGGAGAAAACAACATATGTATAATACATAGTATAACTATGAACATGTTGATTATTTTTGGTATTGTTGAAATATTTGAATGTTTTTGGTAATTTTGGAATATTTTATTTTTTATGGTATATTTGGATATTTTATAAGATATACAATGATATTAATATTAAGATTATAATATTTAAGGAGTGTTAAATGAATAACATTTCTAGAATGAAATGTGTCATATGCATGCATAACAAAATCATAAAGTGTATCATGCTCTTTTGTTAAGTTTATACTTGTTATCTTTGCTTGAGATATATTTTAATTTATTTATTATAACCATGGTTTTCCATGTTTTGATTTATATTTTTTTAAAAATGGATTAATATTTAATACAATAAAGAATGATTTTAATCTAAGTATGACATTACATTAGATAGATCCAACATGTAAAGAAGATGCAATAGATTTATTCACGTGTTCCATACTATATCCTAGAGATGTAAATAATTTACAAGTACATATATTGAATTAAAAATTTGGGTCAAATATGATATTTTGACCTTGATTACCATCTATACAAGGTTCAATGATTTTATGCTTTGACACATGATTAGAAATTACTTCATATGAAGGCACACGTTTTACATTATATTTTGGATGCATGTTTTGTTCTTTGGGGAATTGTTCCTTTTATACCTCATTATAATTTATAGGTTCTTTATCTTTTGGATTAAAAAATAAATATGCATATTTAAATGATTTGTATTAGTATTTCTAATATATCCCAAGCTTTGTTGATATTTTGATCAATTGTGGAGATATGATGAATGATGCCCTATGAATTCTTCACAAATCTTAGACCATTATAACCAAATTATTTTATATATTATTGTCCAAAACCATCTTATTTTTAAAATTTAATTTTATTATGGAGAGGTAGATTTTTATTCTTTTCTTGGTCTAATTTTAATTTTTTTAATATTTTCTTGCACTAGGCTTGGCATTTGTAACTATTTTTATTTTGAATTATTCTTTGGTACCCATATTTTTTCTTTTTTATGCTTGTGTTTTAGGAGAGGTACTCATAGTGTGAGTGGAAATATTTAATTATTTATCAATGATATGATCACCACTATCATTAGAAATTTTATTTTGTAATTTAATACACTTTTTTTATATGATACCCATACATTCTATGATATGCATAATATATATTTGGATATCTGTGTAGGATGTAGATGAGGTAGTTGGATCTCTTTGTTTATAAGTATCTCCCTTAGGATTTCACTTGGACTTTTAGTATATTTTTGTTCAGTTTTGTAATCACTTGTTGGGATATAATATGTTTTAGATTTTCATTTTTATAAGAAACCTTATTGGGTATAACATTTTCTAGATGAAGATACAAACAAATAATTAACACTAGCATATTTTGGATCCTACATGTAGTTAATATGATTTTATAAATATTTTATAAACTTATTAATACTATTGATTTTATATTTTATGGGATCACATACACAAACCCTACATGCTTTAGATTAACTATGCATACATGTACCATCTAGGGATTTACGAAGGGTTTATTGGCTATCCTCATTTAACGTTATAGGATGGGACACCTTACCCATTGAAGAAGTGATAACATGGACCTGGTTAGAGGGATGGTATTTATCACCATCCTTAGGTATAGGAGGAGGAAGAAGTTATTTTTTTATCCATTATAAACCTTTCAAAGACTAATATGATAATAGGAAAGAATGTATATATAAATGTTAGGAAATAATCAATTATGAAAATGAAATTCAAAACTAAATAATTATAGTAGTAAAAAAATTAGAAGACCCTAGAGCAAACTAGGGTTTGGAGACTAATGTTTAATCATAAATTTAAATAAAGGGATATCTAGGGTTAAGGGGTATTAGATTAGATTTTACATAAATATGGTGAAATAATCTAATGAGCATGCCAATTTATATACACTCAAATAAATAATGTTCTAAATTTATACAACTAAGATTGATAAAAATGGCAAAGTATAACTATTGATAGATATTACAGTAAAATGGAATAATTGATCCTTAGATGGTTTAATTTTCTCATGCAAGTCTAACCTAGAATAAACTAGAGTTGGACTAGAAGGTGATATTTTATCAATCATTATATTTTAGGAATATCCTTTCTGTGGCTTTGAATACATGAACCGGATCTAGATAATTGCATTGATGTAGGTGTTTGACTATAATGCAAGTGTCTAGTACTAAATACTAATTGGGTGTAGATGTGACCAACTAGAGCCTTATGGGTTTTATATCACCTTTATTATGATGTATGTAGATAATGCAAATAGGATGTCATTATTTATCAAATGATCAAACCTTAGATTCCCACCCCTAGAGTGATTATGGAAAGAATGGGTTAGTGGGATCACAATGTTGAGCTATCCCAAGGACACATCTATCATTGGGTGTTGCCTACATAGCCAATACCTTGAATATGGCCTCAAAACTATGTAGTTATTCCATAAATGTTGGTTTGTGTGTATCAATATGCAATGTGTGATAAACAATGGCATGTAGTGACCTAGTTTACAACTTAGAAAATATGGCTCATAGATTACTCTTTGAATGATTAATAACTATGGAAGTATGACTCCTATGATTTATATGGAAATACATATGAATAGGGAATTTTTCTCACTTGAATGCTCAATTTAAATTTCCTTGATATCTTTATATGTGAGTTGTATGTGATATCCAGGTGATTACTAGGTGAGGAATGAATGAGGGTTTATCTTGTATATATCTCAATCCCTTTTAGAAATATCTCACATTAAAGCATTTAGGCTAACCTTTAGGATACATTTGATTTAAAAATTAGATGAAATTTGGGTAGTGGACATGTTGTAGGAAAAGTGGACACTTGCATCAATGTAGGTGTTTGTTTGGGACACAAGTGTCCAAGAATCTAGAAAATAGGTACAAGTCTAGAACTAGTAGTGAAGGATAATAATCAAGTTTATTTATTTTTTCACAGTGTAGAAGGCTTGATAATAATAATAATAATGTTTGGAATAAGATATAATTAATATAGGTATAAAGAGATAGTGAACACAATCCTTTTGACATCGAGCATGTCTATAATTGAAAGATACAACCATGATGGATATTTTCCAAGTGTACAAGACTGAGGTACTATATAAATAAAATTTAGTGTCTATAAGAGCAATCTTGATTTTTAACTCTAGGAGTATAGATATTTCCTTTATATAATACTTTGACATTCTCATATTTAGATTTAACATTATGTACTGAAGTGTTAAGGTATGTTGTGTGATTGGTGTATGTATTGGTGTAAGATAAATGGTGATGTGTATTAGAATAATTTGCATTTACTTTAGGTGATTTATCTTATTAGAATAATTTATTATCTTATTGTATATGATTTGAAATAGTAATAAGACCTAATTCTTCTTCTAGTACAAAGGCCTACAACAAAGAGATATAAGTGATTCACATGTATTATAAAGTAGCTTTTCTTTTCATGGATGAATAAGTACTCCAAAAAAGAGCAGTTTACTAATAAATGCATGGGTTAGTAAATTAATTGATGCATAATAGTTTTAAATAATTAAATGTAATGACATACTTTCTCATTTGTACCTTGGTGAAAAGAGGTTAGTTTTTCACAAGTAACCCTAGGTTCTTTATTTTGAATATATTTAATAAAAAAAGCTTATGCTACCTTAAGATAGATAGATAAGTATTATCTATGAAGGTATTCAAGCCAAACAAGGGTACATACCTTTAGGGTTTTAGGGAATAGTTTTAATAATAATCAAATACCATTTTACCCACTCTTGGTCTCATGAAAGGCTCTAAGGTGTAAGTAAGGGTCATCATTTCCATCAAATTTAGAAAATTTACGTGGTTAGAAGTTAAGAGGTAAAGGTGAATACAATATATTATGTGTAGTGGGATTACCAAGAATGACATTAATGTCAACCCACGTATGATAAAATTTAATTTCTTAGGATAAATGGTGTACTTATGCTTGTAAAATAGCTACGACATACATTAAGGAGAGAACATATTGGAAAGGCATATTAATATTTTTAAGAGGCTCATTTAAGTGTTGAATTATGCTGTTAATCTTAGCCATTGGTACACTAGTGTGAATGTGATAAGTAATCTTAGGAAGAGATTATTCCTTATAAATGATCAATTTTAGAGATTTATTGTATTTTAACATAGGAGATGTAACATTATGAGTATTATAAGCCTATTGAGTACATATTTTACTTTGTCAAGAAGAGTGATAAATATTAATACAAGATGTATGTATAGTTTCATCACTAGGAGAGGATAGTGGATAAGTATATAAAGAGGGAAATTTCTCACCATAATTATAGACATATTCATCATCATACCAATCCTAATTATAATCACAATAGTTGTGATGGTCACAATGAATAGAAATGAATATTTTTGATTTCCATTCTATATGGTAAGATGGGAAGAGGAGAAATATAACATGTGGGCTCACTAGCTATGGGATGTAATGAAGGAGAGATGTCCTCATTACTAATATAATTATTTTTAAACTCATAGAAATAAGGGAGGGGGTTTGTTCATAAAGAAAATCCTAATTATGAGTAGATGGAAATATAAGAGAGGGTAGATAATTATAAATAAGAGACTTATTTCTCAGTAAAGTAGATTTTAAGGAAGAGGGTGAGGAAAAAGTGTGAGTGGAATCTAAGTGCTCATCTAAAGGGCAAGATTTAGAGGAAATAATGAGTGTGACAATAAAATAATAAAAAGATAAACCTAAACCTAAAATAATGTCTAAAGGATGCATTATATAGGAATCTAAAGGTGTGGCTAAAGAATATTATAAAAAAGAATCTAAAGAGGAATTTGTAATTTTGATTAAATTAAAAATAGAGGAGAGATACAAAATGGTGTCTAAGGGATGATCCAAATAAGAATCTAGAGGTATATCTAAGGAAGAATATAAAGGAGGATCTAAAAAGGAATATGTAGTAATAACACATTGGGAATTAGATATATAAGAGTGATGGTGATGAATGGCATTAGTAAAGGCAATAGATAATTTGGGTGTGTAAGAGTGATATTCGAAGGAGGACCCAATAGGTGTGCCTATGGGAGAGTGAAAAGGAGGACTCAAAATAGGTCCTATAGGATAATATAAATAGGAATATATGGATGAATGAAAAGGTTCCTTCTTGTTTGAGATGAAGGTATGATGAGTTAATTTAGATTCAAATGGTTTATGCCTCCTTATTTGAGATGAATGTATGATGATTTAAATTAGATTAAAATGGTTTATGTGTATCCATGATATCAAAATCAAAATCATCCATATAATCATCTTCCATTAGTTTTTGATTATTGCTCTTTATCCATTGAACTTGATCATAAGAAAATGGGATAACATGCATGGAAAATAATCTATTTTGACTACCCATAATGAAATGAAAGATAAAATATGCCACAAGAATAATGTTACAAAGTAACAAGTAACCTATAATTTATAGAGAAACTAATGATTAAAAAAAATTGCTAACAAAATTTTAGGTATAATATGTGAACTAGGAAATGGTCTTGAATGATTTGTAGGTTCTCAAGGATAATTTATCATCAATTATATAGTTGTGGACTAATGTTTTAGAGCACTAACTATAGAGGTAGAACCATAACTGTATCCCACTAAACCTAGTTTTAAGGATAAGTTGAGAGTAACTTCTTGGGGTTAATTGCTTACTAGTGCACCATAAAATTAGATAGATGGTAAAGTCTTCATATTAGTGTAAATGAGGGATCTTAGGTGTTTTTGATATACTATGATACACATGGAAATTAAAGTCCATGTTTAAATCTATACTATGGCTATGATTATTGGAGTAAAATTACTCATGCCATGATGTTTGTAAATATAACACCATGTAACCCTTGACAACAATAGCTAAGTAATTTTAAATTTTCGAAACACAATTTTTAAAATAATAAAAAGTAATGAAAAAAAAAAAAAAAAAGTGAAATCTTGTGTTGGAATATTTTTTTTTGATTTTAGAAAATCATTTTTTAACTTAAACCATAGACCACACAAAAATCAACAAATAACAAATAATATACCATTGCATAATGAAAAACTAGAAATTATGAGACATCAATGAAATATTTTGGAAAATTGAAATAGGTTATTGTATAAAAATGTTGATTTATATAACCCATGAATTAATGTGAAAATATAATTATTATTCCCTACTTAATCTGGTACTTAATAAAACAATAAATTATAATTTATAATTAATTTATGCAAAAATATTCAAATCAAAAAGAGGTTTTTAATTTAGTACAGATGAATATAAAACACTCTAAGATATTTGAAAATTTATCTATTTTGAACTAGTTATTAATGAAATAAATTGCAATGATTTCAAGCTAATTATGACGAAACCCTAGAACATGAAAATGGAAAACCTGTAAATATAGAAAAAAACTAATTATTTTATAAATATAAGATAGGTTTTTATAGATAAATAGTAAGTATATAGAAATCCAAAATTTATTAAAAAATAGATTTGTCTATTTTTAGTTATGCAATTATTTACTAAAAATAGTAAATTATAGTTTCTGGAAAAATTATACAATACTTTTTTGAGAAAAATAGGTTTTTATTTATTTTTATATGGATAGTAAAAATATATAATGTATTTGTGAATAATACTAATATGGATTAGAAAATACAAAAAATAACTAGTGAGGAGCTAGGGTTTTGACTATGCTCGATAATATGTGGGTTCACCAAAATGTTTACACTATAATTAATTGGTATCAATAAATTAATTATGAATAAACTATAAAAACTAATTTAAATTAGAGTGAAATTAAATAAAATGAAGTAAAAATATATAAGTACACTATGGATAGTGAATAACTATGAAAAACATGTACTTAGTTTGAAACTAAAGATTTATAAAGTTACTGACTATGCAATGATTTAGAACATATTAGATCACACTAAAAATTACGTCAATGCCAAAATAAATTTTTTAAGAGCTATAGGGACAAGAGGGCACGAGGTGGACAAGGTAGTAATGCATATATATCCACTAACATGAATTTGTCCCTATTTAATGTACAACCAAAATTCCACTTGGACCACATGGGACTATTTGTAAAGGTTTATTAATTTTTCGCAAAGGCTAACTAGATGTGTAGAAGAACTATAAAGTTAATGCTCTAATCCAACACAAGTAAACAAAATAATATAAAATACAAAGGGTGAAAAAAGTGGGGAAGTGGGATATGGTTGAGATATCCTCAAAAACCCCCTTGTTAACTGAGTGTTGCTTACATAGTCCAAGTGGACCTCTAAGCTGATGTAGTTCTCCTATTTGGGGAAAGTAAGAAATTTGTGATGAATGCAATTAGAGGATTGATTAGAGTGATTGATAATAGATGCATTTGAATATAAATAAAACACTATTAAACTTGTCCTATGACTATAAAAAAGTATCAAAATTGAAATTAGAAAGAGTAATGTTCTTTTAATTAAGATAAGATGCTTTTGAAAATAGATTTCCAATGATTGCCAGATAATGAATTAAGTGGATTTGATTTGCTTTTATAGAATAATATTTTAATTATTTCCATGAGCCGACATTATGAAAAGTGCAAGATAACCATTATAAAATGTCTCACTTTCAAAAGGTGTATGTTGGAGGTAAGAAGACAAGAGTGCATTAGGGGATAGGGCCACACTGCAGTCCTATCTGTCTAGTGCATTTTTGTCCCAAAATGTCAAAATATTCTAAAAATTGATATGAATATACTTTAATAAGAACATGGATGTAATAGGAATGATTTCATTCTATTTTATTATTATTTTTAAGATATTGAAGGCTACTATAATGATTTCATCTTATGAATTGGTGAAAATACCAAGGTAAGGATGTCAAGAATAAACATTTTCAAGCATTTATTGATTAAATTTAATCTTCTCATGGTATAAGAGTGTATTTATTATTTCATGGTAGTCTATTTTTACATTAAGTAGTATTTCACTCTCCTTACATTTTCTACTCATTCTAAACATATTTTTTTTGTCAACTCTTTGCATGCACTATTTTTTTCCTATTTATTCTAGTACTTAAATAATTATTTTAATATTCTTATTAGATCCTTATTTTTCCCTATTTCTAAAATATGTTATAAGTTCTCAATTTCTATCTCATCAAAATAAGTCATCTTAAGTTGATATTTTATTTCTTATCATTTATGATTATATTAATATTATATACTATACAATTATGCTCATGTGTATTAGGATACTTCCTATCACTATCTGTATGTAACTCATCTTCAGAGTCTATAACTTTCTCTTCTCCCTTGACTATTTTTATTCCACTCCTTGTTGTTACCACTACTCTAGATTTTGTCATCTGTGTTTATTTTTAGGTGTTTTTTCTTTAGAATATCCTTATGTTTTTTTCTTTCTTCTTTACACTCTCATATTTTATCTAAAATAATTGTGTTTTTGTGAGCATTCCCATTCCTCTATAATTTTGTCATCTCCTTTTTTGCGTCTCACCTCATTACACCACCCTTTTATTTTTTGTACTTTTTAGATTTTATTCAAGTGTTTTTCACCTTTTCTTGGAGGGGATTATGCTGATTATTCTATCTAGGTGCCTTTATTTTTGTACAACTATGCCACTTTAGGGTAATAAACATAATCATGAGTTCCATTCTCATGACCAAAACCATATTATACTTATGGTTATTCCATGTAGTTATTTACAATGTGGCCAATATTTATAAATTGATAACATGTTGGAGGCAATATATCCTAGATGTATCCTTGATTATAACCTTAAAATCCTTGATATTTTCCTCTCCATCCATAATATCCACACCTATAGCTATCTTGGCCTCCTCCTTAACACCCACCTTGATTTTTATTATATTATTATGGATGGATATTTTATGGTGTGAATTATTATATTTTTAGAGGGTATATATTTTTCTCACCATTGTGTGGTATAGTAGGGTTTCCTAAATGTGGCTATAGTGATGACATATTTTCAATGACTGCTTCACTTCTATTATTTCTCTCATATAACTCTACCAATGTGTCATGTCTGGGGAACATGTGATTATAATGTTTTAATGAACCCAACATTATTCAAATATTTTAATTTTTTAGTGGGTGGAGTGACTTACACGAGTGGACATAATTTATGTAGATGTTGATCATATATTCTATAGATGATATAATAAATACTATCTCCATAAATTGGTTTCTGAATCAATGGGGGGCATCCCCATTGGTGTCTGGGATACCCTTACCACTACTACCCTCTTCACCATTTCCTTAGGTAGACATTATCTTCATGAGTGTCCCTATGTAAAACATAAAATAAACCATATTTGAGCCCCAAGTGGGTTGTTTTAAGGTGGGGTTGAGCTAAAGTTATCCCCCTTCATTTGAATCTCCTATTTTAATTGTAATTGCTATATATCTTGTTGTAATATCTCTATGTTATGTTTCAAGTATACATTTATTTCCCATATCTATGATTAGGATTATAAGTGTGATGCCATCTATAGTTTCTCCACAAATGTATTAAATATCTTATCATCCATGTTATCTTTTATATAAGGTATTAGTCCTGAGATAAACCACTTAATCCTATGTTTCTTGTTTAATGATTCTTCCAATTTCATTACAATATCCTTAAATCATTGGCCATGTTATTTCAAAATTTAATTTTATTTCTATATAAACTCTCTCTTTTTTCTTACACACTCAGTTGGTATGTCTGAGTAATAAAATTCCCCTTTGAATGATTTTTGGACATCAACCCATGAACTAATATATCTTGTACTGGTTTTCATGTATCATTTTAACCCATCATCTCTCAACATCCAAATGAAGTAAAACACATTTATTTGTTCATCTGTGACATTTTTAATTCACCAATATGAATATAGTAAAAATAGGCATTCTTTAACATCCTTAGTATCTTTGTCAAACAAAGTCAATTTCATTCTATTAAATGTCATCTTGTGGGTATGAGATTGTGTGCTAACACTACTAATAGTGTAGTTACTAGACGCGATCATCTTGGAAGAACTAATTAAGATTCTCATTTGATTATGCATATATATATATATTTTTACTAATGTTTAGATTCTTCCTTTATCTATACTTCTCTTTGAAAATAATTTCCCCCAAAATCTCTACATGATTCTGCAAAGAATTTCTTATGCTTTTGTCTCTTCAACTACACTTTGATAAAATTTTCTACTTATTATCCTATATATACTTCTCTTTATCTAATATATGGATGTTCATGTATATTTTTATGTGGAAATGTAGATGGCATTTATTTTAAATGGTTCATTTCCTCATAGTGCCTCTTACGGTTATGGGTTTTAAGGGGGTGGGTCACTTATAGTATCTTATTTTTAATATTTTATCTCCATCTTATCTTCTTTCTTAGTATTATTATTATTATTAACTAATACTTATTTAATTAATATAAATTATTCCTATTCTCTTTATTATATTTTTCCAATATTACTACTATGATTTACATCTAAGTCACTTTCTTATCTAAGGTTGGTATTCGTATGACCATCTATTTGTTATTATATTCTTTCTTCATGTACTATTTCTTCTTGAATATCTTATCTCATATTCCATTCTTCAATTGTTACAATATATTACCTTAGTTATAGCATATAACTATCTTCTCTATTTTGATGGTATCTTCTATTCTAATTTCTTCATCTCTTCCCTTACTATTTTATAGGATTCATCCATTATGGGTCATAATTATCATTACTGGCTAGTCTTCTGTAGCCAAGGTTTTGAATAGTTTTAGGGTTCTGATCAATGTAGCTAACTTTGTTAATCCTTGACACATATCATTCTTGACTTTCTATAGTGTGTGATATACTATTTATTATGTTCTATTTCTTTCACTTCTTTTTCACCTTCCAATGGTACTAATGCTAACTCATATGTTTTTATAAGAGGGACAACATCACAATTTTAAATTTTGGGATCTCCATTGGTAGAGGCTAGATTTGTGTCATCTAATATTTTAGTTATTATTAATATCCTATCTTTTCTCTCTTTCTTATGTATTTCTCTCCTAGCTTAAGATTTAATATTCTCTTCCTTAGTCTTTTTTCTCATCTCTTCCTTTACCATTTTCTCTTCTCTAACTTCTATTATTAATAGATTTATCCTTTTATATTAACTAAATTAATCTTTATTCTATAATTATATTCATAACCCCTACATATTATTTAACCTACCCCAACCATTTTAGACCAAATATTCATATAAATAACATATTTTTATATCCCCCTTCTTTCCACACACCATCCCTTAGGTGCATAACCCCTAAACAAACTATTTCCTTTTTCTTACCAACTAGCTATCCAAAAATATCTTATGAATTATGAGTGTTACCCTGCTCAAGAAGCATTCTATTACTCCTTTGACAAACTCAACTTTTTGGGTATTGAAACTTATCAAACCTTGAATAACCCAAACTATTAAGAATGGATTTAGTGTAGTTTTAAAATAATAATCAATAACTTAGGCCTAAGGTGTTTCAATGATTTTGAGTGCCTCAATAATTTTCACATTCCACTTAATGGGTTTATTAATATATATTTTGAACCTTATGTATGTTTCTATTAAATTAGTATCAAAGGACACAAAATATGCACAAATGCGACTTAGAATTAATTTTCATGTGATATAAATAAGGATGCCTTTAATTAAATCAATGAATCATCTATTCATTTGGTATAGAATTGGAATATTTTTTTGAGTATTAATTTAGACCACTCTTTGATTTCTGTTATTTTTGGCTTCTAGAACTCCAACAAATACCTTCTTCTAGACATTAGTTAAATAATTTCCATGTAGTACCACCAAATTTTGACATAAAATCTATGAATATGGATATAATTAATTATGTGGTTCAAGTTAAACTTTAGTGAAAAATAATGTGGTTCAAAGGTTAGTATTATGAATAATTTATTATCCTATACATTCATAAAATAAAATATGTAGGTGTGATTATTCATAGTAGCTAATTTATAAGTATTTCCAGGTCTAACTTCCTTTATTCATATAAACATAATAAGAACAACTATTATAGTTAAAAAAATATCTCTATTATATACCTCAACTTTATTTACTCTTTTTCCACTCTTCTTTAAGCTAATATAAGTATTTATATACTATGTAATCTCTTATCTTACTCTTCTTACAACTATTCAACTCCCTCTATATTATATCTATCAAAATATAATGCTAAAATATAAATACTGACTAGATACCTTTACAACTCAATGGTCATGTCTATGGAAGACATTCGCTTTATTCATGCAAGTCATTTTATGTTACCACAAATATTAAATCCATACCTTGTTTCCCATATTAGTAGAAGCCTTTGGTCCATCAACTTGGGAGATGCATTTTGTTTCTATGGTAAACTTGGAGGTTATGTATTAATCTTGTATTGATCATTACCCTTGAATAATAATGCCAACACTTTAACTTATATTTGCTATGCTTTAGACTTGGCTAGTGATAGATTCAAAATTTGGGAAGAATAAGGTAGATTTGCTCAATGTGAATAGTGTATAGATGTGTACCAGATAAGTTAAAAGACCTACCTTGATTTGTATATATATGAGCCCAACTAGGTAATTTATCATACCACTAAAATGTTAATTAGATGGGCCAAGCCTATGTAAAGGTCTTATTTTAAAAAGTGAACATTGATATAAAAGGGTTAGTGTTGACTAGATCAAGTCATTATTGACTGGCCATATTGAACAAAACTTAAGGAATTTATATATATACACATAGATTGAATTGAAGTTTTGGAGATGTATATGCAAGATATTAAGTATGTTTGAAACATAAAGTGAGGTTCTTATAGGTGTGTAATAATAGAATGGAAGAGTAAAAATCATAAGATATCATGTAGGTGTGAGATAATGATGGATTAAGACTATGCTTATGCACTCAAGTCATGACTGGTAAATTATGTCAAGCTTATCATTTTCAAGTACTTAATACTATATTTTAGTTTTTATAATTGGCACCATTTTATTCTAGTAATGAATTTACTAGAGTAACAGGAAATTTTGTACTTGAGTGTGTATAACACACTTTTTAATTGGTACTTGTAGATACTAGAATTATATTTTATATGACATACAAGTCTTGTACACTTGAAAAATGCCAATCATGCTCAACCATTTAGTTTATGATCTTAACAATAAAAAAGGCTCACATTTTCCATCTTGCTATGCAAAAATTTATTATCCTATAGTCTGAACCTAAAATTTTGATGACACAAATCACTTGTAGCTTATAGTCTACATAAAACCTATTTTCCATATTACATATATAGTTACACAGCCTATAATTTTTTACCTTATAAGACACTATCATCTAGATTAGGACATTAACATAAACACTAGTGTCCCTACCTTTTAAATGATCAAATTTAAAATATCCCAATGTGTACGAGTTGACATAACTGTCTTATTTAATCCTTATATGAGATTATTTCAAAAGGTGTGCTATAAATACAATTCAAGGGTCATTCACTATCTACCTAGTAGAATTAATCAAGCATTTCTCAAGCTCACACTAAACTAATGAAAATCATTTGTAAAATTGAGATATACTTACCTAATCCTCCATATGTCTAAATCAATCATAAAACTAGTCTTCTTATGGGTCTGGAGTAATAAAAAAACAACCCATGAGTTTTTTTTCTTCACGTCACAAGATAGATCACTAGATGTACTCACATATAGTATATTTCAAAATTTTCTCACATAGGCCCACATAAGGGAGAGAACTACATCATTCTGAGGCCTTCTTAGAAGTATATGGTTATGTAGGTAGTTTTCATTAATAGAGGAGTATTGAAGGTTAGTTATTTAACTAAGGCTACTAACCCTTATTTTATAAGGTGATGTGCCCAAATTGGAGGACCTAAGGTTTTGAGTAAATAATGATTTTGATAACCTATACATGTGATCTAAACTAATAATCTATAAGGTGATAATGAACTCTAACAAATGAAACTAATTTTTATAGAAAATGGTTTATATTTTGATTTGGATATAAGCATCAAAATTAGGAAAAAATTATCGATGCTAGTGTCCTAGCTAACAGAAAGCTAATTTATATAATTAGATGAATCAAGGTGAATCATCATATTATATTATTCTACACCTATGACTATAGGATTTGATTTCACATCATTTCATAATATAAGTGTTATTTATCATTCACATTTATACTTTCAAAATATTGTTTTACATTGTATTTTTATACATTTAGCATATTCCAAAATTTAATATATTTATCAGAATATTGTAAATCTAAATTATTTAATTAGCCTACTTTATAATGGATTTTTACATAGTTTATTAAACTATTACACCAAACCTTAACTTAAAAAAAGGGTTAAATAGTTTGGTGAACTTAACTTCTAAGTCTTCTTGCACAATCCTAGCTTGCTATAGGGTTTTCAACCTTTTAGAGTTCTATATTATTGTGATAGATTTTTGGATATGATTTTTTTTCCATTATTATTGGCATATTTGTTTTAATTTAAAATGAAAAATTTTAGTAGCAAATATTGTTTTGAAACTGAAGATAAAGAGGCATTACTTAATCATCTAAATATAAATTAGGAGTTAATTGATGCTTTTTTGTATGTTACACAAGATGAAATATAAACATGCTAAGGCCAATGTATCCACATATAGTGATGGTAAATATTTAAGTGGTACTACTACCAATTCAATCCCATTATCCTTCCCCTTGAGCACATAATTGATTTCTATATCTATTAGGGACATAAAATATGTTTTCAAGCCATTGTTCCTCGAGGATCAAACACCTATTGCTACATCTCCCATGGGAACAATCAATGATTCAATTTAAATACTATTTTAAATCCCTACATCAACACCAATAATGTTTTCATCCCTTTTTGTAACTT
Source organism: Torreya grandis (assembly GCA_037957365.1). Classification (NCBI taxonomy): domain Eukaryota; kingdom Viridiplantae; phylum Streptophyta; class Pinopsida; order Cupressales; family Taxaceae; genus Torreya; species Torreya grandis. The sequence goes on along the minus strand of JARHVA010008825.1, from coordinate 89,487 downwards.
TTCAAACATCAAATATTAATCTCACTAGGTCTACTATGCAAGCTCTTCTTCAAGTTATTCAAATTTTGGAAGCTAAGGTTAAAAATATTGAGAAAAAAGCTTTAAAATAAACTCATTACAATGATTTAAAATATTTATTACATAATCATATGTCACATAAAATATCTTTTCACGCTTTTCTAACTAGTTTTATAGCACTCAATTTCACGTTTTATGATGGACAGGGTGACCTTGAGTAACATCTCCAATATTACTATGTGGCAGGCCTTGATTATGTTTCCAATGATAAAATTTTGACAAAAATATTTCCAAGAAGCCTGAAGGACCATGCTTTAAGATGGTTCTATGATATACTAGTATGATTAGTGAAAGCATTCAAACCTATAGTATATTAGTTTATAGCACATTTATAAATCATCATCAACAAAAATGTGTCACATGCACATATTCCCAAAATCAAGTAAGGAATAAATGAGCCTATCAATGAATATGTTTTGAGGTCTAAGACAATGTTTACTAAAATGACAAGTCTAGTGGAAGATAAAGAGATTAAAGATGTCTTTAAGTAAAGTTTTCTTGCTCCACTACATGAATTTATTATCTTCAAGAAGTTTAAATCTTTTGATTATTTATGACTTATTTTTCCAAGACAAAAAAATGAAACTTAATGTATTAAACAAGATTAATTATGTAGCAAACACACTATCTACGTCTACTACCAAGTTGCATATCATACAAAGCTATAAGGTTAAAGTTACATAGACTAAAAAGGAAGAAATAACAATGGTCAATAAAATGTTACAATAATATAATCAAATTATATTATCTAATGTACCTAAGAGACAATTTAAATGATTACATGAGTCTCTAGCTTCATTCCTTAAGAAAATTTTGGAGTGTCATCTCATATATCTCTCTCCTTCTATATAGGTCGATACGAGTTGACCTCTACCCAAAAGATATGATGAAAATGGTTATTTTTAATATCACTAATGTGACATGAATTATAAACACATATGTTACAATTTAACACACAAGATACAAGACCTCATTGATAGGAAACAAATCACCTTTGATGATCCTCCAAAGGATTCAAGATCACATCTTGGTGATCATCAAAACCATAAGATATTCAACAATCCATTATAAGATCATTTCAAGGAATACATGGAAGAAAATCTAGCATATAATTCACATCCTCCTCCACCACATTATAAATACCAATTAGATGGAATTATAGGCACACTTACATGTACAATAGCTCCTATGGTTCAAAGGCCTTCTATTACATTTGTTGACATAAAAAATGTATATGATGACTTAGATATTATATCACATATTAATCATCGAAATTATGTTGTATTATGGTTGATAATGGTTCTAGTGAGAATATATATACCATGACATTAATAAAACACTTAGGATACACACATTATGATTTATACCATTTGAGTAAGATGATTAGAGCATTTAATGGGAAATCATAAGTTATTTATGATTGTATTTACCTTTACATGTTGGTCTAACACATGTGACCATACCATTTTAAATTATACCATATATAAGAGTATTTGATATGTTACTAGGATAACCTTGGATTCATAATATCCATGCAGTACCCTAAAAAATGCATAGATGTCTCAAATATATTCATACCAATAAGGTAATCATAATTTCAAGGATTTAGTATGAACATCTGGTACAACAAGAGAAGTTTATTCCAAGATAAATAATTACAAAAATTATTAAGTTCAATCATTAGTGAAAGGGTAAGCTAAATAAAATACCCTTTACTAAGTGATCAATAATTAAGAGATCATAGCATCAAAGATACATAGTGGATTCCATAGATCCTTCATCTACACCTACATAAACCATCCTGTTGCTAAGAGTAGATCAACATGTTTCAAAGAGGGTAAAAAGACCCATAATTATAATTATACCAAATAAGTCCTATAATAATAAAAATGGGTTATAAAAACCACTACAACATCTTCTAGTTCACAACCACATAGTCCTATCACACACATGTAGAGTATCACCAATTTTAGAGTTTGAGATTTAACACATATACATGATACTTAGTAGTATAACTAGTTTGTTGTACCCATAATGAGTCTAGATCACCCAATGAACATCCATTATATGGGGTCATAAGATAGCCATATCTTCCATAAAATATAAAAGAATTTCAAAAAATTTAAATAATCAAGAAAATAAAAAAACATTAAAATAAAGCAATTTTTAAATATATTTAGCATATATAGGTTTACTATATTTTTAATATATGTTTTTTACTTGATGTTAGTATAAAACATATAATATCCTTTATATACAAACATAAGTTTCATGGGAAACCGAGTGTGATACAAACATACACTAGATACATGATACATGAGCATACATATGTTGGGCTTTTTTATTCACCCACGTGACACACTATGTTGGGGGAATCTACTTTACTAATCATGATTGATATATGTTAAATTTTTTTTATGAGAACTTTAAATTATCATTTTTTGCTTATATACTAACACTTACACATGTCTATACTCATGTTTACATCTTACAAAATGTACTAGATATGTTATGCTACATGACATTTTGATAACATATGCATTTATGGAATAATAAGATATACTTATGCTCGTTGATTATATTTCACATATTCATCTTATCAGATGGCCTAATTGAGTGTAATAATTATTTTCTATCTTATTTTGGCTATGTAAAATTTGAACATGTTCCTTATTTTTTAGTTATAGTGCCCGTGAGTATTGTTTCTTTAGTGTGTAAACATTTGAACATGTCATCTTATTGAGTGTGTAGCATTTGAACATGCCCCTTGTTTATATTCTCCTTAGATCCCTTTGCATGAAATTAAGTGATTTTATGTGTGAGATTTATTTTTCTATGATCTTATGCTTATTACTCCTAGACATTACCATGATATTTTATCATGCATCTTAGGGTTTATTGTGATTGGATACTAGGAGATTTATTGATATATATACTTATACACAATACCACTATATACTTGATTACTACATGATTGATACATATAGGGCATGGTTATCTTATTATTTTGAGATAAGGTAACTACCATGTTGCATTCCCCTCACCTCAAAATGGGGTGCATATTAGTCTAGGCATGTCATAGAGACATGAGTCCACACACACAGTATACAACCTAATTTGGTCAAGTAACCATAATTACTATGTATTTCTTTCATAGGAAGGTCTTATTGATGAATAAAGTCCTTGTTCACATATTAATTTTAGGTATTTTGATCTTTATTATGTCTTATCTTCCCTATTTATTACACCCCCAATGGTCATAAGTCACAACTTCCCAGTCACAAACCCCCTAGCCTATCTTGCTTATTCTAAACTATATTCTTAGGCCTAAGGACAGTGACATTTTCAAGATAGTAACACCATGTGGAGCTAGTGTCTTATTATGGATCTAGTGTCTGATGGTCAATTTATCTCATGTTTTGGGTCCTAAATCTACGTTGGGCCTTTTGTTATGTTTTTATCCCTATTTTATGACTTGTCAACTAGAGAACAAGGTATTATATTCAAATAAAAGTATATTATATATAAATAGACTCATAAGACATTTTAAATCAATCACTTACTATTTTGACACATAATTACATAAAATCTATCAATAGTACAACTAAATATTCTACATATTACTTAGTTGTTACATCTAGACATTACATGCTTGACCAAATAAGGGTATAAGTGAAAGTCATTCTAGTATAGCATGTGAGTTGATCATGCACATTCACCAAGGATAACTAAATTTAATTTAATACCCCTATCATTGGCATTAATGTAGGTAGTGGCCAAGACAAAAGGGGTTTTTCTCCATATGATCATAATATCCCATAACCTAGTTTTTCCCTTTTTTTAAATATTTGGTCTAGTTATTGTTTCATGTGTGTAGATAATCATTAAGGTTTTAGAATATATTCATCTAAAACAATGACACAGGTGAGCTTTTCAAAGACATAGAATCACCTATAAGTCCCCTAAAACCTCCCATAACTTCTTTGAAAGTTCTAGATTGCTCCTCTAAAATGGACACTAGTGTCATAATTAGACACTATCACCACATGGCTCTATTGTCCACATAAGGGAATTACTATCAGAGGCCATATTTTACCTACATTCATATAAGTAAAGGTGTATTCATGTTTCTCCAACCTATTTCAGCCTTCTAAGCCACACAAATACTTATTTTATTCTACATAAATACTCTTTCTCTCTATTCTTGCTATTTTGGGAAATGTTTTTGAAATTAGTCATTTCCAATTTTCATTCTTGGTTATTGTTATACTCATCCCTCTAAAAACATAGTATTTACATACACTAAGTCTTAAAATTTTAAAACATTTGGTGAACCTGAATTACTTTGAATATTACTTCAAACCCTAGTTTTTCATAAGGTTTACCTTCTTCTAATTTTTGTGCATTAAATTAGGGTTACAAATTTCTATTTTTTCCTGATTTGAGGCACAAACTAACTCATTTAAACTAATCTTATATTATAGTTTCATCTATTTAATTTAATATATTTTTTTGTAAAACAACCCTCATTTAAACCCTAGATCCATATACTAGGTTTGTATACATCTAAATACTAGTAATTAGGGTTTCAATTACAATCCTAATTTCTTCCACATATTGGGTTAAATATTTCCCATAGTTGCACATATACTTATGATATATTACATTATACCTCTTGTGTGCTTGTTATTAATTATTTGCATTATCTTCTTTGGCAAGTTTAAAATGGCATCTAAGAACTCTCCTACCCCTCACCTAATTGATGAATTTATATTTTTTCTCATAATTATAATAATGAATGGAATTTTTTTTAAGATTTTGAATTAGAACATGATAATGATTTCATTTATACTAATGATAATGATTGTGGTAATGATGGACATGAGGATTATTATGATCATGATAATGAAAATGTTGCTGAGGATATATTAGATGCAACTTTTTCTCTTTCCTATCTCTCTTCTCTTACACTTAAAAATCAAACTAATAATATAATACTAAAAGAACCTCTTGTTAGTAGTGCTTTGTTCCAATGTGAACCTAGATTTTCAACTACTTTCACTACCTCTTTATTTAAACTAAATTAATATAAGTGTAATACACAAAATCCACTTTTGCATGATTTAAGTAAAGTAGACAAGAACATGTTAGTATGTGAAGTCACTATTCACAATTATTATTCATATGACACTATTCAATTTAACTATTCATAGGTGACATGGCAGTGGGACCCACAAGTGGGGCCCAAGTGGTGGGCCCATGGCGAGACCCAGGTGACTGGACATATGAGGTGGCATAAGTGGGACATGGCGTGACCCACAGGGCATCTTGCTTTGTTGAAAAGTGAGGAGAGAGGAAATGGGATGAAATTTTATAAAGTCACATGTTTTTGGTTTGGGAATCATGTTAACTAAGTCAAAAGGCAAAGAATTTTTAATTGTTTATCTTAAGAAGCAAGTTTGTCTTTGTTGGAGCAAAGGTGGATGATGACATCATCCAATCTCTTCATGTTTTGGACTCACATGAGGAAGGTCACATGATGAATAGTGTTTCCACATGGGTGTGGAACATTTTTATTCTCTCTCCTTCATTTCCTTCATCCACAAGTCATTCATTATAATTTATATTAAATGAGAACAATTTATAGAATGTTAAGTGTGTGGTGGAAGTTTGAGAAAATAAGTCATTATTTTCTAGTTTGTAAAAATAGCTTTGCAAAACCTTGTATGCTTGAAAGATAACATTGTAATAAGGAGAGTGTGTTGAAAAGTAATACTTGCTATAGATTTTTGAAGTTAATACAAAGACACAACTACCATTTACCCCATGTTTTTTCCTTACATCTTACAAGGCTTCCACGTAAACTCTCTATGTAATGTGTTACTCTTGTCATTTGATTTTGTAGCTATTATTTTTGCATTAATTTTCTCACACAGATATTTTATTATTTCCTAACATTTGGTATCATAGCTAAGCTCTTTGAAAAATTCCTTTGTGAGTGTTTTCTGTTGAGTCAGGGTGATATGTGTAAGAAGGAGATATAATAATGATAGGTGGAGTAACCAGATTTAAATTTGAGAAGTTTGATGGTAATAATTTCTCCTTATGGAAGATGAAGGTGGAGGATATATTGGTGTAGAATGACCAAGATCTAGCCTTAAAGGGTTTTGCAAGCAAGCCCAATAGTATGATATATGAAGACTAGAATAAGATGGATAAAAAGGCTATTTATACCATTCATTTATGTCTTACAGATTCTATGCTCTTCAATGCTGTTGAGGATAATACTATAGAAGCTTTGTGAGAGAAGCTAAACAAGCTGTATCAAACAAAATTAGTAACAAACACAATTTTCTTGAAGAAGCAACTTTATAGTTTGAGGATGAAGGAAAATTCATCCATTGCTGAGAATTTAAATGAGTTTAACACCATTTTAAAAAAACTAGTCTCCATTAGTGTAAAGATGAAGGATGAAGATAAAGACATTACCATGTTATGCTCACTTCCTGATAACTAGGATCATGTGGTGATGACTATCAGTAATTCATCATCATCTACTCTTAATTTTTAAGATATAGTTATAGATTTTTTTGGAGAGGAGATGAGAATAAAATCTTCTGGTGCAACCTCAAGTAATGAAGCATTATCTATAAGAGGGAGATCTAGTGAGAGGAGTAATAATGGAAGATCACCTTCTAGATCAAATTCTAGAGGATGTAAGGGAAAATGCTATCACTGTGGAAAACTAGGCCACATGAAGAAAAAATGTTGGTAATTAAAGAAGGAAAATAAGGATGGAAAAGAAAACCCACCTTCAATTGAAGCCATCACTACAAATTTAGAGGAAGAAACCACACAAGAAGCATTCTACCTTAGTAACAATAGATCACTTTCAAACACCTAGGTATTGGACTTAGGAGCATCATTCCACATGTCTCCATATAGAGATTGGTTAATTGGATACCAACCTTATAATGGAGGATATATTTACTTAGGTGATGATCACCCTTTGGATATTTTAGGAAGAGGAGATGTAAGGATTAAACTGGATGATGGTATAATCAAAAGATTGAAGATGTGCTGTATGTTCCTGATTTAAAAAAGAATTTGATGTTCATCAAGGTGATGGACGAGTTAGGATATTCATATAATTTTGGTAATGGTAAATGTAAAGTTATAAAAGGATCTTTGGTGGTATCAAAAGGAGAATTTTATGTCTCCTTAAATCATTTGTGTAGAGATTTAATGACAAGTACTACAAAAACAACTATAGAGAATGCTTAGGATGTTGTGATGCTATGGCATCAACACCTTGGACACATGATTGAGAAAGGCTTGGTGATATTACATGGCCAAGGTATGTTGGCTAGGATTAATTCTTGTGATTTAGGCTTTTTTGAGTACTGCATCTTTGGTAAACAAAAGAGGGTAAGATTTATTGAAATTATAGGTAAAAGTTTTGATTTTTTGTAACTTATCCATTCAGATATTTTTGGACATGTCCCTACTCAATCTATAAATGGTATAACTTTTTTTATTTCATTTATAAATGATTATTATAGAATACTATGGGTGTATTTTTGAGAAATAAATCAAAAGATTTGGAAAAATTTAAAGAATTTAAGGCATGGGTAGAAAAGAGTTTGGGAAAATCTATTATATGTCTAAGGTTAGAAAATGGAGAAAAATATTGCTTTAGGGAGGTTGTTTACTTTTGTGTTGTTGAGCTGATGAACCACACTATCATGGAACATGCAAGAAACATGTTGAGTGCATCAAATTTGGTAAATGGATTTTAGGTTGAGCCTATTAATACAATTTTATATCTTATTAATAGATCTCATATAGCTCTATTGGTTGGAAAGACTCTAGAAGAGACTTGGCATGGTAAGCTAGCTAATTATTTTGATTTACATATTTTTGGTTGTGATGCATTTGCCCATGTGCCTAAAGAAATAAGGTGTATGCTAGATTAGAAATATAGGAAATGTATTTTTCTTGGCTATGAAGATACTATAAAGGGGTATATATTATGAGATCCTAATAACCACAAGATTATTTTTAGCCAAGATGTTGTGTTTAATAAAAAATCCATGAAAGGGAAGGAGGTATAATAGACACCTAAAGTTGTACCAATTGAAGTAGTCAAGGAAGGAGAAAATGAAAAATAAAAAGTTGATGCTTTAGATAAGCAAGCAAAACAACAAGTAAAACAACCAAAATTTAGAAGGTTCAATCACACCAAGAAGGTCTAGATAGGTATACTCCTACATTTCAGTCAGATTTTGCTTTGTTTACTAATATGGGTGAACCTAGTTCATTTTAGAAAGCTAGAGAATCTGAGAATACAAAAGAATGGAGGAAAGACATAGAGGATGAAATGAGATCACTTCATACGAATGAGACATGGGATCTTGTGGATCTTCCACCTAGAAGAAAGAGTGTTGGTAATAAGTGGGTGTACAAGCTAAAGAAAAATAATGATGGGTTGTTAGAACAACATAAAGCTCATTTGGTGGTAAAAGGTTATGTGCAAAAATCAAGTATTGATTTCAATGAGATTTTATATCCTGTTGTAAAAATGACTACTATCAAAGTGTTACTTACATTTTTAGCTTCAAAAAATTTAGAGATAGAGAATCTTGATGTGAAGATAACATTCTTACATGGTGATCTATAGGAGGATATTTATATGGATCAGCCTGAGGGTTATGAGGTAAAAGGAAAGGAGCACATGGTTTGTAAATTGAAGAAATCATTGTATGATTTGAAGCAGGTGTTACCAATGTGGTACACAAAATTTGACACCTTCATGAAGAGCTAAGGATTTAGCAAAAGTGAAGCTGATCATTGTGCATATCATAACAAAATCAATGATGGGAGCTTTATTATTTTAATACTATATGTTGATGACATGTTGGTTGTAGGCCCCAACATGAAAAGAATCAATGATTTAAAGGATTAATTGGCTAGGACATTTGAGTTGAAGGATTTATGAGTAGTAAACCAAATATTAGGGATGAAGATACACAAGGACAAGAAAGTTATGAAGATATGGTTATCACAAAATACATATGTTGAGAAGGTTCTACAACGGTTCAATATGTAGAATGACAAACAAGTTAGTACCCCACTTCCTACACATTTTAAGTTGTCTTTCAAGCAATGTATTAATACATAAGAGGAGAAGATAAGTATGTCCAGTGTACCTTAGTCATTAGTAGTAGGGAGCCTCATGTATGCTATGGTGAGCACAAGACTAGATATTTCCTAAGTAGTGGGAGTTGTGAGCTGGTTCATGGCAAATTTTGGAAAGGATCATTGGTCTATAACGAAGTGGATACTCAAATATCTGAAAGGCACTTCAGATGATGTAATCTACTATGGAGGGGAAAATTTATAGATAAGAGTTTTTATAGATTCTAATTTTGGTGGTGATAGGGATGGATAAAAGTCCACTATAGGATATGCTTTTACTTTTTTTGGTGGATCTGTGAGTTGGGCTTATAAGTTATAACCATTAGTGGCTTTATCAACCACTAAAGTAGAGTATGTGGCTATAATTTAAGGTTGTAAAGAGGCAATATGGTTATATTGGTTATTGGGTGACTTCATGGAAATGCAAGGAAAGATTACTTTGTATTGTGATAGTCAGAGTGTAATTCACTTGGTGAAGAATGCAACATTTTATGATCACACTTAACATATTGACATCAAGTACCACTTCATTAGGAGCATGGTGGAGGATGGTAGGATCCTATTATCAAAGGTTGAAATCGAACAAAATATTGTAGACATGTTAAAAAATCTAGTCAGGGTAGAGAAGTTTGATTGGTGCAAAAATTCTCTAAGCTTGTTGAAATTGAGATGAAGGTAGCATCAGGCATGGTAGGTGGCTAGATGGTAGAATACACAGGTATGGAAAATATTGTGTATATTGACTTCAAGTGGGAGAATGTTAATATTTGAAGTCACTATTCATATTTACTATTCATCTAGTACTATTCACTTTTAATATTCATAGGTGACATGGTAATGGGACTCATAAGTGGGGCTAGGTGGTGGGCCCATGGTAGGACCTAGGTGACTGGACATATGAGGTGGCATAAGTGGGACATGGCATGACCCACAGAGCATCTTGATTTGTTGAAAAGTGAGGAGAGAGGAAATGGGATGCCATTTTCTAAGGTCACATGTGTTTGGATTGGGAATCAAGTTAACTAAGTCAAAAGGCAAATAATTTTTAATTGCTTATCTTGGGAAGCAAGTTTGTCTTTTTTAGAGCAAAGGTGGATGATGACATCATCTAATCTCTTCATGTTTTGGACTCACATGAGGAAGGTCACATGATGAATAGTGTTTCCACATGGGTGTGGAACATTTTTATTCTCTTTCCTTCATTTCCTTCATCCATAAGTCTTTCATTGTAATTTCTATTAAATGAGAACATTTGATAGAATGTTAAGTGCATGGTGGAAGTTTGAGAAAATAAGTCATTATTTTCTAGTTTGTAAAAATAGCTTTGCAAAAGCTTGTAGGTTTGAAAGATAGCATTGTAAGAAGGATAATGTGTTGAAAAGGAAGATTTGTTTCAGATTTTTCAAGTTAATACAAAGATACAACTACCATTTAACCAATGGTTTTTCCTTGCATCTTGCAAGGTTTCCATGTAAAATATCTATGTAATGTTTTACTCTTGTCATTTGATTTTGTATCTATTATTTCCACATTAATTTTCTCACATAGATATTGGATTATTTCCTAATAGAGAAATGCATGTTATTTACCCTTCTCAGTTAAATTCAAAAAAACATGTACCAATGACATTACATCTTTTACCAATACATAAACTAAGGTAAATGAAATTATTTTATCACCTAATTTTACATTCTAAACTCAATGTAATAATTCTTTATAACATGTTGATAATGCAAATGTCTCTAACTCTCCTCCTATATTTCATAATATGTTAAATGAAAAGATGATTGCTAATTATTCTACCCTTGACTCTAAGATTAAAAGTAATAATCATTCATGTACTCCACACATATATACTAAAGAAATATATTTCATTACACCAAAAAATGATGACACATTGCATAGTAGTAAAAATTTAATCTTCTCTTACTCGCTCTATTAGTGAGCATGCAAATGATACTTCTACTCTTCTACAAGTGAATTAAACTTTGATTTTGATGAACCTTGAAATAATGATGATTACTATGATTATGATGAAAACATGGAGCCTACACCTTCTATTTATTCTCCATGTATTTCTCTTATTCAAACAAATGCTAGGTCACATGTAAAAAAACTGCACACACTTATTCTTATGTTCATAGTTTACATAAATTACATTCACATGATAATAAAGTATCTTCTAGTCCATTAACATTTGATACTTATTTGAAAATTAATAAAATAAGAAATACCAATGAATTTCCCTTAACCCCCCTTACTACAATAGAACCTATTTCTCTACCTAACCTAAATGAAGGTAATAACTCATTTCCCTCTAAATAGGTCATAACTATCACACCTCCAATGTTTATAGAGAGCAAACCAATCCTCCCTAAAAAGGTCCCTAATGCAATATACATATGGCTAAGATAAATAACAAAGTTCAAGAGTTAATTGAACCCCTTAATGATGATAATATACTTTCAAAAGTGGTAATTTCCTTGATGAATGCCATGGGTGATTTGAAACAAAAAGTATACCATCTCACATTGGAGAATAAATCATACCAATCTAAGGTTTATACCAATGTCATTCATAGAAACCCTATTCCACATAGAAACTTCACTACAAGGTTGCCACCCAAGGTTTATATACCAATGTTACCTACATTTGATGAGCATGGGGATGCATAATTGCACCTTTAGGCTTATGAGAAAGCCATGGCACATACCACCAACAAGTTGAATCTACATAATTATTTTCAAAGTCACTAGATGTGAAGCACTAAATTGGTTCCAACAAGCAATCCCTAGTGGGTCACTACATACATATGAGGAGTTAAAAATAGTCTTTCTCAAGAACTACATACAAAATAAGGGACCTCTAATAACACATGAGAGGTTACCTTCATTACACTAGGGTGAGACATAACCAACAATTGAATACAATCTAAGATTTAAATCATGTTTGCATTAGTTGATTTACCAGTTGATAAATTTAAAGGTACAATACATATTTTCTAGAGTCCTTATTTTTCCTCTTAAGGAGATACTATTATATCAGACATAAAACTCTTTTTGACATCTATGTAATACAACTATAGCATTAGAGATAGAATTGGGACTAGTGGTTACACATTCGAATTCAAATTTTCATGTAGGTTTCTCAAAGACACAATCATCTAACATGATACAAGAACCTACTCCGCTTATAATTAAGAAACTAGTGGAACATAAAAAACCAATAAATACACTCAAAAAAGGTAAATAACCACTTCATAATGCACCTCATATATTAATTAGATCATAGGACACACATAGAGGGGTTATATAGTTTTTAGACAATGATAGGCCTCATGACATATTACATATATTATTAGATAAGGAGATGATCACACTTCCTCCTATTGATCATCATCCAACACACCATTTGCATGGGGTTATAAAATAAGACATTATAATTTTTATTAGATAAATAGACATTTAGAAAATCATTATTATTCACTCTGAAACTTCATTGATTAATATGTAAATTGAGGCATTATAGCATTCACACAGGGGGCATTGATATCTCTGTCTCCATAGTCTCCTAGATCACAATCCTCTATGATAGAGTTATCCCAAGATGTTACCTTTGAGGAGCCATTGGTTACTCATCATATGATCCATGTCATTTATAGAACACCTATTCATGAGAAATCTTGTTCACCATAGATTCAATAGAGATTGCAGCTTGTTCATAGATATTAGAGAACAACCTTAAATTGTACACAAATTAAGATATTTGGAAAAAATCATAGAGATTAGAGGATAACATCAATTTTCACACCAATCAAGATATTTAAAAAAAACCATAGAGATCAGATCATAACGTTAGTTCACACACCAATCAAGATATTGGAAAAAATCATAAAGATCAGAGAATATCCTTAGTTCACACACCAATCAATATATTTGTAAATAATCACATAAATTGGATTAAAGTATTAGTTTGACCACCAATCAAGATATTTTCAAGAGATCACAAAATCAAAACATAGTCTAGTATCTAATCAAGATATCTACCACAAATCATAGAGCTTAGAGTAAAATTTTAGCAAGATATCCAATCAAGCTCTTTGCTATAAAGTCTACACACATAGCCACTAGTAGTGTATCACACATAGTTTTATCTCTAGAGTCTATTTCTTTACTGACACAACATGATCAGTATGGTCATTGGTTCACCATGCCATCTGAGTTTAGATAGTGCATACCATAGTCACATAAGATACATACAAAAATCCTACAAAATACATGTAAAACCTATACCAACAAATAACATTCCTAGTCCACTACACATGTCTACTAAGAATTTTTAAACAGATAAAATTTTTATTACCATTACTTAGATAAATACCATATACTAGTATCACCATTTAACACAATAAAAATAATTAAATGCATGTAAACATGTGATATATAACTAGATCAAGATACCTATATACTCAATGACAATATAATAATAAACATCCATATATATAACTCAAAACATAGTTTCAACACAAATATTATAAATCACTAAATAATATGGACATGGTTACTATGACTATCCCCTTACTCTAACTCTCAAACATATCCATGATAGAGCTGGAGGCTCCATTATCCCTTTGTGACCTCAATCGGTGACTATGTCTACTTTTTATCATGATACATACCCAAATCAACCATACACTCCACATACTCTCCGTATATAAGTATGCAATCATCCACTATCTAGCTACTATCCTCACATAGAGAATCAAGTATAGGCATGGACTATATCTACAACTATGCATGTATCTTATCCTTCTCTATGATTGCTCATCTATAGACTACACTAGCTATGACATCTCAATCAAATAAATGGGAATGAACACCAATAACATTGGTGTTTCTCTCCACTAATCTATCATCCATAACATCATCACAAATATGCCATGTTAGTATGTAGAGTGTAGACTCGATGGTAGTCTGTTATTAATCATCATCACTTAACCTTGCACATACCCATGTAATACATTAGATTCCTAATCAAGTAAATAAATAACTAAATACATAGAATATACAAACATAAAATAACAACTCATTATCAAATCCCTAAGGGAATCCACATCTAATGCATCCTCTACAATAATACCACCTCTTAGAAATTAAGGTGCCCATTTATGATCTTTTCATTAGGATATATAGGCATTTATGACTCATACATCATCCACATCTAGTATGCCAATCATTAGATCCCACTCTATTAATGAAATTAGGGATAACTTTGTAGTCAATGGCTTAGGCCTATTACCTAGCCTCATTAGAGCCTAATAACTCCTCAATTACACCATCGACACTGGGGGCATATCCTGAGTAACACCAAACTATCATGTCACCTACTCATATTATAACATCTCATATACATTGACCCAATGGTCATGTAGCCAACATCTCACTTGAACCTATCTCAATTGAACATCATCCTTAAGCCATCCCTCATATCCCTTGTAGGGCTTATAGATAATGTCTTAAGTCATTAACCTATGTAGAACATAATGACACTACATCATACTCTTCTTGAGCACATGGGTCATCCTATTCCAAATCTATAAATGACTATAGGTGGTCCCAATCACCTCATAGAAGAAACACTAACCTACTCACTATTATATGCTCATATGCCCAATAGTGTAGTAGTGTGGAAGATCCAAAACCTTTGCCACACATCTCCTACATAAAATGGTATAAATCTCAGTACAACTGGGATAACATAGTGCAACCCCATGAGTATATGGTACCATGCTCCTCTATATCCTTCACTATTTGATGCATCCTGTAGGAGATCGATACTGACTACCATCTATAGCCATAAAAGAAGCCAATAAAATTGATATGAACTTTTATAATCATAGAACATTTTCCATGATAGTTAGTGATAATAGTATATCACCATGGCTCCCTATACAATGAGTCCTTATAGACATAGCCAAAAAATGCTTAATAATGTTATATATCACGATCACTAGTATCCTCTTGTAATTCAACTCTCTGCCTAGAAATAGGTGACCAAAAAATCCTATACACATTCTCCAAGATAATAATCATCTCCCTAGTAGGTAACCAATATGTGCAACTATCTGCATCCCACCCCTCACATAGTGTAATCATCATCTATTTATTTGAGGGCATAGAATCTAGGGATGCCACATGAATTAGACCTATTATTTCTAGCACAACCATCTCAACATCTATTAAGGGCAAACCCCATAAGGTATCCATAATTTGACCAATTTATAACTCTCTCATACATGCATCAACTTTCTAAAATATAACCAATACTAGAATTAGTATCATATAATATTAGATAAATAGACAACAAAAATCATCAAACACCCATCAATAATAACTAGCATTACAATTTAGGCATGTTGGATACTAACACTACATATAAGACAATAGTGATAGACATTAGCGTCGTATTTAGGACACTATTTCCATGTCCTAGATAGTAGCACTAATATTAGGACATAAGAATCATATTTCCAAAAAAGGCCCTAAACTATGATTTTTTCAATAAGAATAATAAAAAATTCACTACAACTGACAAATGTTGGAAAAAATATAGGCTCCTTACAAGGGTAACCACCTCTTTAGCCTATATAAACACCTCCAACTCCTTATATTGGGTCAAACTCTCTCCTCTTTTCCTCAACATATTCTTTATCTTAGACAAACAATAACTATAATCTCAAATGATTCAAATGAATTGTCAAACTAATCAAATAACCTATTAAGTCACATTTATCAAATGCCACCTTACTAATGTTGACCTTGCATGCCAGTTTCACTAACTAATACCAACTTCTTGCCAATGCAATTATATAGATCCATAACTCTAATTTGTGATCCATTTATTTCACATATGACTTGACCTAAATGTGCCTCACTCTATATTGGTTGAACTAATATGTTGATCACATTTAACTTTACAAAATGATAAAACTATTTTACTATATAATAAATTTAATATAGACCAAATGTCTATCCCATTACCAATTTCAATAATCCACTTCATCACATAGCCAAAATATTCAAACTTAAAATAACTTTACACCTGCTAATTAACACCATCACATTCGATCATTACTATTATTGGCTAGACACTCTCACCTTAGTATTGGATCTCTCACCAAAAGGGGGGGAATACACATAAATTGCTTTGGATACAAATATTTATACATATAGGTCTACTTAGATACAAATATTTAGACACATAGGTCTGCTTAGATTTAAATATTTAGACCCATAGGTCTACTCAGATATAAATATTTAGACACATAGTTCTACTCAGATAAAAATAATTTAAACATAGGTCTAATCAAATACAAATATTCAAATACACAAGTTCATTCATATATAACTATCTAGATACATAAGTTCACTTAGATATAGATATTAAGACACATAGGTCTACTCAAATACAAATTATTTAGATACACATGCCTATTCAAATCTAAATTATTTAGACACACTAGTCTATTCAATTATAGATATTTAGACACACAAGTTCACTTAGATATAACTACTTAGATACATAGGTTCACTCAGATAAAACTATTTAGATATATAAGTTCATACAGATATATAATTTGAATCAAATATATAGGTTCATGTAGATATACATTTTGACTTAGATATACAGGTTCATGTAGATATAGATTTTGACTCAGATATATAGATGTTTATATAGATAACTACATTACTCAAATATTAGGAATAGGGGTGTGATGTAGAGGACATGTCCTTGATCTATATTATTAGATTATTGGGTTACACTCAAATTATCACCAGGTTTTCACTAGTTTGGGTCACATGATTGTCTATAGTGGTTGATCCATAGCCTTCCACCAGACCTAGTTTACATACTTAGATTTAGTACACACATCAGAGTGGGGGCATGCAATCTTTATTTCTCCACATATTCAAATTACATTATCAGATTTAGTTCGGATATCAGAGTGGGGTAAATCATGCTTGTTTCTCTACATAGTTAGTTTACACACTCATAGTTAGTCTAGGTATTAGAGTGGGGTAAAACATGCCTTTTTTCTCCACATATTAAATTTACATACTCTTATTTAGTCTAGCTATTAGGGTGAGGGAAAAACATTGTTTTATTCCTCATGATTTAGTTCACTATTTAGATTTAGTACAGAGGACATCCACATTATAGAGTTCCACTTCACACATTTCACTCTAGTTCCTATCCACTTCTCTAGTAAAGAAGTGAGCCAGGTCTAGAACACATCCAAATAGGTAAATATAGGTATGCATTCCTCTTTTTATTTTACTCTAGTAATTTCATTTCATTTCATTACTAGATAAAATTGGGGTAAATGTATACACCTTAATTTGGTCAAGCAACCACAAGTACTATGTCTTTTGTTGCTCTTTCACATGAAGGTCTTTGTGGTGATTACAATCTTTGTATACAAGGTAATTTTGGGTTTTTTGATCTTTATTATGTCTTATCTTCCCTATTTATTGCACCCCCAATGGTCCTAAGTTAGCTCCTCCTAGTCACAGGCCCCCCAACTTATCTTTCTTGGTCTTAGATCTATTTTTAGGCCTCAGGACACTAGCACCATATTCAAAATAATAGCACCATCTGGTGTTAGTGTCCAAAAATGGCTCTTGTGTCTGATGGTCATTTTATACTATGTTTTGGGTCCTAACCCTACCTTGAGCCTTTTCTTATGCTTTTATCCCCTTTTTATGACTTTTCAACTAGTGAACAAAGTCTTCTATTAAAATCAAAGTTCCTTCTAGATAAAAAGCCACACAAGACATTTTAAATATATCACTTACTATTTTGGCACATAATTAAATAAAATTTATTAATAGTACAACTCAATATTCTACATACTAATCATCTGTTACATCTAGACATTATATGCTTGATCAAAGAAGGGCCTAAGCAAAATTCATTCTAGCATATCATGAAATTTGATCATTCACATTACCTAAGGAATAACTACATGCAATATAATACCCCTAGAATTGAGGTGAATGTAGGTAGTGGCTAAGAATGACAATAGGGATTCTGCTCTACATGATCATAATATCCCACAAACTAGTTTTCCCCTTTCTTTTGCATTTAATCTGGTTGTTGTTTCATGTGTGTAATTACTTATTAGGGCTTTGGAAGATTTTAAGATAAAATAGTGACATAAGTGAGCTTCCAAAAGACACAAAATCACCTAAAATTATACTAAAACCTCCCACAACTTGCCTACAAGTTTTAGATAGCTTCTCCAAGAGGGACACTAGTGCCATAATTAGACACTAACACTAGATGGTGTTATTGCACTACTGTCAGAGGCCATATTTTAGCTATAGTCACATAATGAAAGGTGTCTTTATGTTTCTCCAAATTATTTTAGCCTCTTGAGCCAAATATCTATTTTATACTAGATAAGTACTCCTTTTGTCTATTCTTGCTATTTTGGAAAAGGTTTGTCAAATCAATTATTTCAAGTTTTCATTCTAGTTTATTGCTATACTCAGCCCTTTAACAA
Organism: Torreya grandis; assembly: GCA_037957365.1. NCBI lineage: Eukaryota > Viridiplantae > Streptophyta > Pinopsida > Cupressales > Taxaceae > Torreya > Torreya grandis. Next base: position 70,646 of record JARHVA010008825.1, on the reverse strand, counting down.
CATAGGATTGACATACACTAAGTCTTAAGAGGTTAAAACACACACATAATTGGTAGAATTGGCATAATTTCATATATTTTACATGATTTAATTATACATTTTAAACAAATTCGCACTAAGTTTCATAAATTTGAGACATAGTTATTTTATATTTGAGAGATATATTATATATAAGTTACAAAGCATAGGTTACATTTTGATAAATACTTCGTATTGAAACACATTATAGGTACATATGCCATGAAAATGCACCAAATAATAGATACATATTCATATTATACACCATTTACATTAGATTTGTTGATGGGGCATGAACATGGTTCATTCCTTTCTCACCACACATTGATGCACCAAATTTTACAAAACACATCGATTGAGATTTTACCTATTTATTTTAGTTGGCTCCCTTGAGTAGTGTTGTTGTAATTTAACACCTTGATAGCCTTGGCACTATTCCCATTTTTAGGTTGAGATGGTTACACTACTCAACCTTGGATAGATTGGTTAGATTGGCTATATTATGTATACACCTGAGTTGTTAGATGGAGACTTAGTACTCTCAATGGCCATGACTCAACTCACCATTGCACTAGATTGGGGGAAGATCACCCTCCAATTCCTCTCTTCACATCTCCAAGATTCAATTATGAACCTCTTTCTCCAATGCTATAACAAGGAATCATCATCACCAAATCAAAGTACCAAGGGGAAACATGGTTGCATTAACACACATATGTATTTTCTTTCTCTTTACTTTCAAACATTTAAATATTCAATTTTTAGATTATATGTACTAATTACACTATAACATGTTTTTGGTTTAAAGTAATTTATAAACAACAAATTTAAATAGGGCTCAATAAAAAATCAAGTTGTGTTGTACACACCAAGATACACATTTCTTTCCTTTAGACTAGTAATTTCATCATTATGTATCAGTAGATTAAAGGTAGGGGGAGGAAAATGTAGATACTAAATTATGATTTTATATGAATAATAGTCTTTTACACCTGACAAATACCAATAATGGGTCAACCCTTCAGTTTATGACCTTCCTATTTTCAAAAAGTTTGCATTCACCCTCTCATTGTGCTATATTACTTATTCTATAGTTTGACCCTAACATTTGATGATGCAAATTACCTTTATCCTAGAATATAAATAAAACTAGATTTAAATCATGTATAGATAGTTATATATTATTAATAGTTTATTACCCTATAAGACACTAGTGTCTAGATTAGGACATTGGTATCAATGAAAGTGTCCCAAATCTAAATTTAGTGTCCCTAATTCTAAATGATCAAACTTTAAATCTCAAGATATGTACGAGTTGAAATATTTATTTTATTTAACCCTCTTATGAGATTGTTTCAAAATATTCAATATAATTAAAAATCAAGGGTCATTCATTATCTACCTAACATAATCAACAAACACCTCTCAAAATCACACTAAACTACTAGAAATACTTTTTAAAGCTAAGATATATTGACTTACTCCTCCTTATTTCCAAATAACTCTTAGGAGAAGTATTCTAATTGATTTGAAGAATTTAAAGAGTAGACCATGAGAAATATTTATCAAGTTATAATATAGATCATTATATGTACTTGCATATAACATATTACATAATTTTTCACAAATAAGCCCACATAAGGGGGATAAGTACATCAATTTAATCCCCTCTTCAAATTATATGGATATTTAGGAAAACATCATTGATATAGGGGTATTTGAGGTCATCTAAACTTTAATTTAGTCCACTAACCCTTATTTTGAAAGGTGACATGACCAAATTTTTACACCTAAGGTTCTAAGAAAAAGATCGATTCTTCAAACCTATTTATGCAATCTAAATTAATAAATTTCAAGGTAATAATGAAACCCAATAGGAAAAACTAATTATTATATAAACGGATTTGTATTATGATACAAATAAAAGCATCAATATTAGGCTAAAAACATCAATGCTATTGTCTATAGTGTAAAGCTAGTGTCTTGATTAACATAAAGTTAATTTATAGAATATAATTAATCAAGATGAATCATAAGACTATATTATTATAAACATGTGCATATTAGATATTCTAGTGCATCATTGCATAAGCTAAGTGTTATTTTTTAAAATATTGTTTAGAATTATACTTTTCTATATTTAGCATATTCTCAAATTTAGTATATTTAATAGAATATTATAAATCCAAGTTATTCAATTGGACTAATTTATAATAGATTATTCCATAGTGGATTAGGCTAGTCCCCCAACCCTTAACTCACAAAGAGGGTTAAACAATATGAGTCTCCAAATTTTCAAGTCATTTAATAGAAAAAACTATAACCACCATGTGTAGTTAATGTCCATAGATTGATAATTTTAATATGAAATTGATATTTTAAAAAAATTTTAAAGAGTGAGGAAGGAGTACACCTATGTGTCAGTGAAAACCATGTTTTCATTTCAACTTGTTGGAGATGATGATTACTTGTTGAAGCATATGAGAAACCTGTGCTTCCTTGTTGAATCAACTATAAAGTTAGGGTGATTGTGATGGGTTTGATAAAAATAAATTAAATCAAACATTGTATATGGCCTATAGATTCAATTGTATAGTTTCACTCCAATTCACTTAAATTCATTCCATTCAAAATAAAATGCATGATCAAAAGGTAATGGATAATGTCCTTGTCCCCATCATTACTGTAGGTTTGATTGTATATATTTTCTCAAGTTCACTCAAGTTTTAGCAATGTTTAATAAAATTCATGATCAAAATATAATGAACAATGTTCATGCCCATATCACAATTACAATTTTGATAAGTGTGAAGTGAAATGAAAACCATTTTCAATTGAACTATAAAATGTGCTATTATGTATGTGCATGAACCATTATCATGCCTCATAAATATAAATATGTGTATATGTGAATGAATAAATATCATGCCCCCTAAATCTGTACCAACTAATATAGAATCCTATGCATCTATTTGTTAAATATGAGATCTTGTATCCCAAATGTATGTGTATGTGGAAACCTATAATTCATGTTCTTGAAAAATGTGTACATATGCCCATGCATATGCACCCAAGTGTGTATGAATGTTTACTCATGTTTATGTAAAGTGAGTGGACATGCATTACATATGACCCCATAATTTGTACTTATGTGCTGATATCTATCATGTAACTGAAGAATATCATATCTAAACCATTATAGATCTTTCAAATCTATACATTGATATAATTTTATGTTCATGAAGGCTTATGTGTCTATTACAATCCCACTATAATGACCACTTTTAAGATGATGATTTTATCCCATAAGTCACTCATCTCAAAAGATTAGTTAAGTGTATCATGTCATGTATAAATAAAAACACCATGTGAGCATGTGGAGAGTATGTCATCATAGTAAAATATATACGCCAATCAAGGCATTTATGTAACATATAGAATGTATAGAGTATAAGTGTCATATCTAGATAAATTATTAATGAATCATGTAGTATAATTATAACTAAATAATAATACGTAGTAAACATGCTTGATATGGATCATAACACCACTAAATGTCAACAAGTTTAATAAGTACAACTAGCTCAAGTATTAGTGTTACATAAAGCCTAGTGATGCATATAAGGGACATGAAGATGTTGAAAAAAAGGCTAAGGGCCACATGAAAGGGACATAAATATGTTACATACAAGGGACATAAAGATGTGACATCAAACAAGGCCAACGACCACATGCAAGTGACATAAATATGTTGTAAATAAGGGCAAAGGGAAATACACAATAGATGAGAATAAACTAGCCTATAATGTAAGAGAGTAAAAAAATTAATGGATATTAGAATAATTAAATACTAGAATACAACATCCATATATATCAAATTCATATCATAGTATAATAACATATACATGTAGCACTATGTAAGATATGAGTAACTAGAAAAACATGTAAACAATCTAAGTATCTCAACATCGTAGAAGGCTATAGAAAGATACAACGTGTAATAGTGAAACATGTGGAATACATTGCCTCCATTATCAACATGTCTAATGGGTATAATAAATTCCAATATTTATATGTCCATGTGTAATTATATGTCTTGCATCACATTGACTATGAAATGCATGTGTATATGAAAAAAATATGCCATCTACCAAAAATATGATAAATAACATACGCAAATAGTGTAATATTGTAATAATGTCATGTTTAGGTCATTATTTTTGATTTTTTGAATATTTTAAATGTTTTGTTTTTGAAAGTTGAAGGTCCACCAATATTTTTTACCCTAATTTGGTTTTACAACCCTAATAAGATATAAACTAGTAGAATAATTTAGATTGATAAATATGAAATTCAATCATATATTTTTATATAAAATAATGAAATTGATTAAAATGATTTGATAAGTGGCATGTGATAAATATAGTAATAAAACAAAAGGATGAGCACTTAGATTTTATGGTTGATTATATGAGTATGACTATATTATAACTATGGAAAAAAGACTGAAGCAAGGTTATGATTCATTCAATTTAGGATCTACATTTCTATTTGTACAAGGTTAGTTCAATCAACCTAGGTTAGTATCAAATGTTGATAATTACTTGTGCTAGTGAATACCAAATTGTGTAGAAGTATGGGTTTGTGACCATATGGTCACATTCACTTTCTAAAAGTTATGTATATATTATTTCAAACCCTAATGATGTATGAAACACCAAAAATTATCCTCCTTTGCATTATAACCCTATGTGTGATTGTGAGGGATTGAAACCTAAAAAAAAAGTGTAATGGGATAAGTGAGCCAAATCACCCCCATTTTATGATTGAATTCTACCTATGTATTTGATATTCCAAGGGGTAAATCAAGCCTCACATAGTTCTCCCACATACTATGATTGTGAAATTATGCTCCTTTGCTATATGTATGTATTGAATTATTTAGATATTAGACTATATAATGATTATTTTGACATGGATTTATATGTTTAAAACTTTGGTTGTGACTAATCCTAGTGATAATTTTAAAATTTAAGAAGAATAAGGCATATTTACTCAATGTGCAATAGTGCATAGATGTGAACCAAATAAGTGCCAAGTCCCCTATTAAGTGAGGCATTGATATGCATGTATATGAGTCTAATTTAATAATTTTTAATGAAATTTACATGATAGGTAGATGGCTTGAACAAAATTAAAGTTTTTATTTTAAAAAATAACAACTTCTGGGAAAGGATTGGTACTGACTAGATCAAGTCATTATGTACTAGTGATACTAACCAAAATTGATGAAATGGACATGTGTATAGGTAGATTAAATTCAAGGTATATATATTTATATTTAGGATACCAAGTATGTTTAAAATATACAATGATGTTACTATAGGTGTGTAACATTATAATGGAAGGGTTAAACTCATAAGATAACATGTAGGTGCTAAAGAGTGGCATATTAGGACCATGTTTGTATGCTCAAGTAATGCATGGTAAATGTATGTAAAACTTGTCATTTAAAAATAATTAATACCATATTTTAGTATGTATAGTCAATATTATATCTTTAAGATTTATTTTTCACTTTATTTCTTAAAATTTAAGTTTCATTGAAAAACTAGGATTTGTTGTTTTGAATTTTGTATGAAGATCTAGGGTTTATTTCCTAGAATTTATCCTATGATTTAAAAATTTAATCCCAATGTTTAAAATATTTATTTGGTTTTATAATTGATCATAGGGTTTAAAATTCATCATATGGCTTCCAATTTATCCTAGGGTTTTTATTTCCTATGATTTAAACATATTAATTCATAGGGTTTACATATAATGTTCATTAAATTTGGGTACAATTGTATATACCTCTAATTTATTATTCAACATAGGTTCCACATATTATTACTCATATTCTTCATCTAATTACATTAGAGGTATCACTTTGGATCCTTGATTTTTTTAGTAGGACATTATCTACTTTTCTCCTATCCATTTTTCTTATATCCTTACACTTTCTCCTCTCACTACCTCCTCTTATCATTATTTTTTTCACTCCCATTATTGTATTGAAATGAAATAATAAAATTGGAGGGATTAAATCCATATATATATGATATTTTATTATTATATATCACCTTACTCTTATACACTTAACCAACTCAGACCTTGGTTGTCCCTCTCAGTTATTTACCTTTCCCATTTCTACAAGTCTCACATCTGCTCTATCTTTTTAACCTTGGATTATATCTATTAGTTATAACAATATTATGTTGATGACCAAAGTATTTTATCTTGACAAAAATGCTTAAAATTTACTTATCTTCCATCTTTGCAAGTTTAGAACTTGTACATATTCTCTTGTTCCCTAGACACTAACATCTAGGATGGATATTAACATCAACATTACTATCATATCCTAACACAATTGTCTAATGACCTAAATTTATCTAATTTGAAAATGAAATGTATCTTAATGGTTGTCCTAAGTGATTTATTAATCTAAAGGGATTGATGTAAATACAAGATCAACCCTCATTCATTCCTCACCTAACAAACCTAGAAAAAGACCAAAGAGACAAATGTAATTATCAAAAGCACTCTATCAAGCATTAAATTGAAATATGGTTCCATATTTCCATACCATTAATAAGTAAAAGACATATATAGGTTTTAAGGACTAAATGATTAGCCCAAGAGATTGATTTGACAAGTTACAAGATAGGTCATTGTTACACTTATTTTGAACATATTATATGATTCACATACAAGAAAAAACATAGGGGAGAACTAAATGAATATGAGTCCCTCTTTTAAATTTTTATATATGTAGGTAGCATCCTTTGATAATGGGTTCATTGGGGTTCATTCGACAACATGTGGATAGTAACCCATTTTTACCCAAGGTCACACTAAAGATAGATTTTTAGGGTTTTACCATTTGATAAGGAGTGACTATCCATGACCTAGATCTGGATAAATTAGAGTGAAGGTGAAGAAAAACCCAAAATAATCTAAGTGATTGCATCCTATTTCAATATATATCCATACAAAACATTATAATCAAACCTATATAATAACATCGACATAACCATCCCAATCTGACATTATTATCCAAAGAGCCAAAGGTGTCAAATCTAGACTTTAATGATTGTTACAAAATATCCTTTTGGATTGATTTTGGCTTGTTCTAAATCAAAAACAATATTATAATCAAAAAAATATATGTAATTCACTTCTTTTTCATTTATATATTTAGCATAATTATACTTTCCATATTTAGAATATCTCAACATAATAAATTTAGTGTATACTTATATATATGTTTACCATCTAATTGGCCTACTATAGATCTGATTATCACCCTTGTGCCATTTCATTTCTATATACCTCTTTAATAATATAAATAACCCCAATCTAGGTCCATTTTAGGGCTAAATATTTAGTGAACCCAATCTTTAAACATCAAAACCTTAGGACAAATTACTATTTTAGTATTACTATACTTTGATGTAAATTCAAATTTTTCATTTGTGATGCAATGGAAAATGTAAGTGAAAAAAACTAATTCCAAATGGAAGATAAATAATAATTGATTAATCTTCTCAATAATAACAATGGCTTAATGGATGAATTTTTATATGTTACAAGAGATTAAATAAGTAAATAAAATAAAACTAAGGCTACCTAACCTATTAATGGTGTATCCTTAGAATGTACTATAACTCAGTCCAAACTTATAAATCCACCTACATCATGTGGGAACATGGATTATGTGTTTAAACCTTTGTTCCCTGAAACTACTTTTGACCCATCTATTATGGAATTACCTATTATTTCAACACAAATACTAGTTTCAAAGCCTATTACTACTCAAAACATGTTTTCATCCCCTTTGGTGACTACTCAAATTGATAATATAAATATCACTAGGCCTGAATTTCAATCATTCCTTCAAGTTATAGAAACCTTGAAAGACAATATTACAAACATAGAACAAAAACCTTTAAAATATCCTCATGCTATAGATTTTCAAGATGTGTTACAAAACCATATTGCACTTAAAATATCTTTGCACCCTTTACCAATTGGATCTATTACACATAATTTCACATGTTATGATGGCAAGTGATGCCAAAACAACATCTTTGAATATTTTATGTGGCATGCCTTGACTATGCTTCCAATGATAAACTTTTGACCAAATTATTTCTAAGAAACCTCAAGGACTATGCTTTGAGGTGATTCTATGATTTACTTATCCAATTTATAAAACCATTTAAACCTCTTATAGACTAGTTATTATCACACTTTTACATTAAAATTTATGAAAAAGTTTCCTATGCTTAAATTTAAAAAATCAAATAAGGAACCAATAAACCTATAAATGAATATGTCTTGAGATATAAGATAATGCTATCCAAAATGACCAATCTTATGGTAGGAAAAGAGTTGAAAGACATATTCAAGCAAAGTTGTCTTGCTCCCACACATGAGTCCATTGTTTTCAAGAATTTAAAATATTTTGATGACTTATGCCATGTTGTATGGGACTGTGAAATGAAGCTTATGACAATGAATAAGCTCAATTATGTAGCAAACACACCACATGCATCTAATCTAGTACTAAATTCATAATTAAACCATGTTATAAGGTAAATCCTCTTAAGACTAGAAAAGAAAAACCACCATGGTTAACATGGTTTCAAAACATCCTAATTAGCTTGTCCTATCTAATGCACCAAGGAGATAATTTACACATTTACCTGAGTCTTTAGTTTTATTACTCCCATAGTTACTAGAGTGCCATCTTATATCTCTCCCTAATCTTATCAAGGTTGATATGAGTTTACCTCTACCTAAAGGATATGATGTGAATAATTATTATGATTATCATCAAGGACTAGTATATTATACAGGAAAATGCTTCACCTCAAATCACAAGATCCAAGATCTAATTGATGACCAAAAATTTATATTTGAGGATCCTCCAAAGGAATTAGGTTCACAACTTGGTGATCACCATAAATATTTTTTTTTAACAATTCTTTGTAAGAACATTATAAGAAGGAACCAAAAGTCCAAATGGAATATATTTCAAATCTTCATCCGTCACATTATGGGAAACCACTAGATGGGGTTATTGGTTCTTACATGTGACATATACCTCATATGGCTCAAATACCCTATATTACTTTCGATGACAATGAAATTAAGGATGATGACTCTAATATTCATTCTCTATTAATTAAAGCATACCTTAATAAACACCCCATATATAGTGTTATGATTGATAATGGTGTAAGAAAAAATGTTTGCAACATGACTTTACTTACACACTTAGGTTATACTCACAATGATTTACATCCTTCTACCAAAGAAATTAGAGAATTCGATGGGACCTCCTAGAAGGTTATTGGTGAGATTGACCTACCATTATAAGTTGGTATCACACATGTGGTTACTAATTTCTTAGTTATCCCTTCCACATGAATATTTGATATGTTATTGGGAAGACCGTGGATACACACTCTTTGATTAGTACCTTCTACAATACATGAGTGTGTAAAATACATTCATACCAATCTATTAATTATAGTTTTTGGAATTCCATATGAGCATCCTCTTGAAAAAAATAAACTTATACCCATACAACTAGTTATAAACCCTACTAAGGCTAATTCACTACAAAAGGGTAAGCAACAAGCAATCCCATTTACTAGGTTTCTAATACTTATGATACCATTACATCAAAGACATATAGTGGATTCTATAGAATCCCCATATTATACTACACACCATGTTCAAATATCTAGAGCACCTCAAAATGTACATATTGATACTATACCAAAGAAATAAATAAGAACTCAATGATGGGTTCCAAGAACCCCTACTCCTATTACTCTTACTATTACTTTTTGACCTCAGAGTCCTATTTTACATATGCAAAGCACCATTGATACCACAATGATAAATATTACACCTATACATGATCTTAGGTAACATAACTGAGGTATTACATTCGAGTCATAATGGTTATACATCTATAACCATCCATTGGATGGAATCATAGGATGATATTTTTTTTTTAAAAATTCCAAAAACATTAAAAACATACAAAACTCCAAAGACACTTTTGGCACCTACATGTTCTATTGGCTCTTTGGCATCCATGTGTGACTTCCATATTAATGGATGACATACTTAGTTACTGATATATACACATATGTGTCATACTACTACTTGAGTGTGATACATACATACACAAATACATGATACATTCCTATTTTAGATTTTGGGATTTCCTTCCACTCATGTCATATGGACATTAAGGACATATACTTAATTGATCTTGATACACAAATGTTATATGATTTGATGATCACTCTACATTATCCTATTTGAGATCACATATGTAATTATACATGCCTATTATCCATAATTATATCTTACATAGGATAATTCATATGTTATACACTTGACATACTTTTCATAACACATTGGATCCATTGGATACTATGACATGTTTATGTTGGTTGCTTATGCTTTATTTTATACACTTTTTTGAGTGTCGTGTATTACTTTTTTGATAATTTTAATATGCTCCTTTGATTGAGGCCCCCATGCTTATGTATTATTTCATTGAAATTTGCATATGTCATTATTTTTTATATATAATTTTGAATATATGATTATTACCTTTGTGAACATCTGACTAAGTCAAGTCTCTTCAATTGTGAAACATTTGAACATGCCCCTTATTTATAGTCTCCTTAGACCATTGCCTCTTCACTTGATTTTGAATGCTTGTGTGTGTCTTTGTCTTCTTGTTGATATTGTATTATTATTATCTAAATGTTTCCATGATACTTATCATGCACCTTAGGCCTACATGGGATCACATTGGTTCTATGCACTTCAACTCTACATCTACCTAGACATGTTCCTTCCATATGCTACATGATTACATTCACATATTATATATCTATCTTATCCTTTTGAGGTGAGGTAACTATCAATTCTTATATTTACATCACCTAAATAGGGGATAATATTAATGGAGGCATGTAATATAGACATGTTCTCCACACTTGGCATAGTTTCCAAATTATAATGGGGACATTCTTTAGAAATATGTGTTAGAGTTTGGCAAGATCTATGAATAGTGAGCATGCAGTAATGTCAAATTATTATAGAGGCAAAATGAGAGATAAAAAAAAATAAAATTATACAAAGAAAATGTTTGCATTAACCAAATTAGAATAATAAAAAAGTACATATAGGGTGAAATTAGGTCACAAAAAAGTTAAAACTTTAATTCACAATTAAAACCCACTTAAAGGTAAATGACCCCTAATGAATTAATTAAATAACCTAAGTAAGATAAAAAGACATGTTGGTAAAACCACTAGGTGGGAAAAGGCCTACACTAATACCCCCCTAAAATGTAATTCAGGTGGATAGAAGAATTGGGTCCTGACAATGAGGCCTGATGAGGTACAAAAGCACAATGCAACTCTCATAAAATGGGGTAAAAGAGAAAACCCATAGAAACAAAACTCCTCCCCAAAAGAGATAAAAGAAGAGAAAAGAGCTAAAAATACCCACTAAGGTCTATAATTTATTGTAGCCACATAGTGTTCCCTAGAGGAATTACAGGGAAATGGTTTACTGATCTAGGATACATTAGACATTGGGAAGTCTATTCCATGCCTCTATAGGAATTTGACATTACTACATGCTCATTATTTAGAGATATTGGTTAACTCTAATATGGTATCAGAGTTCCAAAAACAAGAAAATTCCATTAAGAAAATGTTTTTATTAACCAACTTAAAAGAAGAATAAAGTACATATAGGGTGAAATTAGGTCACCAAAAAGGTAAAACCCTAATTCACAATTAGAATCCATTTAAAGGTAAATGAAAACTAATGACTTAATTAACTAACCTAAGTAAGGTAAAAATATGTGTAGGTAAAACCACTAGGTGGGAAAAGGCCTTCACTAACAACATGTTCTTCACACTCATTTAGTATGTGGTACTCATTAATTTTTAAATTTAGTAGGGGCATATCATATGGACCTAGATTCCACATATTCAAAATTATAAAATTTAGTGGGGGCATGTCATATGGAAATGGCTTCCACACATTCAAAATTATCATATTTAGTGGGTGCACACTTTGAAGCATGTTTTTCACACCTATTCAATATTCAATATCTCTAGTTTATAGTGGGGGCATGTTTTGGAAACATGTCTTCAACATTAGTACTTATATCAATTTTCATATTTCTCCATATATAGTGGGGGTATACTTTGGAATCATGTCCTCTACACTTACATAATTATCTGATTTGGCCAAAACACATAGTTATATGATTTAGATTCATAGTGATAGTAGAATTCTATACATTGGTATCATTGTTTCACATAGTTTCAACATGAGACATATCTAAGGTGCATATGATACACAAAATGTGCTTAATATTACTAAATCTAAATCATTTTTATATTCTAAAACTCTTTTATGGATTTTTACCATATCATAAACTTTTTTGTACTGATACCCCATGAAATTTTATTGAGCAAATATACTATAGTAGTTGGTTCACCTTTTTGAAATGGTTTAGGTGATAAAATCACTCAATCATTATAATTTTTTAGGTTGGACTTGATTATCTAGCCTCACCAAGTTATAAGTATCATTGGGTTACATAGTTGAGTTAATTTCAATTGCCAGGTGGTAACTCACTTTTGCTCAAAAGTTGGGGGCATGTGCCTACCAATCTCTCTCTCTCTCTCTCTCTCTCTCTCTCTCTCTCTCTCTCTCTCTCTCTCTCTCTCTCTCTCTCTCTCTCTCCTTGGATATATGAAATTTAAATATTTATCTATATTTATCCTAATATTAGTTTCAGAGCCTTATAATGATACAAGTTTTTCAAAACAACTAACCAATAGGAAAATTAGTTACATCGACACACTTGTATACTCCTAAAACTTTATATTTAAATTTCAATTACTTTCAAACCATATTATATGTACTAATTTTATACTATAAAGTGCTGTTGGTTTCATGTCAATCACCAAAAGAGCACTCAATATAGGAACATGCAAAGATAAGGTGTTTACACATACCCAAGTAGGCATTCCTTTCATTTAAATAGGCAATTTCATTTCTAGATTAAAGTGGGGGGTATTTAAATGATATTTTATGATTATATAGAACATTGATCTTGTACACATGAAAATATCAAACCTTGGTTGTTACTCTTAGTTATTTAACTTTTTCATTTCCATAAGTCTTGCATCTACTATATATTTATGTCCCTTGGCCTATATATCTTAGTTCAACTAATATTATGTTGATGACCTAGGTCATATATCTTGCCCAAAATGCTTAAAATGTACCTATATTCCATCTATACAAGTTCAAAACCTGTACCTACTCTCTTACTCCCTGGACACTAACACCCAAGATGAATAATAACATTGACGTTACTATCATATCCCAATGTAAATGTTTAATGCTCTAAAGTCATGTAATTTACAAATGAAATGTATCCTAATGGTTGGCATAAGTGCTTTAATTTGAGTTATTACTCCAAAGGGATTGATATAAATATAAGATCAACCCTTAGTCATTCCTCACCTAGTAGACCTAGAAAATATAATTTGGTCAAAACACTTATAAAAAACACTCTATCAAGCATTCAATTGAAAAAAACTTCCCTATTTCCATAATATTTATAAGCAAAACACATATGTAGGTTTTAAGTACTAGAGGAGTAACCTAAGAGCCTGATTTTCCAAGTTAAAATTTAGGTCATTATTGTATTTTTTTTAAACATATTGTATGGTTCACACACAAACTAACATCTAGGGGGAATGACATGAGTCTGAAGCCCTCTTATGGAGTATTGGATATGTAGGTAATTTCCTTTGAAAATGGGGTCATTGGGGTCAACTTGACACCATGTGACCACTAACCCATTTCCCCCCAAGGTCACATTAAAGAAGGAAAGCTAGGGTTTTACCATTTCACAAGAAGTGATTATCTAAGACCAAGACATGAATACACTAGAGTGAAGGTAAATCAAAACCCATAAGCATCCAAGTGGTTGCATCATGTTTAAATAAATATTTTTTACAAGAAACTAGAATTGAACGTAGATATTAACATCAACACAATCATCCCAGGATGATGTTAATGTCTAGAGAGCCAAAGGTGTCAAAAGTAGAGTCTAATAATTGTTCTTGAATCTCCTTCTTGCTTGATTTCAATCTATTCTAGATCCAAAATTTCATTATCATCAAAACAAGCTAAGTACTTCACTTCTTTGTCATTTTTATATTTAACATAGTTATACTTTCTATATTTAGACTATTTCAACATAATAAATTCAATTTTTTCTTATATCCAAGTTTAACATATAACTATCTTGCTATAGATCTGATTATCACCCTTCTACCATTTCAATTCTATATACCCATTTAATAATATAGATAACCTAATTTATATACATTTTAAGGTTAAACACCCTCCCACTTTTTATTTTTTTATTTTCAAGGGTTGAAATGGTGCAAAGGTGATACAATCTTTTCAACTTTGTGCCACCCTTTATTTTGAAAATAAATAAATAACATATATTAATTAAATATTATATTTAATAGCTAGATATTATCATTATATATTATTATATAAATGCATAATATTTATAGTTATATATAATTATAATATTTTTATGAGTATCTCATGATTAAAACAAATAAAATAATAATGTGGTTCAATGGAGGGGCTCAAACTCCTATTTCATAGAAAAGGTCATAAAATCACAATAAAGTACTGTGTTAATAAGATGTGCCCTAATTTTGTATTATGGAATGAGCTAAATTGGTCTTTAGTTTTACACATTTATTAATTAAATATTATATTTGGTGTTTGAATATTATTAATATTATTTTTTTATATAAATTTACATAATTATAATTATAATGTTTAATTCTAATTTTATATAATTATAATATTTAATAATAATTATATAGAATAATAATATTTAAAATAATTATAATATTTTTTATGGGTATCACATGCTTAACACAAATACAAAATCAATGTGATCCCATGGAAAGGACTTAGGCTCCTATTTTATAGAAAAGGTCACAAAATCAAAATATAATACCAAAAAAATAAGATGTTCATTAATTTGGTATTATGTGAATAGGGTAATCTAACCAAGTTAAATTATCTTTTCCATGGTGGTACAAAGGTGGTTCTAAGTCAATGATAATATTAATGCTACTTTTTATATCACTTTTTCACCACTCATTTTTTTTTTGAAAATGGTGCAAAAATGACCTAGTTTATCACATTAATTTCACTTCATGTAGTAGTGAGTGTAGACTAATCACGGGGAAACAATTATTTTATTGTTAAAAAGTCATTTAAAAAAATCATTTTAATTGAAATAATTTTTTAAATGTCAAAAATATTATTTTTTATATAAATTTGTGTTTAATAGCTTTCACAATTTGCATTATTGGGAATGTGCAATTAATATGTGTTCGTTTATAATCAATACATTAGGCATGCCATCTTCCAGCTATTAGTTTTATGTACAACAAATTTAAAATATTAGTTAAAAAAATTTATACTCAATGAGGGATCTATTTGCATACAATGGTGGTGTGTGCCCTACACACATTTATTATGTTTATGTAACTACTTTTCCTATGCAACATGGATTTTATCTCTCTCTACAATACTTGTTAATTTTTGTTTCTTTATATAATACATGTGGTGTGTTAGAGAGGTCCAAATATATTTTTTTATTTTCAAGTTTGAGCTCTATCTTATTCACCACTTTCATGAAATTTTTATTCATGTGGTATTTGTAATTTTTTACAAGGTGTGGGAAATAATGTATGGAAAATGTAGTGCTTTACTAAATTTTATTTTTTATTTATGTCATTATTTTTGTAAAATTGTCATTTTTTGTTGACTGAATTTAGTTTTGAAGGTTGAAATGTGATTTTTTTGAGAAAATTTAGGTAATAGTTGAAAATGATGATGGTTTTTAAGTGCCTGCTAGAAATTTTGTTTTTGGTTTTGTATAGTAACATATCATTTTTAAAATTTAGGTCTAAGATAATATTTTGTGGTTTTAAAGTTATTTACTAAAATATGTGAATATTTTGAGTGAATGAATGATAATTTATAAATTTGTTGGTTTAGAGAGAATTGAAATTTATTTAAATAGTGTTGCTCAAACTGGAGTGAATAATTTTAATATCACTATTTATCTAATATATATTTTGTATTGCACATATTTATTTTTTATTTTAGTAGCTAATAAACATACAATTATATTTTTAAGCTCAAATAATCACATTTAACTTTATTTACAACTTTAATTTAATATATACTTTATTGTGATTCATTAACAATGTTTTGCATGGATTAGTGATATATTCATGCATGCACACACACACACACACACACACACACACACACACACACACACACACACACACACACACACACACACACACACACACACACACACACACACACACACACACACACACACACACACACACACATTTATTTTCATCTTATTTAAGTGATCATAAATATAACATTCATATCACACATAAATCAAAATTTAGTGGGTTGTGACAAGGGTGGCATTTATTGATACTTTATTTTCTATTTTTAAGGGCTTCCTAATTGAGGTGAGGTAAAATAGGTGAAAACATTAAATATTTTAAACATAGGTATTAATCTATGCCATTTTTCAAGCACTTGAATATTCAATCTAGGAAAGTGGGCTTATATGGGAAGAGGATTAGTATAAGATTCAAAATTTGCCAAAACAATGTTACTCTTATTGTTTTATGATTGAAATTCATTTATGAAAGCATGTGTTTACTAATACTTTCTTTTATGTTTTTGAAAAAAAATATAATTGAGGTTAGACCTAACTGATCGAAACATTGGCTATTTCGAACATAGGTATTAATCTATACACTTGGTTATGTATTTACAATTTTATTCTATGATAGTGTATTTTTTGAGAAAAAGTTTTGTATTAGAGTCCAAAATTTAAAAAAGATTTTTTTTTTATTGAGGTTAAAGGGGGGAGTTTTGAACTAGGGTCCCTAAACCCTAGGATCAATACAAAATAAAAAGGATAAAATATCTACCAAAGACCCAAGAGAGAACATAGATAAAATAGGGCCAGATACAACCTGAAGACAACCCAAATATAAATAAGAAACAATAATAGAATAACAAAAAGACTAAATAATCTATTCCATATCTAAATTTCATGAGACATCCTCCTAGAAACTTTTCATCATTTTGAGGTTTGAATCAATTTGTAACAACAATTTATCTTTCTCTAGATCCTTGTGACAACTGCTACATTGGATTTATTTACCTTTTCCTTTACCAAAGGATTTAGTGTCAAATAACTCACATAGGTGAGCCCTAATATTCTCTACATTTTGAATCCCCTCATTCATGGTAGCCTTGCTATAATTTACCAATAAACTAACATTTTTTTTGAGATTCTCATTCTCATTCTCATTCTCAAGCATTTCAACCCTAAAATGAAGACTACAATTGTTGGTTTTCCTCCTTGTCTACCTTATCTTGATGTAACTTGTCATTATCCTATTATAGGACCTTAACCTTCCCTTTGAGGTCGGTTAACTCCCTCATAAACCTCCACATGATGGATTTTTAAATATCCAAATTTTTAACAATTTTATCAACATTTTCCTTTCCTTTCAAAGAACCAACAAGGGAATTGAAATTTTCATTTAAATCATTTTGTTTCTTGTTAGGGGAGAGATTACCTTTGTCCTTAAAATCATCTCTATCCTTCCTCTTACCTACTTTAAGAATATTAGGTTGAGGGGTCTCACCAACACTACCTAGCTTCTTTTGTTGATTATAATATTCATTTCTAGTCCTTTCTTCTTCTACTAAGATGAAGTCTTCAGAAGACTACCATGTATTACCCTTCTTGTCTAGGGGAATGTACGGCTTTTTGGGAGTCCTACCCATGCTCCTTAGATGTCTCTTGGTGATATCTTAATTCTACAATTGTTTCACCTCTACAATTTTAGGACCTTTGGTAACTACACTATTATAAGGTTGATCCTCTATATTATTACTAACCTTAATTGGGTACTTGATCCAAATCTTTTTGATTTTCCTAATGTCCATATGTTTGTCCTCAAACATTTTCTTCCAGGGTTGAGATAAGTTAGGTTTTAGCTAATTCATGCCCTTGAAATATATATGAATTAAAAAATAACCCATTCATACCTAGGGGAAAGTTACTTGCCATCTTTGAATTTCAATATGGATGCTTCAATGGAATGAAGAACATATAAAGGAAGGCTCAGAGGCACATCATGTCTGAAGTAGTTTAGGAAAATGAATAAGGACCATCTAAATACATTATACTTACCTTTGAGAATTATGTATTGAATCAAATGAAAGGCAAATTCCCCAAATGGTTGTGGGAGTGATTCATGGTCAAAGCCATTATGTAAAGTCTCCAAAATTTCCCCTTCTTGTAGAAAAACATCACATCTCTTTTAAAATCTCAAGATTTAAAGATATTTGTTTCTTCTATAATCAAGATAATTACATGTGCTATTAGCTCCTCAGTGATTTCCAAAGTAACCCCATTTATGTTTATTATTTTTTTATCCCAAGTAATAGCAAATAAGGTCAAAATATGGCTATTGTGATCTTCAATATTTTCCATGCAATCTACAAAGCCCCCAACTTGCAAGCCCCCCCAAATTATTTCATATTTTTTAAAATCTAAATTCTATTTGGTAAACCCATAATACTCTCAGATAAACCCAAATAGGAGTGACAAAGGCTATCCTAAATCCTAGGCTAAAGGACCACCAAACTCTTGCGCTATCTTTTTGCTTCCTTTAGTAATGCTAAACAAAAAAAGAAGAGTATAAAACATATCTAGAAGCTTCCTTAAGAGGCCAAAAAATAAAGTATGAATAAAAATGGGGATAAGCTTTAAATATAGTCTAAAGTCCCCAAGTTCCTCCATATTATCTTATGAGAGATCCTTGTATTCTCACTAATTATGAACATTATACAAAAATTCATTCTTTATCCCTTAGACAATGTCCCTAAGAAGTTATTCTAAATCCATCCAAATAAGGTTACCCAAAGAGATGATACCCTTATTAGTAAACCACTCTCCTATCACATTTCCTTCATGATAAATGTGTTGGGTTTAAACCTATTATTTAGAGTAAAAAATGGATATTGTTTCATCAATTACCAACTTAATGGTCTAGCTAATAACATTTTTCTTGGATAAATAATTTAATATGTTAAGGGAATATCCCTCAATAATGAGCAATTGGACCCCCATTTTTTGAGCCAATTTAAGACACCACAAGGTAGCTAGGGATTCATCCCTGTAATTAGAATTAACACCCATATATTCCACATAAGATGCCATAAAATTACACTGATGGTCTCTTAGAATGCCACCTCCTCTAGCAGGACTTGGATTCCTTTTAGAATATCCATAAAAATTGAGCTTTAGGCAACCCAAAGGGGGTTTTCCATTTATTTATTTTTATGATCTTATCTTTAGGATCAATATAACCCATATTAGTAGTACCAATATGCCAATTAAGAGTAGGAACTTGTTCAACCTAAAGAAGTCTTTTGCCTTTATTATTGAGTTTCATATTGTAGTTCTCCAAGATGGCCTCAAAAATCCTTTTGGATAGAACTTTG
This sequence comes from Torreya grandis, assembly GCA_037957365.1. Classification (NCBI taxonomy): domain Eukaryota; kingdom Viridiplantae; phylum Streptophyta; class Pinopsida; order Cupressales; family Taxaceae; genus Torreya; species Torreya grandis. The sequence goes on along the minus strand of JARHVA010008825.1, from coordinate 50,843 downwards.
ATGCTACATTTCTTTTCTCTAAATATTCTTTTATTTCACTCTTTCCAAATCCCCCAATTGATATGAGGCAAAGAGAGATTCTAGATTTTCCTGAGTAGTTCATTCCTAAAAGGACACTCCCAAGACTACCATACTTCAAAAAGAGACCTTGCATGAACCCACTCCACATTAAATTTAAGGAGAATAAAAATCCAAATGTCTTAAGATTATGGACAATCCACAAGAAAATGAAAGGCATTTTCATTATCTTTTTCACTCAACACACATCTTTTGACTAAAATACAACATCTTTTTATTAGATTATCCAAGGTTAAAATTCTATTTTGAAAAACTATCCAAAGGAAAATATTTAATTTTGGAATTAACCATTTATCACATAGAGTCTCCCACTTCACATTAAAACCAATATTCTATTCCAATAGTGAATAACTTGATTTAACTTGATACTGGCCATTGAAAGACTCCCTAAAAACTAGATGATCTTCTCTATTATTGATTGATAAATGAAAGTTTCTCAGTAAATTATTTAGATAGTTTAAAATCAAAGTATCCTCTTGACTAAGGTTATCTAATGTCAAGAATTTACAATTATTAATACCTTAAATCAACTACTAGTAATCCTAAACTTTGTGACCATATTTATTCTGAATGCCCTCTTGCAAATGCTACCAACTATCATTTTGGTTAAGGTAAGATCAACAGCCTAGGTATCCTTGCAAAAATATACCTTCTGCCCATTACCAATATTCCACTTAAAACCAGTGTGAATAATATCTTCATTAGAAATTAAAAAGTTCTAGAAGTGTGAGCCCTTGATAAAATGCTCTTCAACAAAAATTCACATAGGATCCTGACCCTCTAAATATTTAAAACTTAAAATTCTAGCCTAGATGGTATTTTTGTTAACAAATCTCCAAAAATTTTTTTTAATAAGTGATTTATGCATAAGTTGAAGATTCCTGAGACCAAGACCACCATATTTTTTGTGAACACAATCTTAATTCTAGGATACAAGATGGAATGTGTTTATCTCTTTAGTTCTTGACCATATGAAATTTTGTTGAATCTTTATTAGCATATCTTCAATTCTCTTATAACTATGGAAAAGAGAAAGGAGATACATATGGAAAATTTGGAGTACACTCTTGATAAAAAAGACTTTTCCTACTTATGAAAGCAACTTACCTTTCTAGTCTACAATCTTCCTTTGAAATCTCTCAATAAGTAGATTCCACTCAGATAAAGAAAGATGATTACTAAATAGAGGAAATCTAAGGTAGGATGAGGGTAAGACCTTAATTTGGCATCCTAGTAAAATGGAAATTTGATTTTTTCTATCCATCAGAGTATTAAATAAAAAAAGAGCTCTTGTCAAAATTAACTTTCTGATTAGAAGTTTTTTCATACATTACTAGAATTTTCTTTAGAGTCCTATCTTATTAAATGGTAGCTTCAGCCAAGATAACTATGTCATCCATAAATTGCTGATGGGAGATAGGTTACACAAAATGATTTGGTCTAAAGCCTTTTAGCTCAGCTGAGTTAACCACTTTGGAGATAAATCTACTAAGAGACTCAACCATGATGATGATAATGAAAGGGGAGATGGGATCTCCTTGTCTAATTCTTTTGGCACTTTTAAAGAAACCTTGAGCAATGCCATTAACAAACACCAAAAACATATAGGTAAAAATGCAAGATCTAATGATTTTTTGATATTTATCCTGAAAGCCAAATTGAGCCAACACTCTATTTACAAAGCTTAAATCTAATCTATCATATGCCTTTGACATATCCAACTTTAAGATCATTGTATCCTTATTACTCTTATCCATCGAGTGAACATAATCATGAATAATAACAACACCATATGCCTATCAATTTTTGTAGTTATATTTATAAAATAATTACTAATCTATTAGATTTGAGGTTGCATCTAATCATGAAAAATATAATTCAATCTCAATAAGGTTACAATGATCTTAAAGTTGTCTTTACTTATTTTGAATATCAATGTCATATTCATTATTTCCATCTCTTCTTCCATATTTGATAGTTAGCTTTTAAAGATTTATTCTACACAAGAACATTAAGTTTGTTTGTTCCACTTTTTGATTTTAATTTTCACATTTTTCATTTTTTTAGCTAGCTTAAACATAGTAGAAACATTAACATCAAAGGACCACCACTCTTGAATATAATCATGTATGTAATTGTAAGATAAATACATTTGTTCCTTCCTGAAAGGATATCTATTATCCTTATTTTATTGATCAACAAATCTCAACTCAAGGGGGTTATGATATGACCCAATCTATGATAGAACCTCTAAATACAAATCCTTGATTGTTATCCACTCTGAAGATACAATTTTTTTTTCCAACCTACAAAGAATCATATTGTCTCCCAATATACTATTACTCCAAGTATATTTGGACCCTCTTAACTCCAAATCTATCAAACTTGTATCTGAGATGAGGGATGAGAAATCTTCCATGTTATCAGAGTAAGAAGGTACCCTCCTTTTTTTTATCTCTTTGGTGAAGTTGAAAATAAAAATCTCCAGCCATGATCTAATGTTATTTTTTTCAATTATTATGGAAAGATATAATATCTTCCTAGAGATTTCTATGCGCTGAAATAGAATTTGGAGCATATATATTTGAGAAGATCCATTGTTTACTATCTTTCAAACTTGTGAATAAAATAATCACATGATGTTGAGAATAGCCAATTTAAAAAATATTGTTATTCTTCTTGCTTTAATTTTATTCAATGATTAAACTATCTCAAATAATTTGGCCAATACAAAACTAGTTATGGGTTTTGACCAAGGTTACATTTCATTGATACTTTATTTTATGTTTTCAAGGAACAGTTGGTGATGCATTTACATTTTTAATCTATGATAGTTTTTTTTTTGAGAAAATGTTTATTATTAGAGTCCATAATTTAAAAAATATTATTATTCTTCTTACTTTTTTTTGATTCAATGCTTAAAATATCTCAAATAATTTGGCCAATACAAGACTAGTTATGGGTTTTGACCAAGGTCACATTTCACTGATACTTTATTTTATGTTTGCAATGGATTCCTAATTGATTTTAAGTATAATAGGTTAGATAATTTTATATTATAAACATATGTATTAATCTATAATCTCAGTCATGCACTTGAAAAGTTGACCTAGTCATTGGACTTGTGTGGGTAGAGGTTTAGTCCAAAGTCATTAAAAAAATGTTAATAATTTTATGTTTTGATTATGATATGTTTCTCAAAGTATATTTTTAATAATAATTTATTTTATATTTTTGAATAATTTATAAGTGAGGTTATATGTAGTTGTTCAAAACATTACCTATTCCAAATAAAAAAATTAAACTATACACTTGGTCATGCACTTGTAATGATAACCTAGGAAAATGGATTGGGGTGAGAAAAAGTTTACCATTAGATACCAAATTTATTGAAAAAATATTACAATTTTTATTAAAAAATTCTATAAATGTTATAGTATTATGGATCTAACCTTAATAATATCACCCCCATGGATGTAATAAATAAATTAGTGCATTTTATAAAATAAAATACACATGGATTTTTCTAGGTCGAATGACTACCTCTTTCAATAAAAAGCATCTAACACAAATTCCAGAATTAAAAAAGTAAATCTCTTAAAATATAAACCTTAAAAAATAGTCTTATACATCTTTAAATATATAAGAAGTTTAGGGTTATATTTTAGAAGATAAGTTTAGTTTTAAAACTATTTTAACTTTTTCTGGATTTAAAATATCTAAACAAGCTAAAAATAAGATAATTTAGATTGTGAAAGATATATAATTATGTACACACACACACACACACACACACACACACACACACACACACACACACACACACACACACACACACACACACACACACACACACATGCGTGTGTGTGTGTAAAATAAAGATTGATATTAATATTATTATTTATATAAATGACCAAGTACATAAGGCAGAAAAGGGACTTAGCTAATTTATTGTTCTATTCTACTAACTATCTTTATCATAATTATTAGTAATGTTTTATAATAGCTATGTGTTGGCTCATATTATGAAACAAATTGTTAAAAATATTTATGACACTGTGGATAAGGCTCAGACATTTGAAGTGATTGGGGGTATTTAATGTCCAACATAATGATTGTGCTGGTTTATGATTGTCCTAATCAATGTCCCTATGTCTGTATGTGATTTACATGCAGTCATTCACCTTCATCCCTATGTGAAAAATAATTTTTTACATCTCTTTTATATAAAAATTATATTTCACTCTTGATACCAAGTTGACATGAAAAAGAGTTAGATAGGTTGGGTTGGACTGACCTTAGGTACTCTCTAATAAATAACCAAACAAGTCCTACATTTTCCATACTTTTTAGAGGGCTCAAACTGTAATTAGTTTTTCCATTAGCTTATGTGTGTGCCAAATCATATGACAAGTATAAATGAAATATTTATGTCTTCATTTTGTATAAACATGCATTTATATTTATGTTTTATAAAATTTAAATTTTTAATAATAAGAAGCTATATGTCTATATAATTTTTGTATGCATTTTTTATTAAATGAGTGAATGTTATGAAAATTGTCCCAAGGGATTTTTATATATAAGGTTTTTAAATTTGAATTTGGGAATTGTTGGTGCACACAAGCTGACTAAACAAGGCCCAAAATGGTAAAAAAAGTTTTAAAAAGGGTGGCATGTGCCATGAAAAACCTAAAATATACACTAGGATACTAATGATAACCAAAATTATCTAATATTATCAGCACTATCTGGGACCCATAGACAACTTAGAATTAAAATTCCAAAACTAAAGTGTATACATATAATAGTTTTAAAATTTATCATTTACTAACACTCTTGAAATGTCATGTTGAGTTTTAATATCCATAAGTGCATGAATTAAAGAGTGAACTAGGAAAGGGTTGGGTAGATTGATGGTGATTTTTGAGACACATTTTTGATTACCTATCATTCTTACATCTATTCCAGATTCCCCATATTTGATCCCCTAAACTATCTCCTTCCATATTGAATTCTCTAATGAATCAAGACCTATATTTAATACTATGTTAGCTTAATTAAATGTAGTTATAAATATTATCCATCCCATCTTATCCACATTGATCAAATCAATGTAATATTGAAAGTTATGGCACACACTTCACAACTAGGTCAATGTGGCTGACATAGTTTGAGGTTAGCCATCCCACTTTGGACTAAATTGAGTTGTATCATATTAATATATGGGAGGGATTAAGATCATTTATTGATATAAATACAAGTTTTCATTTCAATCCAATGAGAGAAGATCATTCATTTTCAATTTCTATTATGCAGACTTCTACCCTAAGTCTGCATTTGGAAGAGTTATGACTTAGATCTTATATTGGAGGGAAAAATTGTATTATGGAATATAGGAGCTATCTTTTTATCCTATAAATTTATTCAACCATTGATATTATTATAACCAAAATAATATCTTTCAAAATATCATTAGATAAGGGGGAGATTGAGGCTCAACAGGTCTTGTTCAAGGCAAGTATATTCTAACCTTAGATATTTCATTTTGATAGATAAAAGTCCCATAATTTCTTGGGTAATTAATGCATGGCTCATTTTTTGAATTATTTCTACACTTAAACCTAATTTATCTATAGGATTTTTCAAACTTGACATTTATCCATATTACGTAGCCTAGGCCCCCACTTTCCTATCATGGATCCTTATCCATTTTAATATATTTTAAAACCTTCCCCTTACATTGCTTGATTGTGATATTTGATTACTTTCTAAATATCAACCTAGTTAGGGCTATTATACTTAGAGTTTTTGGAACCTTTTTTCTTGACTTTGTGTTATGGGTTATCCCCTTGATAAATTTAGAAGATCCATTGGCCATATCTTGATTACATTAAGTATCAATAGGATCTACTTGATTTACCTTTTTCAAGTCTAGATATTTAGATAATATCATTGTAGGTCAATCCTAGCTCATTACATACATTTTGGTGAACTTGATGTGAAGCTAACCATTGCTTTCACCTCTATAATAAATTATATCAAACAAGCTAGATATAATTATGTTTAATTTGTTTGTTAACAAGATATATTGAATAGGTTGATATAGTGTGAATATAAATTTTACCCACATAAAACTATATCAAATAGTGAGACATAGTTATATTTTTGTGTATTTAACAATAAACTATTTTGATCAATGTGATTCAATTTTATTTATAGATATACAATTGTGTTTTCCATCTAAATCTATCAACCTATGTTGATTGAGTTTTTTCCAACATATATCTATAAAAAACAATATTGAATTAGTCAATATAGTTCTATCTCTAGTTTACTTTTTTAGTCAACTATATTGGTCTATCTGAACTAGTTTTGTATTTTCATTTTGATAATATTTAGATTTATTTACAATAACCTAGATATATCTATCCAATTTAGTTCTAAATTTAATTTTTTACTTATGTATAAAATTATATATAGTTTACTACATCAGTCTATTTGATCTAGTTATGTACTTCATAGTTATGTACTTCATTTTATTTATAATAGACTCTATCAACTTGTTCAACTTAGTTCTATATTTTAAATTATTTTTAATTAGTTGATTCGACCTATTCAATATAGTAATGCACATATATCTATAATTTTGATTTACATAGACTGTATCAATGTACTTGATATAATTTTGTATTGTGTATATAACTACATCATCTAATGCCAATACAATCCTATTTATTTTTTAAGAACAAGTAAGGTCTATTAAAATTTCATTTAAAAATATAATCACACATTTAATTTCAAGTTGACTTCCTATTATTTCAATTCACTAAATGTTAAAAATTGGTTTTTGACATTGATTTTTGAAATTTACTTTCTATTTGTTTGGATTTCCCTGGACCGATTCTATATAATTCTATAGTGAATAAATTAGTGACTAATATTGGGAAGTTATTCTCAAATTACCATTGATACTATGTATAATGGGATATGAGCATGGTACTTCCTCTATAGTCAGTGCTATGAAATATTTGGTTGACACTATCTAATGTACAAGTCAATATGAAAGCCTATAAATTAGTCAAATAATTAGTACATCTACTGGATCTTATTTTCCTAAACATAGTAAAAATAATTAGATTGAAATTAAATGCTTGTTATTGTATTTTTATCATGAGCTACTGTTATAAATAAAATTTTCACCCTTTGAAAGGTAGTTTAAGTCTTCCAAATTTGATGTAACATGGAAACACCTCAAGGTTGTGAGTACCTTATTTGAGAGGTGAATCTATAAGTTAAAGAGTTATCTATCCTTGATGAATCACTTACTTACTATGATTCCCTTTTTACTTCAACATTAAGAAGCCATCCATCTATGTGATTCTATAGTGAACCAATTAGTGATCAGTATGGGAAGTTACTCTCAAATTACCACCAATACTATGTATAGTGGGCTATGAGCATGGTACTTCCTATATAATCAGTGCTATGAAATATTTAGTTGACACTATCTAATGTACAAGCTAATATGAAATCCCATAAATTAGTTAAATCATTAGTATATTTTCTAGATCTTCTTTTCTTAAACATGATAAAAATAATTAGATTGAAATTCAATGCTTGTTATTGTATTTTTATCACGAGCTACTATTATCAATCAAATTTACACCATTTGGAAGGTAGTTTAAGCCTTCCAAATTTTATGTAACATGGAAATGGCTCAATTTTTTGGGTACCTTATTTGAGAAGTGAATCTCTAAGTTAAAGGGCTATCTCTCCTTGATGAATCACTTAGGCTCCAACACTAATCTACCACTTGATAGGAAAAAGGTAGAGAAACTTATTCTTGTGGAGGTGATGCACCAAATATAATTTGACCACTACCAACCAATTATAAATTCACTTCAAACATGAGATTAATATACATATGACACTACTCCAAATCTGCCTCTCTACATTTTTGTTTCTCATGAAGGTTTGTGAAGTAAGATTGAGATAAGAGAACTAGTCAAGAGGTCATGACATGAAAATATTGAAAATACTAATCACTAAACACTTAAACTTCACTTAGACACTGTAATAGACTTGAAAAAAGGATTCGAAATTGAACATGAATTCTAAATAAGGACAGTCATGTCAAGGAAGAAAGACTATCACTTACCAAGATCAACTAGTCAATCATGCATATTGAAATAAATACATGGAGAAGGTAAAACCAGATTATTATCATTGATCAAAGGCTAAAAATGGGTAGGAATTCATTATACCTAGGTGGAGGATATAAAATTAGCCAATCAAGGCTCAATATATAGAGAAAATGAGAGAAGGAGAGAAGGGTGTATGAGAGAGAGAGAGACAAGTGTCCAAAAGGAGTTAAAACAATAAGAAGGTATGCAACTACCCCATCATGTATTCAAAGACAAGTGTTAGTATTTTGAAGATTCTCTTCTACTCCAAGTGGCATGGAAGTTTTAAACTTTGCTTGATAGCTTACCTAACTTTCCAAAACTATCCCTTCTTTGGCTTGTGATAGGACAAATGTCACTCTTGACCATCAAGTCATGTTGAGTTACATATTTTATCTAGCTATCCAAAACTACACCTTTCATTATCTCTCTATGGATGGTCTATTCACATCATATCAAACCTAATAAAACTCATTTTTAGGTCTCAAAATACCCTCAATAATTTTTATTGCACTAAAAGTATTGATTTGGCCTCATTCTTTGTAGCCATAAAAATGTATAAACCTCCTTGTGTAGTGAAGTGTATGGATGATAATGACAAAATAAGGGCATATTTTAAGACCTAATATGGATTTACAATGCCATGCCAAGTTTTAGGTCCTAAGAATGAGTGAAAGTGCCTTTTTCTACCTTTCTCTCTCCTCAATTAGGGCTCCTTACCTAGAAGCTTGATTTTTAGCTCTAGATCTCTCCCACACGTGTGAAAGAACCTAAAAACATGTGATTCACTTTACCTAGTTTGCCACCAAACCTCCATGTCAAAATTTAGGACTTGAAATCTTGTGAAAATGTGAGAACCATGAAATGACCTTGAAACCTGGTCTCATTTTAGGCATGTTTAAGATTGCCTTGAAAAATGGAATTTATTTGGTCACTTCCATAATGTCCAGTACATATTTTTGGGATTGAATAGGTGTAACACATAAAAAATGGCCTCTCCCAATATTTTTCAATTTCTTCATTGCTAAAAACCCTACAAAACACCTAAAAGCCCCACAAAATAGTGTATTTAATGTAATTTATACACCTATAAATATAAATAAAGTACACATGGGGAATATAATTAGAGTCTTAAAAAAATTTCAAGAGTTTTTATGAATAAACTAGGTCATATCATGTGCTTTAGAGTCCATCTCTCTCAACTGGTCAATGCTAAGGTTTTTGGAGGGTTTAAAGTGACTTATGTTCTTAACAGTTGTTCATAAACCCTAGCCCCTTATATCCTAGAACATTGATAAAAATTTCAAGTTTAATATACCCCTAAACTATCCTAAAGATATTATGTAACCATGCATCTTGACCATACAATTTTGAGTGTGAAAAATTGACTCTTAGTCTACAATGAGGCCATTGGATATGGGTTGTTGGTCTTATCTTTGTTCATGAAGGTGATGGTTTCAATACAAACAATGATGAAATAATAATTAAGTTTAGAGACATCAATACCATCCATAAGAACCACTTATCTCCATACATTAGGTTAAGGTTACAACATGTGAGAGAAAACTAATCTTGAATGATAGTCATGAATGAAGGGAGATCGAAAAGGTCTTAAGGCCAAATTAGAAATTTTATTACCTTCTCATAAATTTTGCTTTGGAATTATAGGATATTAATTTTTTTAATTAACCTCTCAAAATTTTCAAACCATCACTTCACTCTCAATCAATCACATTTCTCATGATTGCACTTGTGTTCTATGTGGTTAGGTATAGGCTTGTTAGGCCTAGGCAGGACTTAACATCATTCCATCCTTGTTATTAAGTATAATGATATCATATGACCATATTATAACCATGAAACCATCCTTAAATGGTTTACCTTCCATAAGACCTCTCACAGACCTTTAACCCTCTCAAACAAGCAAATACTTCTCATGAACTTAGGTAGACCTATGTTTCCATTTGACTATGTGGGTAGGGTTTAGAGATATGTTTAGTCATCCTTCTCATGTTTATTTTGATTTATCATGAAATAAAATATTAAAATGTCTTCCAAAATCACCTAAGATATATTCCAATGTTTTATATGCATTTTACCCCTTCCTGAGGATTGAAACTAGTTTATTGACCTTACAACATGTAGGTGTCCATTAGAGAAGTGTGAGTGAATTTATGGGTTATAGGATTATATTAAAATTATTATACATCTTAGTGACTCTATAATATTATTTGGAGTTTGGAAACCTTTCAATTTTTCCTAAACAACACATCTTTCCAAGCACACATTATTCTTTTCACATTCTCAAGGTGTACCTATAAGTGTCCATTAGGAGAAGGGTTTGAGTATGAGGTATTGAACTTAGTATCTCCACTCCATCATGGAACTATACAAGTAGTTAAACTTCATGGAAACTCCCTCTCACCATAATATTCATTTTATTTCTTCATAATGTTTTACAACCTTTGTCTCATCCTTGTACTCAGACATGTGTAGAAGTATTAGGCTTATAAACCTTTTAAATATTTTGACCCTTAGTCACTTCAAGCCTTTATGGCTCTCCAATAGACTAGATATATTAAATGGTTTGTGCCTCTTATATCATCTACATTTATTCTTTCTTTAACCTTGATTTTTTTTTGATGATAAGTAGCTTTCAGTCCAAAAGAAAACCTATAGGTCTATCACTTGTAGGTCTCTATTTTTCTTGCATAGGATATTAAGCAACTTATTTGAGTCTTTTAACACTTTTATTATTTGATAATTTTTTTAACATCATCTAACACGTCAAAATAGTCATTTAAACCTGTGATCAAACATTATACCACTTTAACTTATCCATTCACCTGTACGGACTGTGTATATAATCGGTTTGTATGCAAGTTATGTTTATGAAAGTTGCCATTCATGAGTCCATTCATGACTTTTATTTATGCCATAAAGTATTTTAAGGTTATATGAGTTATTATTAGTCCATGAAACATTAATTCATTGCTTTAACACCTCAATATGAATCCTAGTCTTTATGGATATTCACCGACAGGTCTGCAGACTTGTGGGTGAATTATACTTGTCCAAAACCCTTGTTGGAGGGTACATTAGGTCCAATACACTTGTATTGATTTTAAAACATGTTAAATTTTTTATTAATTATATTATATCATATATATTTGTTTCCAATTGTATCAAACGTGGTATTCAATTGCAAAAGATTGTTACTACACAGACCATGTATCCAAAGAACAAAACATTTGAAGAATGCATAAAGAGTAACATTACAAGGGGGATAAAATTAATATTATGAATTTTAGGAATAATCCATGACATATGAGGCAATTTTAAATCTTTAAGGTGACAAACATCACAAACCAATCAAAAATGCACTTGCAACATGGTGACATGCTCACACACATGAGACACTTTTCCTCTTTTTGAAGACATGTACCAAGGTTGGATTGCTTGATGAAACTAATATTAAATGGGTAATTTTATACTATGGAATAAATCCATAAAAACATTCTTATCCATAAAATTCTAACATGAATAAACATGATCAAAACTAGACCCTACTTAAATGGATAAGGCATATTGACCTATGGTCACTCTTAGTGATTGTTTATAAAGGAGGGGCCATGAATATGAAAAATAATTCCAATAAATTGAATATAATTAGGACCCATAAAAATATTCAAAGTTTTATATCCCAACTTTCTCTCTCCTATCTATACCATCCACTTGAATTTTGCTCTTGCAAGCTTATGAAGAGAGTGATGGAGGTTCTAAAGAAAATTTTATAATTTTAGGACCTGAACCTAAAAAAAAATGTGGATTTCACTTGTATAATCTTATAGGACACTTATAAAATGTTTTTTTCTTGAAGATGGGTTCACAAGTCTGTACAAGTACCCAAAACTCCCTTCAAAACACTAAAAATCAAGATTCTGACCAATTTATGACTTGATGACATATGTGGCAGTTATGTAATTACTCCAAGGTTCTTAGAAAGTGTTTTTTATGGAATATTAGCATTTTAAAGCTTTGGCTTACATGAAAGTTAGCAAAAATCTTATTTTTCTTTATAAAACACTACCTTAAAGTCCACAAAAGAACCATACAATTTCTAAAACATCATGAAATGTTATTAGAAGGTGATTAAAGCATGGAGAGATTTTTAAAGACATCTAAGAACCTATGACACTTCTTGACCAAGTTTCATCACTTCATGACATGACTAGGCTAGTATAAAACATAGAAAGACCAATACCTTAATTTTTGCAAATACACCTTAAACAATGCTAATAAGGTTTTGAAAAGGATACTTGAAGACCTCAAAAATCATGAAAAATATGTGAACATGGATACAAAGACATAAAACTCAAGTTTTGACCTATGGGGGTTGACCTTTTGAGCTTGGGGGTCAAAATTGGTCAACAACTACATCGACTAATGTCGATATAATTATATGCTATGTGTTATAATTACATAAACCAATGTCGATATAGTTACCTAAGTTTATAGATTGCATCAACTAGATTGATATAATATCTTATGTTTACAGACTCCATCAACCAAATTGATACAATCTCCTGTGTCTACATCCTTGACTGTATGAATAACTTGACATAATATATTTTTATTATATTTTATCCTACTATTTTTCAACTATATCAAAAAAATTGATACAATTTGGATCCAACCTATCTTTCTCATACCTTTCTCATATAGATTGAATCAAATAACTTGACCTAGTCTATTTCTTGTTATTTTCAATTCTCTCATAATAAACTATATAGATCAACTTGATAAAGTTTATTAATAATATCTTGTTTGTGTAATTGAATACAATAGTTTGATATAATTCACTTTCAAATTATATTTTAAATTTTTTACCAGATTACATCACACTATTCAATACAATATTTTTCTCGAGTGTTATGATAAAAAATTACATCTAATAGATAGATATAGTTATAACTATTAGACTTCATTGTGTTGGCTGATATAATTACTTTTTATGTATTTTATTTTCCTTGGCTAGCCTAATTTAGTTCCCAGTTCAACCTTCCATCATGTAATATAAATTTGATGATTTTGAATAGATAATGCAAAAATATATGATGGATTTAACTAACTCTGACAAAACTCCCAAATCTCTTTTTAACATTATTAATAAACAAGATAAAAACCATATTCACATTATCAACAAAACTATATGTTACAATTCTATCCCTATTACTTAAACTTTCAATCCTTATAACTTTCCTCCACATGTGCCTATTATTGAGGATGAGAGTGAGCTTGAGTATATTGTCAAAATGTTCCTCTTTATTAATGAAAATCCTAAACATTAGGGCAAGGATTCTATGGTGATTTATAACCTCATGATGGGACCCCACATAAGATGTCCCCATTCACCTATGCATATCATTTATATAATATTTAGGGTAAGTCAATACATGACTTTTCCCCTTCCTTCTTCTTTCAACATGCCTACTATAACCACTACCATGTTAGGTCTTCCCTCTAGTGGGCCTACTCAAAAAAATCATATTAATACTCATGTTAATACCACTACTAGTGTATCTCAATCTCTATATAATAATAAACACATTGTTAATACTAATCAAATATTTTTATAAGCCATGAATCAAATGTCTACATTCAAAACTAACAATTCCAATCAAATGATGTAAATGTAAAATTCACTCTTGTAGTTGTAAATTAATCCTCAAAAACCTCAATGGGGAGTTAAAAATTGAAATCCTTTCCCATTCCCCCTAGATATGCACAAGGTAATCTTATTTTTCAAACCCAAATTCTTAATAAAGTCATCAAACATATTCAAAATGAACCATTAATTCCTCAAATAATAAACATGTACATAGGTAGTATCACTCCTACTATCACCTATAATGGTTCTATTGATCTTGGTTTATATTTGAAATATTTTGGTAACCTTTACAAATAATAGACTAAGCTAAATACCTTTGCTATTACTAAACTTATAGCTAGAAACTTATAAAGTGTTATTTAGATTGTTATAATCAACTTAAGTCTAATAATATATCTAGCTTTCAAGATTTAGTTAGTTCCTTGGTTTAATAATTTCAAACCAATGATCTTCTTGAAAATAATTTATCCCATTTCACTAACTACAAATATGAAGAATTTGAAACTACCTAAACTTTCATTAAGGATTGAAAAGACTAATCTAACAAATCTAAAAACAACATGTCAGAGGATAACCTCTTTCATTTGTTTATGAATTATTTCCATCCTAAAATATAATATAGAGTTAGGACTCTCTCTCCAAAATATTTGGAAGAAGCCTTTGATCAAGATAAACACCAAGATTTCCTTGTAAGATAGTTTGAGCCTTCCCACCCTACCTCAAGAACTCATATTCTTATGAGATCTAAAAATAAACATTATATTAATGATGGTGTTATAGATACTTATGATTTGATACATACCATTCATATTATTCTTATTAGTGGATCAAATGAATAAATTATTTCCCAACCTTTCATAGAAATTCCCTCCCAACCTCTTCCCTCTTCATCATCATTTATAAATAATGTTGATGTTCACAAACCTATTTATATAGTATAAAATCCATAAATGTATCCCTAAACCTTAAACAAGAGAACTTGACCCTACTCACTCTACCAAACACTGGTATGATCGATAAAAGTTTTTTTGGTATCACACAAGTTGGGGACATTCTCATGAAAAATATGTGAAACTTAGGAGCTTCACACTTGAATTTATCCTTGGTCCCAATTTTGATCACAAAACTATGATCTGCAAAAGACAACAAACCTATATCAAGGTAGCTAAATCCCATGATTATAAATCCAAGCATGATTCTATCAATCAAGCTAATGCATATCTTGCCATCTATAAATACCCACTTTTAAACCCTCAAACTTATAATACTCAACCCCTTTACTCTAACACTGTCAAAACTTCAATTAATCTTCATTCCTTAATCAATGATGAAAATGTGGTCAACATGAAAAAAATTAGGCATGTAGTATATTAAATTAATCATTATTCACATTCTACTTAAAATAATTTTCCCACTTACTAAACTATTCAAGACACATATCCATCTAATTTTATGGATGTTTAGCATATAAAAGTCTATATCACCTCATATCCTATGAATTTATGAACCAATTTGAAACATTTACACTCACTATCAATAGTTTAAACTAAATTAACCACTTAAATATTATTTTAGAATCATCTCCAAACTGTATCAACTAGATTTATACATTTTTTTATATTTTATCCCTCTTTTGCTACTACATCAGCTAGTCTGATACAATCAACTAAAACTAAACACACTACATCGACCAACTCGATGAAGTATGTTTTTATTCATTATGTTACTAATAAATCATCTAGATAAATATAATATATTATTCATAAATATAAACACAATACATAAAATTACTTAATGAAATTTTTTATATTCCTATTTGTGTTACTACTACATCAACTAGTTCGATACAAGCATTTTATACTTGTCCTATGCAAAAAACTACATCAAAAAACGTGATTAAATCTGATCCATTAGTCAAAATTAATTGGCCAAATCAAAAAAACATAGTTAAAATTTATTTAAATTTAATTTAGCTCATCCATATACTGAATTACTTTAGTATTATGCACCTTTATCTTAGTTTGATTTAATACCCATAGGATATGATGAATGGTATCACATTGAAACAATTTCTTACTTCCCTTCTCAAATTCATTTTCTTGAACTCATGAGGACTTCCCATCATCATATTAATCACTTAATGAAACTTATATTCAAAACTAATATCTGTCAAACTCTAACTTTAGGGCATAAATCTACCTTGTCTAGATCTGAGGATAATATTCTTCAATAGTGTGAAGAAATGTCCATACAAGTTGACAAGACTTTGAATGCTTATATTTCACTTGAATTTCCTATTACTTACATGATTCACAATGAGATATTGATTCATACAGATGATACACCTTTATTCATTAGTGTCTAAATTGGTGACATCTAATTTAAGCATGATTTTATTGATGAAGGATCACGCACTTATGTCATTTCTCTTGATTTCATTAAGACTCTTGGATAATCTAAATGAAACCTTAAATCTACCCAAAGTATGTGCCAAGGATATGATCAAATATAAATTCCTACCCTTGGATGTGTTTGAATTTTCATCATGGATCTTCTTATCACAGTTAAAGTCAAGGTCATGATATTCAATTTTTTATTATCCTATAATATTTTACTTGGATGACCTTGGATGCATCGGATGAGGGCCATTGTTCCTTCTACATACCAATATGTCAAATTTCCCCATAATGGTGTTACATATAATATTCAAGGTGAAACTTACCCTCATAATATCCAAAAATTCCAAGAATGTGGTATTTTTAATATACCCACCCTTGAACCTTTACCTAGTATCCTCTTTCATGAATCTCAATGCTTCTATTATCATGTAAACTCCAATTATAGATATAGAGGACAATGCGATCTTGTACTAAAAATACCACCTAACCTCTTAGATTATAATGATGATGATGGTGATGAACCTAATGTTATTAGCATCAAGATCAAATATTTAGATATACCTTATAACATTATTGCTTAGTTATCCCCTTATTTGGGACCTTGATCTCACTAAAAGTTAACTGAATAAAGTCCTACTCCAATCGTCAGGTCTAAAACATTTATTCATCATCCTTATTTGACTAATAAAGTAATTTATGCCTTCTAAATTGACCTCCATACACCTAATTATGATGATGGATATTCTCTAGATGACACATTCATATTTGGTTATGTTGAAGCTAAGGAGGAAGAAATTATTCACTATTGATATTATTTACATAATTATTATGAGCCTACTTTACATGTATATAGTATTCATATAGTAGGTGTAGTTACTTCTCGTTATCCAACATTTGACATTATATCTTCCTTAAATAATGATCATAGGTCTATGATGGAGTGGGTAATACATTTTTCCTACTCTACTCTAGTCATCTATGAGCCTCTTAGGATTACTTTCCTAGATCATGCCATAATGTGACTGTACTAATTCAATATATTTTTTGATCCTTTGAGTAGCATTCCACTTCATATGTCAGTCACATTACTCATATCCACACTGTGACTATATATTGTAGCTATAATATGCACTTAGGATATTAACCATAGATGTATGGACCATGATGCTTGATTTGATGATATTTTTACCGAATACAAAGCTTGGTTTTACACTTAGATTATGGGCATATAAGACATATTGTGAATATAACAAGATAGCTAGTTATTAGGCCAAATATTATCAAGGAAACAAGAGATTCTTACCATAACATTCTACACAGCTCATTTCCTACCATAGATATTATATCTCCTTGGTCAGCTATTCATAGGCACACATGTTATTTTCATGGCATAACTACACATACTTTGACACACTAATAATAATTTAGACAATACATTGATGTGATTCATATTAAAAAAACATAACCCTCTTATGATAAGAGCCTTCCACCTCCTAATATATCTCCAAATTATATTATAAAATGTGGGGAAGTTTATTTCCTTTGGATTTAATGTGCTACACATCATAAGGAAAGAGGTAGAGTACTCAAACATTTTTTTTTGTTATTTTCCATGGCCTACACCTCGACCTTCACTTTTATAACAAAATTATCAAGATAATTCTCAAATGAAGGCATGAAATTCTCAGAGACTCATACATTCTCAAAAATCATAGGATATCATCCAAACACAATACAATTTACTCACATTTATTATCCTTTATAGGAGGCACCACATCGTCCTCTTTATTCATCTTATCCTCCTACCTTTTTTATAAATATTATGCATAAAAAAATCCTTACATAAATCTTTTCATAGATAGATGAGACCATGTTCAGAGCTAGATGTTAGTTACAACATGACTTACTTGATGTTATCAGTGACGTATCTTGAGATATATATCAACATTAGTGAGCACATGTTTGTGTGACATACTGTATTATTATTCACTTTATCATCTAATTAGATTTTATATTTACATCTGATTATGCATATTGATGATTCATTGATGTTTTTATTTTGATTATATCATTATTCTATTCCATTTTCATTACTGTACTTGTTTTTCATTTATCTCACATTTATGACATCTTTTTTATACCATTTATTCATTCATCTCATTTAAATTCAAACTTTATTTTAACATTAGAACATGGGTAACACCTTCAGGTCTTCTTTAGTTTTACCTTTGTTTCTTGATGATAATTTCACTACTTATGTTTGTTTTACTCTTTTTGGGATGATAAATACTTCCATAAGTACTTGTGTTATCTATTTTATAAGATAGTAAAACCCCTTAGTGACTTAGACATCATTGCATTTACGATGCCAATTTCATAATACTACCTTATACCCTTATGATAAGATAAAGGTATACCCATAATTATATAACTCATTACCTAAATGGATACTCTATGATCTAAATTTCCCCATTTTACTTCCCTTCATTTGAAGCACACATAGGTTAATTTTGAGATTGCACATTCACTTATGGGCACATCTAGGAATTATTTGATGTCACAGTCTTTTAAGAATTTTCTCTAGTGATCAAGTGTAAGCTCCCTTGTGTTTATCACCTATTTAACTCATTATTGATTTTTTGAATCTATATAGAGGATGAATAGAAAAACCCATAAAAATTTAATCACCATCTCATAAAATACATAAAAAGGAAATGAATAAAAGGCAAAAAAAAAATATTAATTTTTTTATCACACCAAAAGATGTTACCATCATTTGGCACATCTATTATTATAGTCGAATCTCAAACTCCACAATTTGACTCATAATAGAGCTTAAGTCCATTGGGGTGTGGTAGGCTAGTATAATGTAGTATGAGGTTTAATTATCATAAACTATTTAGTATTATCTATTTTATCACACAAGTACCCAATCTTAGCAGTAGATCAATGTCTTTATAAGGGGTCTTGAGGAATGGGGAACAAGTTATGGTAAGGTAAGACCATTTTAATTTTTATGCATAAAAATACTCTTATAGAATGATATATTTACTTCAATTGTTAGCCCAAGCTTTGTGTTTTCTAGTCGAAGTGCCCTAGGTCCTTAATGTCAATAATTTTTAATACTTGCATACTTGTCTAGTGTTTCTCATCATTACCAAGGATTTCTAAGTCACTGATGTGGCACCTCACACTCCTTCTTTATATACTATTATCCATGATATTCCCCTTGATGGATACCTCCCATATCTGATCATATCCTTAATGAAATTTTATAATTACACCTTTTTTTATTCTGTTTATGAGTTGTAGTATAAGACCTTGGATAGTACTAGATTTTCCTCACAAATATCCACCTTACCACACCTTTTGGATTAATTTTTTGAGTTGTAGTGTAAGGCCTTGGGCAGAATTGGGATTTTATCATTAACATATTTATACCGATTTATTACCATCATTATCATGTCATTAGATAGTCATACTTTCTTACATCACATGCTAGCACAAGCACTAAGTTTGATTTTTTCACTCATTTAAAGCTTTTCCTTATTTTTATTGATCATCTAATTATTATCCCATTTACAACTCTGGTTTAAATTTATCATTTCATGATTTCATTTACTTATAGCATTTTATATATCTCATATTTTGTGATGTGTTTTACATTCATTTTTACCATTTACTTATATTTTTAAATTTTATATCTACTTACAAGTCATCATTTTACATTTTTCATTCTTTTAAATCATGCATTTTTTCACATTTGCTAGAAAATAATAAAACATACATCATGAATTTTCCCATAGCATAAGAAACCATAATCACATGTGGTATAAATAAAATAAATGTATAGATAAAATCCATGAGGCATACTAAAACACAAATATATATGGTTCAAAAAAATTATATGCATCATGATACAAAATAATACATAGTAAAAAACAAATCTAAGGGTGAGGTCCATCATGTCTATCCAATAGTGGACATAATACACTACCCATATATGACTAAGACTTCCATCTCTATATAATCCACTATAGTGAATGCGTCAATGATCATAGAACATCCACCTATCCCTTTATATTGACCACTTGGGCATGCAATCTCAATACTTGGCCATCTATAGTTAAATGAACAAATCTCTCCTCATCTAGTGCGTTCCATTCCTGCATCTTTCCCTATTCAAAACCTGGTGGAAATGAAGTTTGACATCCATTTGATAGTCTACATATATCTCAAGTAGCATCCATGACTAATTTAAATTGGGCAACATAAGCCTAGGATGAGGGCACTAATAGATTGATTAACTATGTAGTATCATGTTATAGTAGTAGGTCATCAAACATGTCATGGTGAGTAGTCTCCACCATCTTCCTAAATCAGACCTCATATGCTATAGTATCTACAAAATATATAACAAAAAATATAATATCTCATATATAATCCAAAACCTCATACATCTAAATAACATATGTCTCTATATCCAAGTAAAATACATCTAATAAACATGACACATTTTAATCACCCATAGTAGCACCATTAATTTGACCACCTAATAATTCTTAGGTGTTATGCCTTTAAGGAGGAATAAATCCTATATAATACACTATTTGAATAATAATAGCATATCATATTGACTATGGATGTCATATTATCATCTAACTAAGAGATTGATGCTATATAGGATCCCCCTATTACAATTATAGTTGTGGTTATGGTCATGAATAAAGCCACACTTTTCAACACCTCCATGATCATACTAGTGGTGGTGGATATACCTATATCGCCCCAACTAAAACTATAATGCATACACCAAATTATCTACCTCATCATGTTAAGGCCATTTTATTTTAATTTTATAGGTTTGGATACACAGAGCTCTTGGTTCCAAAAATAGAAAATTCACAAATGAATAGTATTTTACCATTTTATAGCATTTTAATTTTTTTTCAACCTTCAGTTATTTACCAAGAAATTTTTATTTTCTCATATATTTATTTTCATTGGTCCATTTAAAAAATTTAAATGAACATTAAAATCCTAGTAAATAGATAAATTTTCAATGTTGACTAAATATATTTTTAAAAAACTTTGAAGTTTCTCTCATTTTTAAGTTTGCCATTTACTCTACACAATGGGTGCCTAGCATCATCTTCTACACATATATATTTTATTCAATAAAAACAAGGTAAGTGAAGGTACATACTTATAATTTATTTATTTTCATTTATTTTATATTTTTTACTAAATTTAGTTATCTTAGTTATGTGCTTCTATTATTTTTTGTAGTACTATCCCATGTTACACTTTGGTGACATGTGATGAACTTCAAGTGGGGCATATGTATATACATAATATTTTTAAACTTTATCATTTATTGATGATTTCTCTCTTGTATAAACTTATAATTTTTTTTTCTCCTTGAGTGCATGCCTCAAAGGGAATACTGATAAAGGGGTGGGAAGACTGATGGTGCATTACAAGACATATTTTTAATCATCTATCATTCCTACATCTATTTCAACTTCTCCATATTTGATCCCCTAAACTATGTCCTTCCATATTGCATCTTATAACTAATCAAGACCTATTTTTCCTACTATGTTGTCCCCATTTGATGTAGTTATAACTATCATCTATGCCATCCTAGCTACATTGATTGGATTGATGTAGTCTCAAACATTTTTGCACATGTTTCACAACTAGGTTAGTCTAGTTGACATAGTTTGAGATTAACTATCCCATTTTAGACTAAATTGAGTTGGTTGATAACTTCAGCTAAATATCTTGGATGGATTAGGATCATTTATCACTATAAGTAAAAATTTCCATTTTAATCCAATGAGTGAGGAACATTCATTTTCATTTTATATTGTTCACACTTCTACCTTAAGTTTGTTTGGAGGAGTTATTGAAATTATCTTGTATTGTATGGAAAAACTTATCTTATGGAATATTGGATGAAATAGGAATATTTATTTTATCCCAAATCCTTATTAAGCCATTGAGATCATTACATCCACAGTAATATCTTGTAAAACACTATTAGCCAAGGGGGAGATTGAGGCTTGACAAGTCTTTTTTAAGGTAAGTATATTATAAGCTAGTTCTTTCCTTTTAATAGATAAAATTTTAATAATTTATTAGTCAATGAATATATGTTTTCTTGTTTTATTTCTCTTTACACTTAAACATAATATGGATATATGATTATTAAAAATTTCCATTTATCCATATTAGGTAGTCTAAGGCCCCATTTGCCTACCATGGATCCTTACCCATTTTATTATGTTTCTAACCCTTCCCCTTACTTACATTACTTGATTTTGATATTTTATTACTTTCTAAATCAATACGTCATTAATGATATTGTATTGTGTTGATTACTTATAGGCTTTATAACCCTTTATCTTGACATTATGTTATGGGTGATCCCTTTACTAGGTTTATAAGATCTATTGGTCATATCATGATTACATTAAGTATCAATGGGATCTGCTTATTTTACCTTCTCCAAGTCTAAGTCTTTAGATAAGATAGTTTTAGGTCAATCCTAACTCACTACATACATAAAGATCCCTGTGATAGACTTAAGAAATATTAGGAAAGCCTAATAGAAGAATACATTATCAAATTAAGTGGACACAAAGACATATGACCTAGATGCATGTGCTAATAATTACCCTATTAACAATTAAGAATCTATATATGTAAATTCACATGAAATAATTATACAATCTACATGACTAATACAATAATTGGGTATCTTTAAATGCCCCACATTTAATTTAGTTTTTAAGTGAAATGAAAAATACCAGTTTAAGGGGATAAAAGAGAATGCAAACCTTTGTTGTCTATTTTGAACTTATAATCTTAATTTCCCTAGTGGTTTAGTATGCCCATGTGTACCTTTGAGTAATAATCTACGTAATCAAATAGATTAATGCTTTAATAAAATTTAGTATAGTCATAATAAAAAATAAACAATAATCAAAGAATGACTACACATATGGGTATGTCATCTTATAACACTCTTGGATTATGCTCATTTAATTTATAATGGATATTACATGGGTCCCAAATAACCCATTCCATTTGGATAAGGTTCCTTTAGTATTGTTCTCTTCATGGCCAAATAATTGACCAATATTTCAATCACTGTCTATAGATGTGGAACCCCAGGTTCATATGAACAAATGGGGGAGAATTATATTATGATTATATGAATAATGTAAAACCTCAAATTATGTTCATATGTAAATATAAACATTATGAATCAATTTCTACACATGAAATTTTTATTCAATGTGCTTACATAGTACAATAGTTTCCATCATAGAAATAGAAAAACATGTTTGCATGAACATTATTCATACCTTAAATAAAATACACATATAAATAAAAATTGTATTTAATTCCATAATCTATATTTCACTTTGTTCAATCTAATGTTTTTGATAATATGCTCAATCTCATCCCTATAACCTAATAAATCTATTTAATTTGATTCATGAAATATGTGTCATTATGTCATAGAGTCTATCACATGTTTATCATATTACTATAAAATTCCCCACATATTCCCTACACATGTGTGAATTTTTAAACCTATCCTAGTTTAAACCATAATATATCCCAATTTGATAATCTAGCCCAATTTATTAATCTAAGCCAATTTGACTCATGTAACTTGATAAATTGACCATAAAATCTATCTAATAGTGCCATATAACACATTAGGTGTTCAAAAAAATATTTTAGTTTTCCCTATACATTCATGTCATGTGCTAAATGTATATGTAATTTTCATCATTTGAGCTACCTAATATTCCATAGAATACCAACACTCCATTTGATATGTTTAAATTTGTAGAAGAGTCCTAATGTTTTCCCCCCTTTTGATATGAGGGATGAAGCTTAAGAATCACTCATTTCAAATGAATCAATTACATTCATCATATAATATAAATAATATATAATCATGTGAAGTACATAAATTCACATGAAAATATTTATCTCATAGAAATGTTTGATCATTTGTAAGCATATGTGACACTATGTAACTTGTGGCCAGTGATCTGTCATGATTATATATCTACTCATCATATTGTGACAGATAGAGGTGTTCATATTATTAATTATTTAATTTTTTTTTTTACCAATTCTTAATTTTGAAAAATTCCTTGAATTATTTCAATTTTGACTTAGATGTGTATAAATATTGTGCACATGGAGATAGTCCTTTTAGTTGAGATTGTACCAATATCTCCAATAAGCAAACAAATGAGATAGATGATTAGGTACTATAGATATTATTTTCTTGAGTTTTGAAAGGATTTACATAGGAAATATCCATTCATTCATATCATATTCATTGATTTACCCTTGGTCACTAGGAATGAGGTGATAGTAAGTATGATAAGTATATGTTAGATATAGGCATGTAAAATGTTCATATGTTTAATAAAAATTAAATAATTAAAAAACTATTATCATGTGTAATAGCATCTCACATGTGTTTCAACACAAATACATGGATAAAAATTGGACATAAAAGTCTCAAAACATCATGTGTACTATATCATAGTAGATTAATAGTAAATTTGTTTTTTATACTTTATATCAAAAAATTCCTAAGTATAAGTTAATTTTTATTTATATAATTTGTTTGAAATTTATTTATAATTGATTATGAGATTCAATTGTAAAAATTATAATGTGAATAAATGTGAACCTTACATGGTTCGAGTGATTAAAGAGTTTGTTATAGGAATAATATCATTTAACACTAGTATTTTTACAATGATCTCATTTTTTAAACTTATTTATAGTAATTTATAATTTTTAGTTTTAATGAATTCATCTATTTTGAGAATTTAAGTATGTTTATAAGTTTACTAGAGTATTTTGTATCTACTAGATGTGTCTAGGCTTTGTTGACACTATCTATCTATCTACCAACAATGTCTATTATAGTTATCTATAGAGAATTAGAATTTTATGTATTGTAATTTGGACCATTTTAGTGGAATTTAATACAAGGTTATCATAGATATGATCTCATATTTTATGTATTTTTAGGATGACATGCATTTTAAAAAGTATTGATGGGTTAGGAAATTTGAGATAGTATTGGGTCTTGATATTAATGACATAGAGAAATAGGTGGTGGATATAAGAGCTAATCCAGGTTAGAAATTTAGGTACCATTCTATATGACATGAATTTTATGGCCACATTAGTGGAGAGGTGGAATAAAAATGCTTTCACATTTTTGATCTTGATAAGGAAGATGATAATTACGTTGGATGATGTATGGAAGATATCATGGTTACTAATGGTAGGCATGAATGTAATTATGCAAGGTGTAGAGGGTCAAGGCCTAGAAGGGTACACACATAGATATAAGACAAGATGATCTCAGGGGTGAATCATTCTACCAATGACTAATATTTATTATCTAAGTTTGTCTTAATAGAAGTTATGCATTTGTAAAAATATTTAAGTGCATTAATTACTTCAATTGTAGTAGTGGATAGGGGATGTGTTTCTAGTTTATATCACATGCATAATATAATTGAGGATATTGAGAATCATCAGATGATTTATTCTTGGGGTCATACCATACAATAATTTTTTTTATATAGATCTATAGTGGTTTACATGGGAGGACTATAGTGGAGGTATAAGGTCGACTACCATTTTACATTATTGGGCATACAAACACATATTATTGAATATCATAGTATGTATGTAATGTGTAGAATGGGAACATATATAGATGTATGTGAAAATATGGGTTGATATCCC
Source organism: Torreya grandis (assembly GCA_037957365.1). Taxonomy (NCBI): domain Eukaryota; kingdom Viridiplantae; phylum Streptophyta; class Pinopsida; order Cupressales; family Taxaceae; genus Torreya; species Torreya grandis. The sequence continues at coordinate 24,699 of JARHVA010008825.1, read as the reverse complement.
TTGTGATGTTAGGAAGAACATGATGAATTTTAGGATACTACTAGATTGGTTATCTCCTAATTGCACTATATGGAGGGCATATAGATAATTTTATAGGTGGCCATAGGATGCCATATTGTTATGGTGAATTAGAATGAATTTATGGTTTTATGATATATTTATTGGTTTGTATGAGTTATTCTAGTATGAGTACATGATGATGATATTTTGTGTTATGCAGAATGTGACTCGAGTGTCATTTTCCTAGACATGTACCCATAGAACTAGTTGATGCCCTATAACTAGAGGTCAACCAAGAATTGTAGAGATGGCACCTATTGTAATAAGGGAGGTAGATCATCTAGTAGTTATTTTACATGTGGATGATGTAGTATGTTTATCCAAGTATATATATTGGTGGGAATAATCTCGATGGGACCTATTATTTCTTATTGTTATAAAGGCAACCATAATTGCTGACAATGTGTAGTTTGATGTAGTGATGGGTGGAGATGGGGGAGAGGGACAAGTATCCAAATATCCTAATTTCACTGATACAAATAAACATATGAATACTCATGTATTTAAGTATATGATCTTATTTTATTACATGTTTCTACTTATTATCATTTGTTTTTCAAGAGATGATTATTAGATGACTATTATTAAGGCTTAAATATGAGTAATAATGATAGATTTATGATTATTAAATGTCACATAGGGTAGATGGCATATCAAGTGTTCATATACACATTTTTTATTATGTTACAATTATCATAACCACCTAGCTTACTGATATGGGAAAGTGAGACAAGTTGAGGGCACAACTAGAAATCTAGAAGATGCCCCCACCAATTGGTGGTGTAGACCTTGGTTATATTATTTTTATTATATATGCATAGTTACAAAGTGAAAATGTTAATCTTGTGAAAGAAATTCAATCTAGGATAGATGTATATCAGGACCATGCAAGACATAATAGGTCTTGGTCATGATTCTAACATGGTGATAATAGGGATACACATCTAGGGCCATTGGGTTTAGGGATATGGATGGTGGTAATAATGTAAATGGAAAATTCCATCATATTCCCATTATTTAGTGATATATTTTAAATCTTAAACACTTCATCTCATGTATATGATATTTTATTATGTTTTATGTGTGTTTATATGATGGATTTGAAATATTCAATTATGTATCATATTATTGGATTATTTATGTTTGATTAACATTTAAAATTTTAAAATTGTAAATGATAGTGTCTATTTACATGACACATAAATTATATATAATTGAATCAAAACATGAGTACAAGTATAAATAACCAATGATTTCATCATAATCAGAACTACCGATTTAGATAGAATTTTGTAACCAATAACTTGGATATTATAATTTCACATTAAATTGATCTTCATAAGTAAATAAATAATAAAGATTTACTTATGTAATTAAAATCATAAGAATAATTTATATTTAGATTTAAATATATAGTTTTTTAAAATATACTTGAGATGATGCTTGTAATGGTACCTTTCTAATGATCATAGCTTGATTTTTTTTGCTGGATTTTATTATAGACTATCCCTTGATCTATAATTTGTTTATTTTATTTTGGTATCCATAATTGTGTGTATAAGATGTATTTTTTTTCTTAATGAAATTATTCTTTGCATTATAAATTAAATTAGATAGTCATATTAACCTTACGCAATTTTTATTCCATTTGTCACAACCATGATTGTCCCAATATTGCATTGAATTTTGATATATTAAGTTTAAAATATAATAATTTATCCACTAAATTAGGTATAATAACACACCCTATTATATCCTCATAAGTTTTTATATGCTTTGATTCTCACTAAATGTATTAAAGTTCCTTAAGAAATAGAATTGTGCATAGATTTCATTATGCCTGGTCATTTACAACACTTTATATATGTTCACATTTTATAAGATCTCAAATTGACCATTCGATCCTTTGTATGAATGTATTGTGTAATATATATATTTTTAGATTGTTAACTATAAGATTATATTCTTCTATTTATACCTTCTATAAAATCTTAATTATCTATTGTTTCCTTTGTATGGACATCTTAGGATACATTGAATCTCACAAAATGTGTTGTAGAATAATATGAATGTTCCATATTAAAATTATACCTTAATGATTAAGTTTGAAACCCTAAGAATCAAGGATGATATCCTAAGTACAACCTAGTGTTTTTTGTAATCAAGATAAGGATCAGATTCATTAGTATGTTTTAACTTATTTTGGATTTAGGAAATGTAATCAAGCTAAAACTAAGATAATTCATATTATGCAAGATATTTAATTCATTAAACATATATAAATGTAAAAAATAGACTTATATTAAGCTTATTATTTATATAAATTATCAAACAAATAAGGGATAAAAGGAACTTAGCTAATTTATTGTTATGTTTAGCACACTGTCTCTATCATAGTGGTTAGATACGCTATTTAATAGCTATATGTTGGCCTAGATAAAGATTTTTTTAAAAAAAAAAACACTTATAGACACTACTGGTAAGTCATAGACACTTGTAGTGATTTGAGTTATCCACTATGCATTAAAAACATCTAGAATTATTGGGTTGGTTTATGACTCTTGATTGATACACTTTTTTGTACATGATTTCTATGCATTATTTCACCTTAGACACCATGTAATTAGTATTATTTTACTTATCTTATTATAAAACCTTAGCTTATATTCTTGGAACTAATATGAACTAAAAAAGGGGTAGAAGGATTGGGTTTGACTGACCTCAACCACTCCCCATTAATAACTGAGTGTTGCCTATGTTACCAATACTCTGAAGAGGGACCAAACTTCATGTAGTTGTCCTAATAGAATGTGTGTGTGATAATTAATGTGAAATAAAATATAAATGTGATTTTAATTATTTATTCCCTTGGTGAAATAATTAAATTAGATTTATTCTCTATAAACTTTATATTTTGAATAATAGTAAGTTAGATGTCTATGTAATTTTTTATGCATTTGTTAATAAAAAATGATTATCCCTAAAATGTTCCTAAGGTATTTGTATATATAAGGTTATTAAATTTAAATTTAGGAACTATTGACACACATAAGCCAATATAAAAAGACCCAAAATAGTAAAATAAATTTCCCCAAAGGGTGACATGTCCCAAAATATATCCCAAAAATATGCTAAGACACTGCTGATAACTAGTAGTGTCTAGAATTACTAGAACTATCCTCAATCGATATAAAAATTAGAAATAAAAGAGTAGAACCAAGGATACCTATGATATACTCCATAAAGATAAGACATTCCAATAGAAGACTATGTATTTAAATGAGGTAGATAAGAAGACATATGACCGAGATGCATACACCAATAAGTAACCTATTCAAAATTGAAAGTCTATATATGTAAATTTATATGAAAAAAATGTAAAAATAAGGCTCATACCAAAGTTATGTATCTAAAAACATAAATTTTATTAAAATAAGTTTTTATTATTATTATTCGAAGTATATTAAGTCAATAAATTAATTTTTAGTCTTATCTAATAATAAGATATGGATAATTGTGAAAAACATAGTCCCCATCCATATTTACAATTGATTAAACAAGTGCATATTAAACTATACTATAGTGTATGATTTATTGAATACATTAACAAACCCCTAATATGTCCTTGGTAAAATCAAGGAAATAAAAATCACATAACTATCCACCATTGATGACACCTTCCTTCACTCCTAAAGATTAATTTAGCTAAACAAATTAAGCCTAAAGTAAAAGATTTGTAAATATGTTTTCAAAATGATCATCCATATATAAATACTTAAGAACAATGACCTTATCCTATATCAACTATCAAATATAGTCCTTATGAATCTAAATATGATTTGTGTACTAGTGCTCCACTAGTTCATGATAAATGTGGATGGAAATATAATTGTCACACAAAAGCAATTTTGGTTAGACCTACATAAATCCAAACTCAGAAAGCTTGCATTGAATCTAGACATACTAAATACCATAAAAAGTAGCTCCAAGTTACTCAATTTTTGTAGTAGACAAATAAATAGTAGACTAATTATTATAAGACCAAGTCATGAGACCTATCCCAAGATGGTAGATATACCATGTGATAGGATTGAAATCATTTAGATCACTTGCTCATTCACTAATGGTGTATAATACAATTGATGTTTTGATACTTGACATATACTTAAACCCATAACTAGTAATATTATGAAAATATAATAAAATGGACTTGGATACCTACTAGTGGATATCATGGGGGTCTTAACTGTGACACGATACTAAGCCAATTATGAGTGATAATCAAGTTGAGTATGGGAAAATAGAGTAGGCTTCCCACCATTTAGCTATTGTAGATACTAAAATATGGTATTAGGTACTTGATAATGATAAACTTGACATACATTTACCATGCATGACTTGCACACAAAAATATTGTCCTAAGTTTCCATTCTCTCACACCTACATGCTACCTTATGAGTTTGACCCTCTCCATTTGTGTCCAAACACCTACAAGAACCTTATAGTTTGTTTCATACCTACATATTATTATACATAGACATGATTATATGCTCAATTTAGTCTTCTTATGCATGGTTTAGTATAATTATATTAGGTCAATATTGTTATTCGATATTGACCTATGCCTAAAGATAGTGTCCCTCTCCTAAAAATGGCTACTTTTTAAACTTAGATATTTCCTTAGTGTTGGCCCATATATCTAGCATGTTAATGGAATGATAAATTACCTAATGAGAATCATATATATACAAATAAAGGCATCATTTATTCCAATTTTATAATCAAGCACTAGGAGAAACCCATAACCAAGTTTGAAGCATATCAAAGCCAAATATTTAGTCATATTAATATAACAAAGGAGCACAATGGAACAATCACATTAATTTAGAGAATTACACGTGGTTTGATTTTGCTCCTTAGAGTATCAAATATGCAGACAACAATCAATAATTAATGGGGTTGATTAGGGTTAACTTAGCCCATTACATTTTATTAGGTTTTATAGGTTTTTAGCTCTTAAAAGTGCACTTAGGGTTTCAAAGTGAAGGAGGAAATTTATGGAGTTACATGCATCATTAGGGTTTGGCATCACACATATAGAGATTTTAGAGATAGGTGAAAGTGACTATATAGTAACAAACCCTATTTTTTATACAAGTCACTATTGAGAACTATAGGTCAATATCGATAATTAATATTGACCCAAAGCTGACGAAACTAACCCTACATAGAAAAACATAGTTATAAATATAGATGAATCAAAGTCATGCTTTACTAATTTTAATTTATAGAACATAGTCATAGTTAGATAGTCAGTCAAAATAGTTAAATACTTACACCTTTATTTTAATTAATAAATTTATCATATGAAACTTTTCAAATAATTATAATGTATTTCAAGATTTAACATTTAGATTCATTATTAAAAGCGATATTTAGTAAGCTAAATTCAAATACTAATTTCTATCCTATTAGGGTTTATAAAACTAAATTAGGGTAAAAAATATTGGTGAAACTATACATTACTTTAAATGTGTCAAACCCTAGGTCTCCCTTAGGGTTTCATCCTTCTAAGGTTCTAGATTTCAACCTTAGGGTTTTATTTTCAGACCTAATTTTTTATTGTCCCTAATGAACAATGTATTTATTTGTTAATACAAGTCATGAAGGTAATATTTTCATATTATTCCACTTTCTTGTGTTCATTTTCAACAAATATATAATCATGTGGATCAATTATAAGAACACTAATAGTGATAAAACTAACAATGAAAAATACCAAGCCTTTCTCAAATCATATTACTACAACACCCAATTTGAGTTTCCTTTTGTTACCACTAAATGCCAAAGGGAATGCATGAATGGTTTTGTTCCTCTTCCCCTAAACTTCAATGTTGTGATAGATACCATTTTTTTTCCATTATTCACCCATATATTATTTTGGATTCCACGGTCCATGCTATCACTACTAGGATATGCAAGGTATTTTATTATGGAAATATTTAATATGTTCCTCCTCAACCCCATCCACATCTAACACATCCTCTTGAGGGTTATTGTATTCATATTCAATCAAAATTACCTTGTTTTTTATTATTAAGCCTTCTATATTAAATTTTCACCATTATAAAGTCTATATAGGCATTACAAAATAAAAATAAATATCTACGTCTAAAAGTTACATTAATTAAAGGTAAGATTACACTTATAGAAAATCCTGAGCATGCTAGTGTTAATCATATATATACATTTACATTCAATGGAATTTTACCTCAATATATTTTATTTCAAGAAGATATTAAACAAAAGAATACATCTAAAACTAATGATTTAATTTTTTTACATAAGCATCACAATAATCCAAGAAAATTTCTAAGTGAAATGCTTCAAAATAAGTTGATCACATTTCCTCCTATGCATACTCTAAGGAAATAAATATAATATTATGATTATCATATAATATTAATTGAGATTAAACTATCACATACATTTATATGTACATCTTACATGAGCACACATTGATTATTTTACACTGGAGGCATGTAGATCCTTATTTCCACATATATTTGAAGCTACATTGTTATGATTCAAATATATAGTGGGGGCGTATTTATTGTTTTCAATTTCTCTGCATTGGCATGCTATGACATATATTTCACACTATATGTTGACACATGTTTCAAATTGTTTGGATCCATCTCATTATTCTATATTTGGAGGCCTAATACTTTCCCTTGCCTACTAGTATTCAAATATATCAAACATACAAAAATAATAATAACAAAATAATTTAAAAATATAAAAACATTATATTTATATATATATATATATATATATATATATATATATATATATATATATATATAACAATTATGATCCGAGAATGACATGATTACTAGATTACACTATTTACATATGTGATTTATCACATGTTTGGTAGACGATATATTCTTTTCACACACACATGAATTTCATAGTATATGAGTGAGATGCAAGACATACATGTTACATAAGGAAATATAGATGTTAGAATTTCTTCTACCTAGTGGACATGAAAATACTAGAGGAATATTAATCCACATGCTTTGCTATCATAGGTTATTATTTTGTATGACCTATCTACCATGTTGAGCTATATA